>LR812524.1:2316082-2338582 GCA_903798195.1 Danio kyathit | reverse complement strand
TTCTATAGTTCCACCCATCCCTCTTTCTATAGTTCCATCCATCCCTCTTTCTATTGTTTCATCATCCCTCTTTCTATAGTTCCATCCATTCCTATATCTATAGTTCCATCCATCCCTCTTTCTATAGTTCCATCCATCCCTCTTTCTATAGTTCCATCCATTCCTATTTCTATAGTTTCATCCATCCCTCTTTTTATAGTTCCATCCATCCATCCCTCTTTCTATAGTTCAATCCATCTCTCTTTCTATAGTTCCATCCATTCCTATTTCTATAGTTCAGTCAATCCCTCTTTCTATAGTTCCATCCATCCATCCCTCTTTCTATAGTTCCATCCATCCCTCTTTCTATAGTTCCATCCATCCCTCTTTCTACTGGTCCATCCATCCATCTTTCCCTCGTTCCATTGCTCCATCTTTCCATCAATCCATCCATCCATCTATCACTTTTCAATTGGTCTTTCCATCCATCCATCCACTTTCTATTTTTCCATCCATCCATCATCCATGTATTTATCCCTCTTTCTGTTGTTCCATCCATCATCCATCCATCCCTCTTTCTATTGTTCTGTCCATCCATCCATCCACTTTCCATTGTTTCATCCATCATCCATCCATGTATCCCTCTTTTTATTGTTCCATCCATCCATCATCCATGTATTTATCCCTCTTTCTGTTGTTCCATTTATCATTCTTTCCATCCATCCATCCATCCATCCTTTATCAACATTATTATTTCTGAGCATTACCATGTTGCCTGGATTATAAAGTCAGCAGGTGATGAACTTTACCGTGTTTTATCATGTTTATATGATGCTCTCAGTCACAAAGCAGAGTGGATTAAGATGAGTGTAAAACGTCTGAAACACACAAACCCCCGGCGGCGGCGGCTCCTGCTCTCACTCTTTCACTGATCTGATTTAATCAAGTGCTCTGGAAATGAGTGTTTCTCCTCAGGTATTTCCCAGCTACAGGTGTAAAAGATGAAATGAGCAGGTGCCACCACATTACACACAGCAATCAATTAAAGCACGCACATTCAACCTTTTAGGATAATTAAAGGTGTTCTGGAACAGGTTTGATTTTTTATGAAATTCTCGTTAATTTATTCATTTCAAATCTGTGTAATGTTAGCGTGATCTCATTCATGTGTGCAGATTGGTGTGTGTGTAGTTGAAGAGGCACTTGAATGAACTATAAATATATTGACATCAGCTAAAACAAACACTGCACTTGCTGATTTGTGTAAACTAGAGAAGAATTGTCATTCATATCTATTTACAAAGCATAAATAGTCCTCACTTTAGATTAGGTCACAAAACTGCATGAAGTTGTGCTAATAAAGTATTGGCATACATAACTAATAGTATATGCCTGAAAAAGATGTGTACAGTAAATGTATTTGAATAGGTTATTAATCATTAATTTACTCATTCTGGATGTTCCTAAAACACCATCTACCCTTAAATAACAGGTTTGTAATTTAATGCAGAATTTAATTTAGTAGTGAACATTCATTCATTTATTCATTTTACTTCAGCTTAGTTCCTTATTTATCAGAGGTCGCCACAGCGGAATGAACCGCCAACTATTCCGGCATATGTTTTACACAGTGAATGCCCTTCCACACATACACACTCATTCACACACACACTATGGCCAATTTAGTTCATCAATTCCCCTATAGCGCATGTGTGTTGGACTGTGGGGGAAACCAGAGCACCTCGAACCAGCAACCTTCTTGCTTTGAGGCCACAGTGCTAACCACTGTGTGCGCTTAGTAATATTTGAGTTAGAAACTGCTTACAAATGTCTATTAATGTAGAGTTAATGTTTACCAAATGATGATTTCACTATTTGCTAATGCTTAATAAATGATTTATAGTGCGCAGTTATTATAAAGTGTTACCCATATTTTTATTTATTTTGCTCTGTTGATTAATTTTAGACATGTTCAGTCAGTCACATTTACCAAAATAAAAATGCAAAATTTGCACATTAGTAAACTGGTGAATCAGTGTCTTTATCCAATTAGCAAGAAATTAAGCACACATAACATCCCTTTGGTTATATTATTGTATCAAATGTATTGTATTTTTAAAATGATTTTACTTTATTTATAAAATTATTATTTATTAAAGTATTTTAATAAAGAATTTTAATAAAAAAAATCTAAATAGATATTTATTTATTTATTTATTATTGTATGAGACAAAATCATAATGCAAAAACATTATTTAATTATTATTTTCAATGTAAAAAAAAAAACAATTGAATTGAAGTTATATGATAAAAATACATATTTTAATTTATTTTGCTCTGTTAATAAATAGTCAGTCACATCTCAACCAGTGGGAAATGAAGCACACTTAAATTTTACTTAGTTATATTTTTTGCATAAAAATTATATTTAAATTTTAAATAAATAAATAAATTATATATACAGTTGAAGTCAGAATTATTCGCCCCCCTTTGAATTTTTTCTCTTTTTTAAATATTTCCCAAATGATGTTTAACAGAGCAAGGAAATTTTCACAGTATGTCTGATAATATTTTTTCTTCTGGAGAAAGTCTTATTTGTTTTATTTCGGCTAGAATAAAAGCAGTTTTTAATTTTTTTAAACACCATTTTAGGGACACAATTATTAGCCCCTTTAAGCTATATTTTTCTTGACTGTCTACAGATCAAACCACTGTTAAACAATAACTTGCCTAATTCCCCTAACCTGCCTAGTTAACCTGATAAACCTAGTTAAGCCTTTAAATGTCACTTTAAGCTGTTTTAGCGTCCTCCTCTCCTTTTGTTGGCTGAATGTAGTGAGCTGTATTTATGGTCCATTTGAAGGAGGCTTTGAGGAATGGTGAAATAAAAAATATCTAGTCAAATATTATTTACTGTCATCATGGCAAAGATAAAATAAATCAGTTATTAGAGATGAGATATTAAAACTATTATGTTTAGAAATGTGTTGAAGAAATCTGCTCTCTGTTAAACAGAAACTGGGGAAAAAATAAACAAGCGGGCTAATAATTCAGGGGGGATAATAATTCTGACTTCATATATATATATATGTGTGTGTGTGTGTGTGTGTGTGTGTGTGTGTGTGTGTGTGTGTGTGTATATATATAAACACATTTTTACAGTGTTTGTGAGACAAAATCATACAGTAATTAAATGATTTAAATATTATTTTAATTTATGCAGTGACAAAAGAAAAAAAATACATACTTGATGATCAAGGAATTATATTTATATTATAATTTACATATATTTATTTACATTTACCTCTGTTGCTTAATTTTAGAAATGTCCATTCAGTCCCATTTAAAAATAAATAAATAAATAAATCAAATGTAAAAATTGCACAGCAGTGAACTGGTGAATCTGTGTCTTTATCCAACCAGCGGGAAATGAGGCACACTTAACATCCCTTCGCTTCAATAAATCAAATAAATAAATCCCTTTTGTAATATTTTTACATAAAAAGTGCTGTATTTTTTTAATGAACATTTTCTAAATGCATTTTTACAGTGTCTATAAAACAAAACCACAATGCAATCAAATCATTCAATTATTATTTAATTATTATTTTACATTTTCACTTAAAAAATCTATTTTTAATATTATAAATGTACATATTTTTATTTCTTGCTTATGCTGGTTAATTTTAGATGACCATTCAGTCACAATAAAAAAAAAACAACAACAAATAAATAAATAAAATGTAAAAGTTGCACATCAGTGAACCAGCGGGAAACGAAGCACACTTGACATCACTTTGGTTATATTTTTGCATAAAATATATTGTATTTTTTATATACTAAATGCATTTTACAGTGTGCATGAGACAAAATCATAATGCAATTAAATTATTTAAATATTATTTTAATTTCCACATTAAACATGTTAAAATATACATTTAATTTGACTTTTTTATTATATTTGCATAATAAATGTACATATTTTTATTCATTTATTTATTTAATTGATTAAGACATGTCCATTCAGTCACAACAAAAAAACAACAACAACAAATAAATAAATCAAATGTAAAAGTTGCACAGCAGTAAACTGGTGAATCAGTGTCTTTATCCAACCAGCGGGAAACGAAGCACACTTAACATCCCTTCGCTTCAATAAATCAAATAAATAAATCCCTTTTGTAATATTTTTACATAAAAAGTGCTGTATTTTTTTAATGAACATTTTCTAAATGCATTTTTACAGTGTCTATAAAGCAAAACCATAATGCAATCAAATCATTCAATTATTATTTAATTATTATTTTACATTTTCACTTAAAAAATCTATTTTTAATATTATAAATGTACATATTTTTATTTCTTGCTTATGCTGGTTAATTTTAGATGACCATTCAGTCACAATAAAAAAAAAACAACAACAAATAAATAAATAAAATGTAAAAGTTGCACATCAGTGAACCAACGGGAAACGAAGCACACTTGACATCCCTTTGGTTATATTTTTGCAAAAAATATATTGTATTTTTTATATACTAAATGCATTTTACAGTTTGCATGAGACAAAATCATAATGCAATTAAATTATTTAAATATTATTTTAATTTCCACATTGAAAAATGTTAAAAAATACAATTGAAGTTGCAATTTTTTATTATATTTGTTTTATAAATGTACACATATTCTTTATTTATTTATTGATTAATTTTAAACATGTTTATTCAGTCACAATAAAAAAAACAACTACAAATAAATAAATCAAATGTAAAAGTTGCACAGCAGTAAACTGGTGAATCAGTGTCTTTATCCAACAGTGGGAAATGAAGCACACTTGACATTCCTTTTTGTTATATTTTTGCATAAAATATATTGTATTTTTTTATATATTAAATGCATTTTTTACAGTGTGCATGAGACAAAATCATAATGCAATTAAATTATTTAAATATTATTTTAATTTCCACATTAAAAATGTTAAAATATACATTTAATTTGACTTTTTTATTATATTTGCATAATAAATGTACATATTTTTATTCATTTATTTATTTAATTGATTAAGACATGTCCATTCAGTCACAACAAAAAAACAACAACAACAAATAAATAAATCAAATGTAAAAGTTGCACAGCAGTAAACTGGTGAATCAGTGTCTTTATCCAACCAGCGGGAAACGAAGCACACTTAACATCCCTTCGCTTCAATAAATCAAATAAATAAATGCGGCGGATGAATGAAAGCTATTTTAGCGTCCTCCTCTCCTTTTGTTGGCTGAATGTAGTGAGCTGTATTTATGGTCCATTTGAAGGAGGCTTTGAGGAATGGTGAGATGTGAATGTAGGTGACAGACGCCGGTGGCCGCCGTGGCACTAATAGCGCCTGCTAATAGAGCTAAAATGTGACGTATTCACTTTAACTGAAACCTTGCTGTCAGATTAGCCGTGACTCCACACAACCTCCTCTATTAATGTGACACTCGGAACTAATGCATTCCTGCGGAGGAGAAGATAAAGGCCGAGGAACAGAGCGATTGTTTGTGTGCGAGAAATGGAGCGTTCGCTGAGCTGAGCGATATCACGTTAACCTGTTTGTGGAAATCAGCTCTGGGGGGCTTTTGTTAGGGTTTATTTATGTGCAATCACACGGCCGGGACGCCAGTGTGTTATCGAGAGAGAGAGAGAGAGAGAGAGAGAGAGAGGATGCTCTTTGTTGCCTGCATCTTAAATGCATTTGTGGAAACACACACACATGTGCACACATGTACGCACATACACACACATGCACATACACACACACATGCATGCACACACACACATATATACATATGCATAGAGTCATGCATATAAACACACACATGCACACACACAAACACATGAATACACACACTTACACACACATGCACGAGCACTCACACCCACACATGCACACAAACATACATACACACACACGCACAAACACAGATGCACATGCACACACAGACACACACACATGTATATGTACACACACACATGCAAATGCACAAACACACATGCATGCACATACACACATGGACGCACACACACATGCATACACACTAGAGATGCGCGGATCAGCTCAAATGTCACCCGAATCCGCTCCTTCATTCTAATCATCCACCCATCTGATAGGCCTATATATATCCGCACCCGACCCGCACCTGATCGCCACCTTAATCATTCTAATTCTTTGTTTTAAGCATGATGATAGGTGTAACTTTCTCCGCAATGTCCGGCGGCAGAGTAACAGCTCATTAATTCATGCTCGAGCAAATGATGAGACGGACAAAAGTACTCGATGCATGCCCTTCTTTTACTTATTTCAGAGTTTTCAGGTTCACAGTGCAAAACAGCTCCCGGGTGGAATTACTGAAGTAAACATAAAACAAAACCGGATAAAACTTTCTCCCTCTAATTCACCGCACGCACAGCACACAGCGAGAGCTCACATCACACAGCATGCGTGTCGAACTACACTACCCACAATGCCCTCGCTATGGACTACAACTCCCGTAAAAGCAGTCCTAAAGCGGCCACACTATTTCGTTCGTTGATCGTTCATTATTAACAGCAGATTCAGCTTTTACATATACAGGAAAAAGAGAACAATAACGGCGTCCCTTCAGCCTAAACAGCAGCTATGTTGTGTGTACTTGGCGCTTTTCTTAACACTGTGCAAAAACAGAATAGCATCTACTGTGCCTGGATTCAGGCGATTCCGCCTCGCCTCCAAAACACGGCTGGCTGCACTAAACGAGCGTTCGCTCGCACCGCTTGTTGCAGGAATGCACAAGCTTCTCCTTGCAAGGCGCTGCAGTCGTGTAAATAAGCGATCTTGTTTCTCCCAGAACGATAGCAGATTTCCCTCTGATGACTCCTCTAACTAAAGTTAGCACAGTACTCTTGCACTTCATCCATTATTTTGGGCGTCTCTCATCTTCACATTCTGCGAAGTCCATTCTCTGCTTTTTTGCTGGTCAACTGCTATGACCAACTGCTAAAATAGCTCTAACATCCAGTGTTGTGTTTATGTTTAGGAATATGCTTATTTATGTAGCACCGTGGTCCTACGAGACCCAACATTTAGTCCATTCTCTGCTTTTTTGCTGGTCTACTGCTATGACCCGCTACATCCACCCGCAATTAATCATAATGTATTTTTTTATTACCCGACTCGCCTGACCCGCGGATTATCCGCAGCGCCCGCGGATTTAACCGCCATCCGCGCATCACTAATACACCCACATTTTTAGTTCATCAGTTTAGGCTAATTTAGTTCATCAATTCACCCATAGAGCATGTGTTTGGACTGTGAGGGAAACCGGAGCACCTGGAGGAAACCCACGCCAACACAGGGAGAACATGCAAACTCCACACAGAAATGCCAACTGACCCAGTGGAAGGTCGAACCAGTGACCTTCTTACTGTGAGGCCACAGTGCTAACCACTGAGCCACCATGCTGCCCTATAATGTGTCACAAAAACCAGCTTCTTTCATCTGAGAAATATTGCAAAGTTACGAAGTATGCTATCTATATCAGATGCTGAAAGGCTAGTCCATGCTTTTATGACCTCTAGGCTGGATTACTGTAATGCTTTGTTTGCTGGCTGCCCAGCATCCTCTATTAACAAACTTCAGCTAGTACAAAATGCAGCCGCCAGAGTTCTTACCAGGTCTAGAAAATATGATCATATCACACCAATGTTATCCTCCTTACACTGGCTGCCTGTTAAGTTTCGTATTGAATTTAAAATATTACTCCTTACCTTAAAAAGCTTTAAATAATCTAGCTCCAGTTTATCTAACCAACCTCCTGTCTCGCTACAACCCAACCTGCTCTTTAAGATCTCAAAACTCAGGGCTTCTGGTAGTACCTAGAATAGCAAAGCCCACTAAAGGAGGTCGAGCCTTCTCATTTATGGCTCCTAAACTCAGGAATAGCCTTCCTGATAATGTTCGAGGCTCAGACACACTCTCTCAGTTCAAAACTAAAGACCTATCTTTTTAGCAAAGCATACACTCAGTGCATTACATAGCGGTATGAGGCATGAATGTGCTCCACACAGGTGAGCCGGCTTGACAACCACCTGTAGGATACACCAGACATTGTGTTAGAAACTCTCATATGCTTCACATGCTTGTTTCTATAACTGCTATTTTCATTTATAACACTCCATTTTTGCATCTCGTTTATATACACTCTGAACAGCAGCTACGCTAATTATTTCCTAACTATTTCCACATGGGGATACTCATCCCGAGGTCCCTAGAGACTATGCAGCGCCATTGATGCGATCCAAAACCTGTGAACAGATGATCCCAAGATATCCATAATCCTTGACCAGGCCGTATCACGAGCTAATGCTGTGCTGGGCATGGAGGAATGGAGAGCATGAGACTGATTCCTGAAAGACCCCAGTGACAAACGAGTCTCCGCATTGATCCTGTGGGTCAGCCTGATCACCCTTCCGGTGACCTACTCACACCTGCAGCTTCTCCACGATGGACGTCCAGCTTCTCCAGCCTCCAGCGCCTAGACTGCAGCTCCACAGAGGCATTTTGACCAGAAAAATAAAGGGCGTGCCCAACAGAGACAGTTTCTCTCAAGGGTTTTTCCCCCTTCACTTCATCAATTGAAGTTTATTCCTCGCCGCTGTCACCACTGGCTTGCTTGGATCGGTACTTGTGGATTTGCTCTTCAGTGTTTGGATTTTCAGCAGTGAAAACTAAACCACACTGAACTAAACTAAACTGATCTTCACCTCTGAAATCTGGACTGTACTAGAACTATGTTCAGCTGCTTTGACACCATCTACAGTGTAAAAAGAGCTATAAAAATAAACATGAATTAAATTCAATGTATATTATTATTTAGTTTCTAGTCCAAATATCTGAAAAACATCATAAAATAACTATTTTTAAGACAAGGTAAAATAAAATTAAAACATGATCATGGTTTCACCTAATTTGACTTTAATTGTTAATAATTGTTACCTATACACTTATACATAACGTTATTACTAACAATGTCTAAATTTACAAGATTGTACATATTTTCAGGACAAAATAAATTTTTCTTTTTTTTTCAGATGGTTTCAGATGGTTTTTGCATCTAAATTCTTCATATATATACTGTATATTGTTATTATTTACAACATCTAACAATTCATAAATAACAATTCATAAATATTTTCTAGACAAGATATAGAACAAAATATTATTATTTACAATTAAAAATTATTAAAATAAATGATAAGATATACTGTAATACAATAAAACAGCCTTGTTTTGATCTAATTTGACTTTAATTGTTAATGATTGTTACCTATACACTTATACATAATGTTAATATTAGCAATATCTAAATTTACAAGATTGTACATATTTTCAGGACAAAATAAAAATTTATTTATTTTTTTTCAGATGGTTTCAGATGGTTTTTGCATCTAAATTCTTCATATATATATATATATATATATATATTGTTATTATTTATAACATCTAACAATTCATAAATATTTTCTAGACAAGATATAATACAAAATATTATTATTTAAAATTAAAAATGATTAAAATAAATAATAGGATATAATACAATAAAACAGTCTTGTTTTCATCTAATTTGACTTTAATTGTTAATAATTGTTACCTATACACTTATACATAATGTTAATATTAACAAAATCTAAATTTACAAGATTGTACATATTTTCAGGACAAAATAAAATAAAAAAAATTTCAGATGGTTTCTGCATCTAAATTCTTCATATATATATATATATATATATATATATATATATACTGTATATTTTTATTATTTACAACATCTAACAATTCATAAATATTTTCTAGACAAGATATAATACAAAATATTATTATTTACAATTAAAAATGATTAAAATAAATAATAGGATATAATACAATAAAACAGTCTTGTTTTCATCTGATTTGACTTTAATTGTTAATAATTGTTACCTATACACCTAAACATTTACAAGATTATACATATTTCAGGACAAAATAAAATAAAATAAAAATCTTTTTTTTTGTTTTTACTTAATTTGACTTTAATTGCTGATAGTAAGTGTTACTTATACACATATGAAGACTTCAGATGCAAAAACCTTTAAGTGGCGTCTAAAATTTCCATCGAAAGTAAAAATATAAATTCTCAGCCTCCTTTGTTTATGTTGTGTTATTTCACTTTAAAGACCATGGAAAGGGCTGAGCTACTACTTACTGAACCTACATAAATTGCAGGAGCCTGATAACAATGTTCCTTTTAGAAGAAAATTTCAGATGGCATTTAGAGTTTTTTTTGCATCTAAATTCTTCATATATATATTGTGCTTATTTACAACATCTAACAATTCATAAATATTTTCTAGACATTATGTATAGTCTTGTTTTCATTTACTTTGACTTTAATTGTTAATAATTGTTACTTGTGCATTAAATCCTTCTTGGTTTATACATTTTTAGATATTTGGACTAGAAACAAGACATAAACTCTCAGTAAGATATTTATTTTTAAGGCTCTATGATCACTAATAAGTGCAAATTATATTCAGCCATTATGCACACAATTAAAGACCCTGAACGCTCTCTAACACTCTACACCAGTTCTAATATTAGAAATGTTATGAGTGGTTCTGGGGGGGGAGTGAGTCCTACTGCCTTAAAGCTGACAACATAAAAACGCTTGGGTCAAAGGTTTAAATATCTAAAAATTCTTAAATCAAGAAGCATTTTCTGGACAAGCAAAACATATTGTGTTGTTTTCAGAAATAATGAGTCAAAATGAAGTGAGTTTATCCTTAAAACAAGCAAAATAATCTGGCGATGGGGAAAGCTAAACCATCATTTTGTTTTAATTTAAGTAAGATTATTTTTCTTACCCCATTGGCAGATTATTTTGCTTGTTTTAAAGAAAAACTCACTTCATTTTGCAGTGTGAAGTGGAGAGTAACTGTGCGGACGGAGACAGATGTGTCCAGATGTGTGTTTTTGATGGAGTCTCTGTGTGTCTCTGATGGATTCTGAACATCAGCTCCTGTTTAACCTGCGGTTCCTCCTGAGCAAACGCACACATTAGAGCTCATTACTGCACATATGCTCCCACACAGACACACACACACACACACGCACGCACGCACACGCACACGCACACGCACACACACACACACACACACACACACACACACACACACACACACACACACACACCACACACACACACACACACACCTGTGCTGTAGAGTGGAGCTCAGGGCTGAACCTGAGTAGACGAAGTAAAATGTTTAATTGCATTTACTCTTTTTTATGTCAAAAATTTGACAAATTACAAGAATTAATTTTCATTTTTTAAAATCATTTTATCAATTCCTCTGATACAGACATTTCTTTAATGTGACAAATAGCCATGGAAACTAGCTGGAATAAAATGTTTAATTTTATTTATTTATTAATTTTTTTTTATTTAATTGTAATAAAATATGTAATTTAATTTAATTGCAATAAAATATGTAATTTAATTTAATTGCAATAAAATATTTAATTTAATTGCAATAAAATATTTAATTTAATTTAATTGCAATAAAATATTTAATTTAATTGCAATAAAATATGTAGTTTAATTTAATTGCAATAAAATATTTAATTTAATTGCAATAAAATATGTAATTTAATTTAATTGCAATAAAATATTTAATTTAATTGCAATAAAATATGTAATTTAATTTAATTGCAATAAAATATTTAATTTAATTGCAATAAAATATGTAATTTAATTTAATTGCAATAAAATATTTAATTTAATTGTAATAAAATATGTAATTTAATTTAATTGCAATAAAATATTTAATTTAATTGTAATAAAATATGTAATTTAATTTAATTGTAATAAAATATGTAATTCAATTTAATTGCAATAAAATATTTATTTTAACTTAACTGCAATAAAATATTTAATTTACTTTTATTGCAATAAAATATTTCATTGAACTTAACTGCAATAAAATAATTAATTTAATTGTAGTAAAAAAAATTATTTAATTGTAACAAAACATTTAATTTAATTGTATTAAAATATTTCATTTAACTTAACTGCAATAAAATATTTAATTTAACTTAAATGCAATAAAATATTTCATTTAACTTAACTGCAATAAAATATGTAATTTAATTTAATTGCAATAATATTATACATATATATATATATATATATATATATATATATATATATATATATATATATATTTTTTTTTTTTTTTTTACATTCATTTAAAGATTTACAATGCCAGAACAGTAGTATATGTGTCTCATGTCATCATATACAATAATATAGCCATCTTATTATACAATCATCCATCAGCTAGTAATTGAATCTTTTGTGAAGGGTAAAATTAACAAAATAAATAAATCAAATCAAATCAAATTAAATAAAAATAGTCTTTCAAGATACATTCTTCAAAAACTCCCTTAGAGTATTCTAGATACGTCAGAAATCTGCAAGTCTTAAGTCGGTTTTTCTAAGGGTAAGAAAAAGGCGATCTGATTTATCCACATATTGACTGAAGGAATGTTAGAAGAGGACCACAACTAAAATAATGAATTTAATGGCAATAAATTATTGAATTTAATTGTAAAATTTAATTGAATTTAGTTATTTTTATCATTTTACTTTCCACTACCAGAAATCCCTCTCTTTTCCAATTTCTTAAAAGTAAAATATATCAAATAGCCCCCTACGCTATAATCAGCATGCAAACTTTCCTGACAGCTTGCTTCATAAAGCCTCCAGAGCAGGCCTGCAAAAATACTCCGACAGACACATAAATAAATAAATAAATATATAAAGTTAAGCAGCCGAAGCGCTTGTGCATTAAGGAAAGCTCCATACAGCGGCCTGCGATCAGAGGTGCAGGAATATTCTATACGTGTGTGATGTGATTGGACAGGATTTGTGTCCGTCAGGCTGTCGTCCGCGACCCAACACAAGCTGACTGGGTCAAATCTGACTGTCAGCGATTCCCATATTAAATATTACAGCTGCCATTGTTCACAGGACTCCTGCTAAGAAAGCTTAAGCCTCTTGACTTATGAATTTATAAAGTGTTTAAAGCACTGAAGAGATTCTGACCGTAATCTTTAATAGGTCTGTGAGACAGGTAGAGCGATAACTGTACCGAATTAAAGCCATTGTTGAGGAGAAGAAAAGAAGCTCAAGACTTTCTCTCTCGCTCTCTTTTCTCTCTCTCTCCAAAGTATTTTAACTATGCATAAAATATGGAATATGCTGTACCTACATCATCAAAATAATAAAATATACAATAAATGAGAAATAAATGACATAAAACATTAGTGGATTAAAATGATTTTCATAGTAATTTAATAATGCATGTGTTTTTTAATGATATTTTGTATGATACTTATTGTGAAAAAAGAGCTATACAAATTAGCCTCTCTCTTAAGTTAAAGTTGCTTAATTTACAGTATTTTTTAAAAGTATTTTACTGTATAAAATGTGCAATATACTGTACTTACATCATCAAAATAATAAAATGTACAATAAATTACAGAAATAAATAAAAATATAAAAATATATAAATTGTGGATTAATATAATTTTAATTGTAATAGTAATAATAATAATGTGCACATTTATTGTGAATTTATTGTGACACTTAGTGTGATTGTAAACTGAAATATTAATATTCTCTCTCAAGTTCAATTTGCTTTAGTAGCATTACTTTTATTTTACAGTATTTCCTAAAGCATTTTAAATATCGAATATGGAATATGCTGTACTTACATCATCAAAATAATAAAATATACAATAAATAGGAAATAAAATACCCTAAAAAATAGTGGATTAATATGATTTTGATTGTAATTTAATAATGCATGCATTTATTTTTATATTTATAGTGAAAAAGCGCTATACAAATGAACTTAAATTGAATATTAATATTCTCTCTCTCTCTCTTTAAAGTACAAGTTGCTTAATTTACAGCATTTTCAAAGTATTTTACAATGCATAGAATATGAAATATACTGTACTTACATCATCAAAATAATAAAATATACAATAAATAGGAAATAAATGACCTAAAATAGTGGATTAATATGATTTTGATTGTAATTTAATAATGCATGCATTTATTTTTATATTTATAGTGAAAAAGCGCTATACAACTGAACTTAAATTGAATATTAATATTCTCTCTCTCTCTCTTTTAAGTAAAAGTTGCTTAATTTACAGCATTTTCAAAGTATTTTACTATGTATAGAATATGGAATATACTGTACTTACATCATCAAAATAATAAAATATACAATAAATGAGAAATAAATGGCATAAAACATTAGTGGATTAAAATGATTTTCAAAGTAATTTAATAATGCATGTGTTTTTTATGATATTTTGTATGATACTTATTGTGAAAAAAGAGCTATACAAATTAGCCTCTCTCTTAAGTTAAAGTTGCTTAATTTACAGTATTTTTTAAAAGTATTTTACTGTATAAAATATGCAATATACTGTACTTACATCATCAAAATAATAAAATGTACAATAAATTACAGAAATAAATAAAAATATAAAAATATATCAATTGTGGATTAATATAATTTTAATTGTAATAGTAATAATAATAATGTGCACATTTATAGTGAATTTATTGTGACACTTAGTGTGATTGTAAACTGAAATATTAATATTCTCTCTCAAGTTCAATTTACTTTTATTTTACAGTATTTCCCAAAGCATTTTAAATATCGAATATGGAATATGCTGTACTTACATCATCAAAATAATAAAATATACAATAAGTGGGAAATAAATACCCTAAAAAATAGTGGATTAATATGATTTTGATTGTAATTTAATAATGCATGCATTTATTTTTATATTTATAGTGAAAAAGCGCTATACAAATGAACTTAAATTGAATATTAATATTCTCTCTCTCTCTCTTTAAAGTACAAGTTGCTTAATTTACAGCATTTTCAAAGTATTTTACAATGCATAAAATATGGAATATACTGTACTTACATCATTAAAATAATAAAATATACAATAAATAGGAAATAAATGACCTAAAATAGTGGATTAATATGATTTTCATTGTTATTTGATAATGCATGCAATTTGTATATACGTATATATATATATATATATATATATATATATATATATATATATATATATATATATATATATATATATATATATATATATATATATATATATATATATATATATAATTTAGTGTATTAATATGATTTTGTGCGCATTTATTGTGATAAGTGCTATACAAATACACTTAAAAATGAATATTAATATTGTCTCTCTCTCTCAATTTCAGTTTCCTTTTTTAAAAGCATTTCCAAAGCATTTTATCTATGTATAGAGTATGGAATATATTGAACTTACATCATCAAAACAATAAAATATACAATAAATGAGAAATAAATGACAGAAATAAATTTTAAAAAATATAAATAGTGCATTAATATGATTTTGACTGCATTTTACATTAATTAGATGCATTAACTATGATATAATAATAAATAAATAATAATAAATAATAAAAAAATAATAAGATATGCAATAAATGAGAAATTAAAAACACAGTGGATTAATATGATTTTGTTTGTAATTTAAAATTGTGCGCATTTGTTGTGAATTTATTATATGGCAGACAGCTGTTTCTGTATTATTATTATTATTATTATTAATAATAATAATAATGAAAATAATAATAATTATATAATAATAAAATAATAATAATAATATTAATAATAATGAACTAATAATAATATTATTAATAATGATATAATAAATAATAACAATTATATATTAATAATAATAATAATAATGATGATAATTATAATAATAATAATGATAATAATAATAAAACAATGATAAAAAAATAAATACAAAACTAACAGTATATTTAACAATCAACATTTTTATAATTCATTTATAACAACACAGTGTGCGTGTGTGTGTGTGTGTGTGTGTGTTCTTATGGTCCAGCTCTTGCCCTGAGATCAGCCTCCTCTGCCAGCGTCTCTAAAGCACAGATTATTTCAGCAGTTTTGTCTCCAGTGCCAATTGGATTAAAGCGCTGCGTCCTGAGCCTCACGCTGCCATGTTTGACAGCAAACACACACATCATCACACACACATCACCACACACACACACACACACACATTTACAGCATTAGAAGAGACCTGTCAGATGATCAACTCTGCTTTATTGACCAGAACCAACAGGATCTCCTGAAATCTGGAGGTCAAACGGGACAAATTCAGATCCCACAATGGAGAAGTGAAGAGCAGAGTCTTTCATTCCTTCTCGCTCCGCTTTTATATGCAGACTCCCTCCAGGCTTTGCTTTTTAACTTCAGTTCTGGAAGTCCAGAGCTTTCAAACACTACATGAGTCTGAGTGAGCAGATCACAGAAAATCACTCCTGAAAATAATCCAGCTTCTAAAACCTGATGAGCAAGTTTGTTTTATTTGTATAGCTTCTTACTTTTAGCTTTTACTCTTATCATTAGGCACATCCAAATCAAGACTGAACACACATCTGTTTAGCTGAGCCTTTAGGAGCACTGTGCTACGTCCCACAGATCGTGTCTTTCTTTTCTTTTTCATTCTTCTATAGCTGGTTTTAACACATTTTATTCTGTTTTTAATCATTTTTATTATTTGTTTTTATTTTCTTACACTTGTCTCTTTTATTTCTCTTTATGTAAAGCACTTTGAAATGCCACTGTGTATGAAATGTGCTATAGAAATAAACTTGCCTTTCCTTGCCTTATCAATACTAGGTTTTGTCTTAGTCAAATAACAGTTAAAAACACAATCATTAGCATTTTTTTCTTCAAATATTTCCCAAAAGCAAGGACATTTTTAAAGTATTTATAATAATACTTTTCTTCCAGAGAAAATCTTATTTCTTAGGGTGCTTTCACACTAGCACTTTTGGTCCGCACCCGGGTTCGTTTGACGTCATAGTACGGTACGTTTAGCTAGTGTGAACGTGTCTTCTGAACTCGGGTGCGCACCCGTGAACCGTACCCGAGTCCGCCTGAAAGAGGTGGTCTGGGGTACGGTTCATGCGAACTCTGGTACGGTTCACTTCTGGTATGAATGCAATCGTACCAAATAGCGGAAGTGAACCGGCAACTGTACAACAAACTATCGTTTTCATAACGTTCATTCGTGTGTGTGTGTGTGTGTGTGTATGTGCGCCACGTATTGTACCTTTAGCGGGACTGAGCCAAGCACAGTGATACACAGTGATGTCTGCTTGTCTCCTCCAGAAACAGCTTCAGCAGACGCTGTGTGATGTTCTGAATGTTTATAATATTTTTGCGGCAGACAGACGCGAGTCGCTTTCTGTATGTCCAAAACTTATGATTCAGTAAAAGCAAATCGAGCGCGATGTGCGGAAGTCTCCATTTTGGCACTTTGCTTTTGTGACTGTCACCTAGCAACAGCCGTAAACAAAACAGCAGCTCTATGACGCAAGCGTACCGGGGTTCAGAAGGAAAAAAGACAGTGTGAACACAAACCAACCGAGAAGGTGGCAAGGGGGGACAATCGAACTTGGGTACGGTCCAGGCAATTGAACCAAGTGTGAAAGCACCCTTAGTTTGGCTGGAACTTTCTTTAAGCTAAATCGTTATAGTATTAAACTAATATTATTCAAAACAAAACAAATATTCTTACAAAAAAAAAAATCACCTGCGAGATTAATCCTGCTTTTAAAGTTTACATTTCTTACTTAGAGGTTTTGTCTTGTTTCGACTTGAAAACACAATTATTTGCTTTTTTTTTTTTTTTGCTCAACTATTTCCCAAAAGCAAGTAAATTTTTTACTTATTAGAAAAAGTATTTCTAATAATATTATTTCTTCTGAAGCAAATCTTTTTTCTTGGCTTCACTGGAATACTTTATTTTGTAATTCAAAACAAAACAAAACAAAACAATAAGGTAAATATTATCAGCTCAGAACAAACCCCAGTCAAATGACTTCTAATTAACCGAGTTCTGTCTTTAAATTGCACTGTGAGTGAAGAGCGGAGCGTTGGTTTTCTTCTCGTTATATGCAGACTTTGCTTTGCTTTTTTATTTCAGTTCAGAAAGTCCAGAGCTTTCAAACACAAGCTGAGCACGCAGATCACAGTAAATCACTCCTGAAAATACGCCTGCTTTAAAATGTGAACAGCTACTTTTGTTTTTGAACATGATTGTTTCTTTTCACTTCTTACTTTTATTATGAAATTTACTTATTTGTTTTCAAATATTTCCCAAAAGCAAAGAAAATTTTTAGTATTTTAAATATTTTCATTTCAAGAGTTCACCCTAAGCTGATGATTGGAGAGAACCAGGGGCGATTTTAGGATTTTCATTTTAGGGGGGCTCAGCTCCTTATAAAGTAAAAAAAATAAAAGAAATGTATATATATATATATATATATATATATATATATATATATATATATATATATATATATATATATATATATATATATATATATATATATATATATATTTATAAATAGTAATTTAATAGTAATACACTTAAAAATGTTTGTTTAATATGGGCTGTATACTAGTATTTCACTGTATTACATAGGCAGGCATAGCCATTTGATTTCTAATTAAGCCAAATAGGCTCAACCCCCCCTGTTTACTGTAGTAAAAACCACTTTCTATACTCAAGTGCATTTTTTGTTTCCATGTATTAAATAAATAAGCTGCCACTTTCCTAATTAAATCACATACATATACATATATATTTTTAAACATGCAGGCTAATTCTAAATGATAATAATCAATAAGAAGTATTTGTTTAATACTAGACAACACTTGATGTTTTTATCTCTGTCAGTGACTCAGTGACAGTTTATATCGAGTACATTCTCTAAGCCATTCTGTCACTGTGTTTAATCCTTTCCTGTGCAAGACTGTATGGTATAGTTAATGCCACACGAGCTGTAAAGTGTTTAATATTGGTAGTTCATTTTGAAATAAAAATAGCGAAATGTTCGTTAAGAGTTACATTTTTGGCTGGAGGAAACAGCTGTGCTGATGAGGTGAACGCCGAGAAAACCCGACTGCTCCTCCGGGACATTGGGATACAGGTGATACAAGGTAATCTATATCAAAGAACTCCAAATAAGCAGATTCATTCATTCATTCATTTTCTTGTCGGCTTTGTCCCTTGCGGGGTCGCCACAGCGGAATGAACCGCCAACTTATCCAGCACGATTTTACGCAGCGGATGCCCTTCCAGCCGCAACCCATCTCTGGGAACTTCCACACACACATTCACACACATACACTATGGACAATTTAGCTTACCCAATTCACCTGTACTGCATGTCTTTGGACTGTGGGGGGAAACCGGAGCACCCGGAGGAAACCCACGCGAACGCAGGGAGAACATGCAAACTCCACACAGAAACGCCAACTGACCCAGCCCAGCCGAGGTTCGAACCTGCGACCCAGCGACGTTCTTGCTGTGAGGCAACAGCACTACCTACTGCGCCACTGCGTTGCCCCCAAATAAGCAGATATTATAACAATTTATCGATAAACACACACATCGTTCTCTCGCTGTTTGCGGCTGTGATTTGATGATCAAATGAAAAACAAAAGACGGGGAGGAGCCGAATTTTGCCACCGTTTTAAAGGGGACTGAGGAGATTATTTAATGTACAGTTTATGAGCTAATAGCAAAAGTTTTAGGGGGGCTGAGTAGAAATATAGGGGGGCTACAACCCCCCTAAAATAGGCCTAGCAACGCCCATGGAGAGAACCCTGAGCTTATGAGATCCTCGAGCCTGGGGCTCCCTCTCGTTGTAGGGCGAGAGGAGAGTTTGAGCTCAGGTGGGTCTCGAGAACTCCACTGCTTGTTATGGCGAATCGGAATAAGGAATTACTGTGGATAGATATACTACTGATTAAGTGCTCTTCTATGGTGTTGATTTGGTTTGGTCAATTATGTCGCATGACTTGCCTGTGGGAGGAAACCAGGGAGCCTGAGGGAAACCCACGCGAGCATGGGGAGAACATGTAAACTTTACACAGAAATGTCAACTTGGCCAGGTAAAGACTTGACCCAGTGACATTCTTGCTGTGAGGCAAAAGTGCTAATCACTGGGCCGCCGTGTCGCAATGTCAAGGGAAAAGAGGGAGGAGTAGGGGTGGAAGGGGGGATTCTTCAACATGAAGATGGCTAAGGTAAACACTCTGGTTATTTATAGTGAGTTAGGCTTTGTCTGATTGGTGGATCATACATTAGCTAATGTGGGATCGGCTGCACTTAATCATAAGCACGAGCGCCTCTCGAAATTAGTTCATAAATAAACTTTTTCATTTCATTCATTCATTTTCTTGTCGGCTTTGTCCCTTGCGGGGTCGCCACAGCGGAATGAACCACCAACTTATCCAGCACGATTTTACGCAGCGGATGCCCTTCCAGCCGCAACCCATCTCTGGGAATTTCCACACACACATTCACACTCATACACTACGGACAATTTAGCTTACCCAATTCACCTGTACTGCATGTCTTTGGACTGTGGGGGAAACCAGAGCACCTGGAGGAAACCCACGCGAACGCAGGGAGAACATGCAAACTCCACACAGAAACGCCAACTGACCCAGCCCAGCCGAGGTTCGAACCTGCGACCCCAGCGACGTTCTTGCTGTGAGGCAACAGCACTACCTACTGCGCCACTGCGTTGCCCCAAATAAACTTTTTATAATACAATATTTCTTCTGGAGAAAATCTTATTTCTTAGCTTGGCTGGAGTACAATTGCTTTTACATTTTTAAACACAAACACAATTATTTGCCATTTCCCCCCACAAATATTTCCCAAAAGCAAGTACATGTTTCAGGTATTATTAGGGATGCACCGATACCATTTTTTTGAAACCGATCCGATCTCGATACTAAAATTCTGAGTATCGACCGATACCGATCCGATCCCGATATTGTGCTGTTTTTTATTATTATTTTTTTATTGAGATGGAGAAACAGTGAGATGGAGAAACTGAAAGCATGTCTGTAAAATAATTTTTTGTCTGAAAAATTATCTTTTTTAAACGAATTTCTTTGGTATAATTTGTTGGTTTTGTTTAATGTATTTTGTTGGTCAGTTATCTACAAAATAAACAAGAATATTTGATGTGAAGTTCAAAACAAGGTCCGCTTATATGCTTTAGTGCACAATCTGACAAACTGGTCTGTTAAATAAAATGCTAATATATATATATAAAATTACAGCAAAATATTCACAGTTTCAGAGTAGCCTATATTAGGCTAAATACTTTTCTGTTAATGACAATTCATATGCCCCCCGGGCCGTCATTTTCACTTTTAATAATTTAATCAACTAAACCACAATGAGCCAGGCTTTACAAACTTTTCGCGGCACAAACATAAGAAGGAACAAACATTCGCGGAAGGAACATAATAACATAAACTTAGCCTATTATAAGAATAATCTTACTGAGCGGCGCATGTTGCATCTGCGCAGCCGGTGCCTGAATGAAGCGCTTGCATCACTGAGACACAGCGCGCAGCCCTCCGGTATACGGACACTTCCAAAACAGCAGCACAAAGGGGAGAAATCAGTGCGTTGAGGATGTCCAATGATTATTGAGCCTTTTCTAATTTAAAGTTTCAGGTAGGCCTACTTTGTGTGTGAAGCGGAGATAATAGGCTGGCTAACCCTACTCCAGTGTTGTGAATGCGATCTGCTGATCTAACAGACACTGCGCATGATTTAGAAACAGCAATGATCTCCATGTTTCAGGTCAAAATGAACCTATTTAATGCAAAACTAAATGCATTTCCACACTGATTATTTAAACTAACAGGAACAAATAGTCTTGGAGGAAGTTTTTCGTGCTGTCATGAACGCCACACGCAGTTTGAAATGTGAATGAATGGAGAATGATTGACAGGCGCAGCGGCGGGAAGCGCTGAAGTGAACATGAATTTAACCACGTGAATATTCATCTGTGCTTCACATTACACTATAGAATGGCTTCAAAACATTTATGATATAGTAGGTCTGCTTGTCAACTTTCTAGTGCTTTATAATAGGCTTCCTTCGTGGCTTTTGTTGGCTTATAAATTACACAAAATACAGCGCACGCGCAAGATCGGATTTGGATCGGTACCAGCAGGCCGATACCCGATCCAGCAAAATATGCGATATCGAACCGATATCCGATCCAAGTATCGGGATCGGTGCATCCCTAAGTATTATTAAAAATATTTTTTTCTTTTGAAGAAAATCTTTTTTTTCGTGGCTTCACTGTATTTTATTCATCCATTTTTTGTAATAAAAAAATAAAGTAAATATCATTAGCGCAGGACAAACCACTGTAGTCCAATGACTTGACTAATAGTTCCATCTTTAAATTGCACTGTGAGTGAAGAGCAGAGCGTTTGATTTCCTCTCTCTGC
>LR812524.1:2311183-2315582 GCA_903798195.1 Danio kyathit | reverse complement strand
TGTGTGTGTGTGTGTGTGTGAGAGAGCTGCTCTTCTTTCTGGACTTGCTGAGTAAAAGATGACAGAACGTTCATGTTTGCGTGACTGCTGTAAGATCAGGTTTGTGAGCATGAGTAAAGCAGTGGTGTTATTTTGCAGATGAGATTTACAGTGAGCTGCTGGAGTTCAGTCGTCCGTCACTGAATCACTCACTTCTGTAGCCTGAGGTCAGAGAGCAGATGCACAATCAAGCCAGAGCTCATCTGTGTGTGTGTGTGTGTGTGTGTGTGTGTGTGTGTGTGTGTGTGTGTGTGTGTGTG
Organism: Danio kyathit; assembly: GCA_903798195.1. Taxonomy (NCBI): domain Eukaryota; kingdom Metazoa; phylum Chordata; class Actinopteri; order Cypriniformes; family Danionidae; genus Danio; species Danio kyathit. The sequence goes on along the minus strand of LR812524.1, from coordinate 2,315,283 downwards.
TGTGTAACAGATGAGATCACGATTCACTACAAGACGCATCTGCTTTGTGCAGAAATGAACTGGAAGAAACTGCACTTTTCAGCAGCGTGACAAGACTTTTAGCTTTAAAGTTCTGTGAAATCTATATTTTTAGATATTAATATCAGTCTTAAAGTCGACATGAAATGTACTCTTCTTACTTTTTATGTGTATATAGTAGTGCTTGTTATAAACAATGTATCTGCGCACGATTATTTTGAAGAAATTAATCTGCTCAGAATCTTTAATCAAATATCATAACCTTCCTTCACACCTTCAGAATTAATTCATTTCTGGTCAACATTGAATACCTTTATCAGGCCATTAGGGCGGACCTATCAATCATTTAGTGCGGGACTATCTTTCATATAGGGCATGGCTATCTGTCCTTTAGGGCGGGGCTATCATTCATTTAGGGTGGGGCTTGGATTTATTTAGAGCGGGGCTATCTGTCCTTTAGGGCGGGGCTATCATTCATTTAGGGTGGGGCTATCATTCATTTAGAGCAGGGCGATCGGTCCATTAGGGCGGGGCTATCATTCATTTAGAGCAGGGCAATCAGTCCATTAGGGCGGGGCTATCATTCATTTAGGGTGGGGCTATCATTCATTTAGAGCAGGGCGATCGGTCCATTAGGGCGGGGCTATCATTCATTTAGGGTGGGGCTTGGATTTATTTAGAGCGGGGCTATCTGTCCTTTAGGGCGGGGCTATCATTCATTTAGAGCAGGGCGATCGGTCCATTAGGGCGGGGCTATCATTCATTTACTGTGGGGTTATCAGTCCATTAGGACGGGGCTACCATTCATTTAGGGTGGGGCTATGATTCATTTAGAGCGGGGCTATCTGTCCTTTAGGGTGGAGCTATCATTCATTTAGAGCAGGGCGATCGGTCCATTAGGGCGGGGCTACCATTCATTTAGGGTGGGGCTATGATTCATTTAGAGCGGGGCTATCTGTCCTTTAGGATGGGGCCATCATTCATTTAGAGCAGGGCGATCGGTCCATTAGGGCGGGGCTATCATTCATTTAGGGTGGGGCTTGGATTTATTTAGAGTGGGGCTATCTGTCCTTTAGGGCGGGGCTATCATTCATTTAGAGCAGGGCGATCGGTCCATTAGGGCGGGGCTATCATTCATTTACTGTGGGGTTATCAGTCCATTAGGACGGGGCTACCATTCATTTAGGGTGGGGCTATGATTCATTTAGAGCGGGGCTATCTGTCCTTTAGGGTGGGGCTATCATTCATTTAGAGCAGGGCGATCGGTCCATTAGGGCGGGGCTATCATTCATTTAGGGTGGGGCTTGGATTTATTTAGAGTGGGGCTATCTGTCCTTTAGGGCGGGGCTATCATTCATTTAGAGCAGGGCGATCGGTCCATTAGGGCGGGGCTATCATTCATTTACTGTGGGGTTATCGGTCCATTAGGACAGGGCTACCATTCATTTAGGGTGGGGCTATGATTCATTTAGAGCGGGGCTATCTGTCCTTTAGGGTGTAGCTATCATTCATTTAGGGTAGGGCTATCAGTCCTTAAGAACGAAGCTATAATTTATTTAGGATGGGGCTATCTGTACATTAGGGTGGGGCTATCATTCATTTAGGGTGGGGCTTGGATTTATTTAGAGCGGGGCTATCTGTCCTTTAGGGCGGGGCTATCATTCATTTAGGGTGTGGCTATCATTCATTTAGAGCAGGGCGATCGGTCCATTAGGGCGGGGCTATCATTCATTTACTGTGGGGTTATCGGTCCATTAGGACGGGGCTACCATTCATTTAGGGTGGGGCTATGATTCATTTAGAGCGGGGCTATCTGTCCTTTAGGGTGGAGCTATCATTCATTTAGGGTAGGGCTATCAGTCCTTTAGAACGAAGCTATCATTTATTTAGGGTGGGGCTATCGGTCCATTAGGGTGGGGCTATCATTCATTTAGGGCAGAGCTATCTGTGCTTTAGGGCGGAGCTATCTGTACTTTAGAGAGGGGCTATTATTCTTATAGGGTGGGGCTATATGTCCTTTAGGGCGGAGCTATCATTCATTTAGGGCAGGGCTATCTGTGCTTTAGGGCGGAGCTATCTGTACTTTAGAGAGGGGCTATTATTATTATAGGGTGGGGCTATATGTCCTTTAGGGCGGAGCTATCATTCATTTAGGGCAGGGCTATCATTCATTTAGGGTGGGGCTTGGATTTATTTAGAGCGGGGCTATCTGTCCTTTAGGGCGGGGCTATCATTCATTTAGGGTGGGGCTATCATTCATTTAGAGCAGGGCGATCGGTCCATTAGGGCGGGGCTATCATTCATTTAGGGTGGGGCTATCTGTTTATTAGGGCAGGGCTATCTGTCCTTTAGGATGGGGCTATCAGTCATATACGATATAAGATATAAATGATCTTAACTTCTGTTTCATGCTTACTTTAAGGATATCTTCAAGCTAGTGTGCTTCAAAACAAACAAAACTGATGGTTTAAAAAGGTGTCATCTTTCCCAGTTACTGTTTAAAGCTTAGAACATCATTTAATGCAATAATAATAAATGATATTTTAAAAAGCACTTTTAATAGATTAGCTTGAATAAAACTGCCATAGAAACAATTTCCAAAAAATTCAATTTCTCAAAAAATTTAATAAAAACCTGAACTTCTTCATGTATTTTCCTCTAAAGCTATTCGATCACAATTTACAGTATTGTTCCATTAGTTAATATTACTCAACGTATTTGCTAAGATGAACTAATAATGAACAAAACACCCTTTAATAATCATAGTTCAACATTTAGAAATGTATTATTAAAATACAAATGTGTGCTTGTTAACATGAGTTAATGCACTGTTAATTAATGAAATAATAATTTTGATTGATGAACATTAACAAAGATAAACAAATACTGTAATAAATGTATATTTCATTGTTTTTCATGTTAGTAAATATATGAACTAAAATTAATAAAACCTTGGGGACTAAATCAGGGACTAAGCCGAAGGATGGTGAGTAATAAAGTAATAAAGTGAGTAATAAAACCCTGTTATCATAATTCAGGCAGTTGTTATATAAGTTTCAGAAATGTAAAGGTCAAGTTTTTCTAGCAGGAATCTTTTGGAAGGAATTTATTTATTATTTAGGCAGTTCTTAAGCTAAAATTAAATAATTCATTTCAATGAAAAGCACAGAATCTCTATTTCTCAATCAGCCCAAAAACATTGTTATATTGCATTGAGAAATCTAGTCCAGTTCACCACATGTGCTACATTTCTATTCTAATACTCTACCACTGAAGACTAATTTTTACAGTGTTTCTTAAAAGTTTGAGCAGCTGTAGTTTAGAGTTCGTTAGAGTTTGTGTTACTGGACTGGGGTTTGTTTATCTGTTGCTCCATGCCACAGATAATGATTTCTTTGACAGATATAAACACAGTTTCTGAGGTTGTTTGCCTTCAGCTCATGTCATTAGCACAAAAACACAACATCAGAAACACTGCAAACTCATTTTTTGGTCTGATTTTAGGTATTTCTAACTGAAAATAACATATTAGTAGAATGATGCACATTTAAAGGCAAACTTCACCCAAAACACATCATTCTGTCTTCAGTTACTCTTTATTTCTGATGTGGAAAACTGCCCTGGAGTTGAAATCAGACAGTAACCAGAGGAGGTTGAGCTGCAAAAATATAAAGTATAAATAAAACATGTAAACTGTCCACAATATCATTATCATGCAAACATAAGAAACAGACACAAATTAATCAATATTTAATTTAAAAACTCATATGGAATATTAAATTGTTCATACAATAGGCATAGTCAGTAGTTTGTCATTGAGTATAAAATATATCATTTTTAAAGTAAAATTTAATTTGTGCAAATAAGAGAAACAGACTCAAATTTGTCGGTTACATTTAAAAACTCATACGCAATATTTCATGTCCATGCAAAAAAAATAAAAATAAAATAATATATATATATATATATATATACACACACACACATACATACACTCACCGGCCACTTTATTAGGTACACCTTACTAGTACGGGGTTGGACCCCCTTTTGCCTTCAGATCTGCCTTAATCCTTCATGGAGTA
>LR812524.1:2278683-2301183 GCA_903798195.1 Danio kyathit | reverse complement strand
CGGTTCATTGACCTCTGAATGTTATTTATTAATTTATTAAAGTTAAATGCACTGTGTCTAAATGACATACCATATATCAGGGGTGTCCAGGCCGGTGTCCTGGAAAGTTTAGCTCCAGCCCTAATTTAACAAACCAGAACCAGCTAATCAAGCTCTTACTAGATATACTAGAAACTTCTTGGCAGGTGTGTTGAAGCAAGGTGGAGCTAAACTCTCCAGGACTGAGTTTGGACACCTCTATTCTAGTATATCTAATGAAAGCTTGATTAGCTGGTTCAGGTGTGTTTGATTAGGGTTGGAGCTAAACTCTTCAGGACACCGGCCCTCCAGGACTGAGTTTGAACGCCCCTGAAATATATTTTTATTATTATTTTACCCCCAAAACAATATGCATTAAATCTATGACATAAAAAGTATAGGACAGGATATCAGCAGATAAAAAAATATGCATTTTTTCTGCTGGGAATATATAATAAAAAACAAACAAACAGAAAAAAAAATGTGTTATTAAATGTCTGAAGCAGATTCCATTCATTCATTCATTCATTCATTATTCGGCTTAGTCCCTTTATTAACATGGGGTCGCCACAGCGGAATGAACCGCCAACTTATCCAGCACATGTTTTAGCACAGCGGATGCCCTTCCAGCAGCAACCCATCTCTTGGAAACATCCATACACACTCATTCACACTCATACACTACGGACAATTTAGCCTACCCAATCCCCCTATAGCGCATGTGTTTGGACTGTGGGGGAAACCGGAGCACCCGGAGGAAACCCACGCAAACACGAGGAGAACATGCAAACTCCACACAGAAATGCCAACTGACTCAGCCGAGGCTCAAACCAGCGACCTTCTTGCTGTGAGGCGACAGCACTACCTACTGCACCACTGCGTCGCCCCACTGAAGCAGATTCCATATCATTATTTTACCCCCAAAACAATGTTTATTGAAATTATAACATGTTAACATCTAAACCAGGGATGTCAAACTCAGTTCCTGGAGGGCTGCAGCCCTGCACAGTTTAGTTCCAACCCTGCTTCGACACACTTACTGGTAGGTTTCAAACAAGCCTGAAGGACTCAATTAGTTTGATCAGGTGTGTTTAATTAGGGTTGGGACTAAACTGTGCAGGGCTGCGGCCCTCCAGGAACTGAGTTTGACATCCCTGATCTAAAGTATAGGACAAGGTGTCAGGATATAAACAAAAATGATGACAGATTATTTTTTGCTGGGAATAAATGAGCATATTATATTTCAAAATACAGAAAATAAAGAAAAAGCATTTATTATACAATCTTCATATTGTTTTATCATCACATGAATGCAGATCGGTTTCATAAAAATACAGTTTTGAATGTGTAAAACTTTTATTGAAGCTGAAGTTTTATTTCACAGGTTTGATGAATAATGTTTATTTATAAGATTCAAAAATTTTCAATTTCAATTCCATATTATTTTTCTAATTATTTTACACCCAAAACAACATTTATTGTGAAATTATAACACAAAAAGTAACAACAAAAACTCTAAATCTGCCACTTTTGAAAATAAGCTTCCAGTCATACTTTTTCTACATATGAAAACACATGACTTTATTTTTTTTGTATAATTTTATCTCATCTTACTTTACCTTAATTTGTACTATACAAAAGGTCAAATTTACGGTGGCCGAGAGAGCTTAACGCGCTGCAATTTAAGAAAGCACATGCAATAACAAAAAACACCAGCAAATTAAGAAACAATCTTCATCAATTTGACAGACACCTGTTGCAAATTGATCACAACTCAAACAACTGAAGAAACGCGCTGCAAACTGATCACAACACAAAGGAAGAAACGCGCTGCAAATTGGTCACAACACTTGCAAACATCCACATAACACAACGATTTCAGTTAATCATTAATTAGGCTGATAATTTACAAAAGACAACGGAATCGTGTAATCAATGTTAAAATAAACGAAAAACAACTCACCTTTCAAAGAACACCAATCACTTCACTGAACAACAGTCACGGTACAATAACACCTCCGTATCTCTCAGCTGGGTCCGTCATGTTTTTGGGTCCTCTTGAAACATTTCCGTTGTGTTATGTGGATGTTTGCAAGTGTTTTGACCAATTTGCAGCGTTTCTTCAGTTGTTTGTGTTGTGATCAATTTGCTGCGCGTTTCTTCCTTTGTGTTGTGATCAATTTGCAACCGGTGTCTGTCAAATTGATGAAGATCGTTTCTTAATTTGCTGGTGTTTTTTGTTATTGCATGTGCTTTCTTAAATTGCAGCGCGTTAAGCTCTCTCGGCCACCGTAAATTTGACCTTTTGTATAGTCTTTATAGTGTTTTCGTTTTTGAGATTTAATTATTCTTCACTAAATGAGCAAATCTAACACAAAATGACCACAATTTAACTTGACTCAATTCAGGATGAAGACAAAAATTCAGCTAATAATAATTAATTAATTAAATTTTAAATTAATTAATTTTAATTTAATTTGTCAGATATTTATCAGTCTGAAAATGATTTTACCTCCAAAAACAAAGCAATCCTTGATGAAACTATGTATATATATATATATATATATATAATTATTCGCCCTCCTGTTTATTTTTTCCCCAATTTCTGTTTAACAGAGAGCACATTTTTTCAGCACATTTCTAATCATAATAGTTTAATAACTCATCTCTAATAACTGATTTATTTTATCTTTGTCATGATGACAGTAAATAATATTAGACTAGATATTCTTCAAGACACTTCTATACAGCTTAAAGTGACATTTAAAGGCTTAACTAGGCTAATTAGGTTAACTAGGCAGGTTAGGGGAATTAGGCAAGTTATTGTATAATGATGGTTTGTTCTGTAGACTATTGAAAATATATATAGCATAAAGCGGCTGATAATATTGACCTTAAAATGGGTTTAAAAAATTAAAAACTGCTTTTATTCTAGGCGAAATAAAACAAATAAGACTTTCTCCAGAAGAAAAAATATTATCAGACATACTGAATTATCAGACATTAGTGAATGTTAACATGAACGAACAATAAACAACTGTATTTTCATTAATTAACATGAACAAATACTGTAATGAATGTATTGTTCATGTTAGTAAATGCATTAACTAACATTAGCTAATACAACCTTGTTGTAAAGTGTAACCAATGTAATCATGTATTTAAGAAAATCACAATAATAGCGCTGATATTTTGTAGCTTACCGTACATTAAATTAACAAAAATGTATTCATTCATTTTCTTTCATCTAAGTCCCTTAATTGTCACAGTGGAATGAATCGCCAACTATTTCAGCATATGATTTACGCATGCAGCAGATGCCCTTCCAGCCGCAACACAGTGCTAGGAAACACCCATACACACTCATTCACACACACTCATACACTACGCCCAATTTAGTTCATCAATTCCCCTATAGAGCATATGTTTGGACTGTGGGGGAAACCGGAGCACCCGGAGGAAACCCACACCAACACGGGGAGAACATGCAAACTCCACATGGAAACACCAACTGACCCAGCTGGGATTCGAACCAGTGACCTTCTTGCTGTGAGGCCACAGTGCTAACCACTGAGCCACCGTGCCTCCCTAAAACTTTATTATTAGCTGAGGAACTTAGACATAAAGTTCACCAAGATCTTTAATTAATTCTCCCACAGGAATCCTGGGAAATGAACACACAACTAAACTTTCAGAGCGGATGTATATGTGTGTTTTAATTCATTTAGACGGCTCGGAGGAAGTTTTGTGAGAGAGAGAGACGCACACACATAACGTATAAATGGAGATTAATTTGGATTTTTGCTTGCTCAGTACTTACAAAACTAAAGCAATTTATATTCCTCTTCTCTTAACGATGCCTTTTCTCTGATTGCAGCGCTGTAATCTAATTGTAATTATGATAGCATCAGATTTATGCAGACGCTAACATGATTGGAGTTACTCACTGCATTAGAAACTCATTTTTGATTAATGATGAAAGCGGCAGTGGAGGAGCAGAAGCGCTTTATCTGGGACTGAAGGAGACTCCTGCCTGCAGCTCAGAGGAGCACATGCTACTGAAGAAGACCACCAGGAGGAGGAGCTAACACACACACACACACATATATGCACAGACACAATCATACACACACACATGCATACAGACAGACACACACTCTTATACACACATACATACAGTACATACATGCACACTAATACACATACACACACTCATGCGCACACACATATATACAGTACTGTATAAACACATATACACATGCTCATACACACACGTATATGCTGTATACACACACACATACACACACTCATGCGCACACACATATATACAGTACTGTATAAACACATATACACATGCTCATACACACACGTATATGCTGTATACACACACTCATGCACACACACTCATTTACTCATATACTGTACACACACACACACACACACATATATTCATACACGCACACACTCATGCACATACTGTATACATGCATACACTCACATACACACACAGTCATATACTGTATACACACATACACCCATACATGCACACACACACTTATGCACACACACTTATTCACTCATATACTCTATACACACACACACTCATGTATTCATACACGCACACACTCATACACATACTGTATACATACATACACTCACATGCACACACACACTCATATGCTGTATACACACAAACACCCATACATGCACACACGCACTTATGCACACACACTTATTCACTCATATACTCTAAACACACACACACACACACATATATTCATACACGCACACACTCATGCACATACTGTATACATGCATACACTCACATACACACACACACTCATATACTGTATACACACAAACACCCATACATGCACACACGCACTTATGCGCACACACTTATTCACTCATTTACTCTACACACACACACACTCACTCATATATTCATACACGCACACACTCATACACACTTACATACACACACACTCATATACTGTATACACACATACACCCATACATGCACACACGCACTTATGCACACACACTTATTCGCTCATATACTCTAAACACACACTCATATATTCATACACGCACACGTAGTCATATATACCCACCACACACACACTCATACACTTATTTACTGTATACACACATGCACACACTCACTTATACACACACACACTCATGCACACACACTCAGTCATATATACACACATGCATGCACATACATGCAGGAGCACAAACACATGCGCACACGCTCATACACTTATATACTGTATATACACACATGCACACACTCACTTATACACACACACTCATGCACACACACTCAGTCATATATACACACGTGCATGCACACACATGCAGGAGCACAAACACATGCGCACACGCTCACACACTTATATACTATATACACACATGCACACACTCACTTATACGCACACACACTCATGCACACACACTCAGTCATATATACACACGTGCATGCACACACACGCAGGAGTACAAACACATGCGCACACGCTCATACACTTATATACTGTATATACACACATGCACACACTCACTTATACACACACACACTCATGCACACACACTCAGTCATATATACACACGTGCATGCACACACATGCAGGAGCACAAACACATGCGCACACGCTCATACACTTATATACTGTATATACACACATGCACACACTCACTTATACACACACACACTCATGCACACACACTCAGTCATATATACACACGTGCATGCACACACACGCAGGAGCACAAACACATGCGCACACGCTCATACACTTATATACTGTATATACACACATGAACACACTTATACACACACACACACTCATACACACACACTCAGTCATATATACACACGTGCATGCACACACATGCAGGAGCACAAACACATGCGCACACGCTCATACACACAAACTGTACACTCACAAACACACATTCATATGTTCAAACACACACACACACATACACCCGTTCATAAACACACACACACTCATTTACTCATATACTGTATACACACATACACGGACTCATATATATATACACACACGCACACACACACACACACACACACACACTCATGCACACACTCACAAGCATGCACACACATTCACATACACACACTCACAGACACTCATTCACTCATAATATATATAGACACACTCATACTCACACACTCACACTCAGTCCTATATGCACATACACACACTCACAAGCATGCACACACACTCATAGACACACTCTTTCGCTCATACTGTATACACACATGCACTCACTCATACACACACACACACACACACACACAGTCATATATACACTCAAGCACGCACACACACAGATGAACACACACATATGCGGATAAACACACGTGCACAAGCTCATACACCCAAACTCATACACTCACATACTATATACACACACACATACACACAGTCATGTGTACAAACACACACATTCATTCATATGCTCGCATACATGCTCACTCATATATTAACACACACTCTGACGCGCGCAAACATGCACACATAAACAAAGACAGACACACAAACACACAGCAAAAGGACTTTATTTATAGTGCCAGTGAGGGAAAAATTGCACACACACACACGCGCACACACACACACACACACACACACACACACACACACACACACACACACACACCACACACACACACACACACACACACACACACACACACACACACACACACACACACACACACACACACACACTCAAACACTTCCTCATATGAATGCATTTCAAAGGGAATGTTCAGGTTTTGATCTCCAGGCGAGGCTGGTAAACACACCGCAGCGTGCATTAACTGATACGCGGAGGAGGAACTCTGAATATATCAGTGTAAATGATGCGGAATCACTGACTTGAACAATCTGTTATTCGCTGTGATTTAGCATGCCTTCCCGCTGTAACCTGATTTCCAGGTCTCCTTGGACTCCTTTAACCGCAGCTTACTGTGAGTTTACCGCGCTCGCATCGGCCCAAAAACCTTCATTCCCCGCAGCTTAAACAGCGCTGATAACCACTGCAACCTGACCAGAGGAAACACACACACACTCGCTTTATGATGGAAAGAAATCTATTACAGCTGCGCTGAGGTGAAGAGCGTGAATACACACGGGGGGAGCACAGTCTGCATATCAATACCTGTGAAATACACTCTTATGCACTGCTCGGAAACATGTCCAGGTCACATTTACACCTCACATACAGTTGAAGTCAGAATTATTAGCCCCCCCCCTGAATTTTTGGCCCCCTGTTTATTTTTTCCCTAATTTCTGTTTAACGGAGAACAGATTTCTTCAACACATTTCATAATAGTTTTAATAACTCATCTCTAATAACTGATTTATTTTATCTTTGTCATGATGACAGTAAATAATATTAGACTAGCAGTGGCGGCTGGTGTTAAAAAATGTGAGTGTGTGGGGGTGGGGGGGCACTACTTGAAAATAAATTTTGCTCTCCTTTTTTTCTGGCTTGAAAATTTCTCAATGACCTTTTGGTTAAAGTCAGTCATCTCAGTCAGCAGTCTCTTCTCTATTGACAGCATGGCCAATGCATTCAGCCTCTCTTGCGTCATGCTGTTTGAAACAGCAAACACGGAAATAGTAAAAGGCATGACTTACATCACAACCTGCCAGCCAACTCCGTTTGTCATGACAAGTGCTGGAAAAGCCCCGAGTGTATGCGCGCTCGCCATCACTTGACTACTGGTGAATTTGCAAAGACGGTCGATCTGGTCCAAGCTTCTTGATTCTTTTTTTTTCTTCATCCAAACGCCTTGTGAACGGATATCTTTGCAAAGATACAACAGAATTTTCCTTCATCTCGAGAAATTGCATTCTAAGCTCTTTAGTGAGAATGGTCCAATCACATAAGGCCAATCATATAAAAACAAATATGATTCGTTCTAACAACAAAAATGGGAGGGTTCGGGAGGCAGAGCGCTGCGCCCCAAAGACAAATTAAAACCGGCCAATTAGAGCTTATCGTCATATCACGTGCATTGCAAAAGTTTGTGTACCTACATAGACACCCATTAGTCCGGCGCCCCACACACATATGAAAACATATTGTTCATACATTTTTTTTCAATAAATGTTAGTATGACTACAATAAATGTTAGAATGTCATAATTAAATCAATTTACTTTGTTAATATTTGTGATAATAAACATTAACATATTAAAAGGGTCTAACTTGAAGGGGGGGCGGCGCCCCAGCGCCCTCTATTGACCAGCCGCCACTGTTTACTAGATATTCTTCAAGACACTTCTATAAATCTTAAAGTGACATTTAAAGGCTTAACTAGGTTAATTAGGTTAACTAGGCAGGTTAGGGGAATTAGGCAAGTTATTGTATAATGATGGTTTGTTCTGGAGACTATCGGGAAAAAATATAGCTTAAAGGGGCTAATAATATTGACCTTAAAATGGGTTTTAAAAAATTAAAAACTGCTTTTATTCTAGCCGAAATAAAACAAATAAGACTTTCTCCAGAAGAAAAAATATTATCAGACATACTGTGAAAATTTCCTTGCTCTGTTAAACATCATTTGGGAAATATTTAAAAAAAGAAAAGAAAAAAAATCAAAAGGGGGGCGAATAATTCTGACTTCAACTGTATTTTTAGTACGGACAGCTCTGCTGTGACATGTGAATTTCCCTTTGGGGATTAATAAAGTCAAACAAACAAACAAATAATGATAAAAACATCTTGTTTTATGTATTATCTTTGTCAAAAAATGATGCAAAAATAGTATAAATACAAAAAATGACATTTATTAAAAATGATAATTATCTAAAAACATCCCTAATTATCTTGATGTAAATGACATGTCTGCTTTCTTCAGTTTGTGTGTGAATTGACCTGATGTGACGTGATGTTCTGTGTTCAGAGACTCACTCTCAGTCGCCTCACTGTGTTTAGTTAAAGTCCCCTGTGCAGGTTAAGTGCTTGAGGATATTATTACTGAACACACACACACACACACACACACACACACACACCCATCTGCGCATATATTTCTTAAACACACACAGACTCAATTCATTCATGCACAAGAACTCTTGGGCCTGTGTGTGTGTTTGACACCTGTATGCCCACTGGCTGACAGACACACACACACACACACACACACACAGATCTGTGTGAGTGTGGTCTGAGGGCATGAACACACGTTTACACTCTGATGAACAACAGAGGAGAAAAGCGGTAAATGAATACATGAAAAATAAAATGTGAGCGAGGAGGATCCTTTCCTCAGGACGTGTGTATGTGTGTGTGTGTGTGTGAGAGAAAGATGTTTATGTGTGTGTCTGAGACGGAGAGAAAGTGTGTACTTGTCTGTGTGCGAGAAAGAGTGTGTGGACTTTTCTGTGTGAGTGTGGTGTGTGTATTTGTCTGTCTGTCTGTCTGTCTATAAGTCTCTCTGTGTGTGTCTGAGTGTGTGTTTGTGTGTGTGTGTGTGTGTGTGTGTGTGTAGGCTCTCTCAGAGTCTCAGGTGAGAGATGAAGCTGAGCTGCTCCTGAATGTCACAATTAAACCTCAACACGCGTCAAACATCTGGAAAAACTCCCAACAGTGCAGTTAAAGGACGCAAACGGGGCGTCATTAGCTGTCTAATGTGATGCAGTGTGTGTGTGTGTGTGTGTGTGTGTGTGTGTGATTAGCGCTGATCGACAGCTCTAGCCTGATGGTTATTGATGGTTACTGTAGTTAAGGAGATTTATGCTGTGGTGTGTGTGTGTGTGTGTGTGTGTGGTGCTTAATGTGATTTGCGTGTGGTCAGAGCTCTGGACGCACGCCGTCATTTACAGAGTGTGTGTTACTTACAGAGTGTGTTTGTTAGCTAATTGTTAGTGAAATTAATGAAATAATACACATGTGCTTGTCACGATATACAGCTGAGGGCAAAAGTATTCACACACACACACTTGTACAGCTATCCTTATGGGGACTCCTCATAGACATAATGATGTTTGTACTGTAGAGACTGTATATTCTCTCCTCTACCCCTAAACCCAACCCTCACAGCAAACAATCTGCCCTTTTACATTTGCAAAATACTTCATTCTGTCTGATTTATTAGCCCTTTTCTTCACGGGGACCGAATAGGGTTAAAATGTACTGGTTTTGCTACACTTGTGGGGACATTTGGTCCCTGCATTGTAATGAACACAATGTAAGTCCCAAACTCGGTCCTGGAGGGCCGATGTCCTGCAGAGTTTAGTTCCAACTTGCTTCAACACACCTGCCAGGTAGTTTCTAGTATATCTAAGAGCTTGATTAGCTGCTTCAGGTGTGTTTGATTAGGGTTGGAGCTAAACTCTCCAGGACACCGGCCCTCCAGGACCAAGTTTGGACACCCCTGATATAAGTGATTCGTGACAAGTGTCTGAGGAGTGTGTTTGGTTTGGCAGAGAGGTCAGAGGTCATATATAAAGTCATCATTCTTAATACTGTATGTTCAAATGAACCGCAGGTTGTGATTGGTCCATCCCTATCCCTAAACCCTCACAGACAACAAAAAAGGTCAAACAAAACTACTGGTATTGCTATACTTGTGGGGACATTTGGTCAGCACATTGTAATGAAATCAAGCCACAGTCCTTTGATGAGTGTGTGAGGTGTGTGTTTGGTTTGGCAGAAGTCAGAGGTCATTTATAACGGTCAGTCTTCAACTGAACCACCGGCTGTGATTGGCTGATGGTCTTGATGCTGTCAGAAACGTCTCTGAAGAGATTTCAAGCAGGAATTGAGCAGGAAAAAAAGCTATTTTGGTATAACTTTGGCACAAATACACTTGTACAGCTGACTTTACGAGGACTTCCCATAGACATAATGATGTTTCTACTTTACAGACTGTATGTTCTCTCTCTCTACCCCAACCCTACCCCCTAAACCCTCATGGAGAACAAAAAAGGCAAAATTAGACTGGTATTGCTACACTTGTGAGGACATTTGGTCCCCACTTTGTAATGAATACACACACACACACACACACGCACACAGACTGTAAGTCCTCTTCTACAAAACTATATAAACCAGCGCATGTGTTGAACGTGTGAGGTGTGTGTTTGGTTTGTGAGAAGTCAGAGGTCATGTATAACGGTCAGTCTCAGTGTGTCCAAACGAACCGCAGGCTGTGATTGGCCGATGCTGTCAGAAACGTCTCCGAAGAGATTTCAAGCAGGAATTGAGAGGAAAAAAATCAATTTGTGTTGCACTGGTGGCCCGGTGACACACACACACACACACACACAGAGACTTGCACAGCTGTCTTTAAGTGCTCTACCCATAGCTGCAATGATGTTTGTACAGTACAGTCTGTATATTCTTTCTCCTTATCCTTAAACTCAACCCTCACAGCAAACAATCTGCACTTTAACATTGTCAAAATTCTTCATTCTGTCTGATTTATGAGCTGTTTTCATCATGGCGACCAAAAAGGTCAAGATTTACTAGTATTGCTATACTTGTGGGGACATTTGGTCCCCACATTGTAATGAATACAAACCACACAAACACACACTGAGAAAGTGAAAACTACTGGTATTGCTATACTTGTGGGGACTTGCAATGAAAACAAATCACTGTAAAGGTAAAGTAAACGAGCACATGTGATGAGTGTATGAGGTGTGTGTTTGAGTTTGTCAGAGAGGTCAGAGGTCATATATAACGGTATGTTCAAACGAACCGCAGGCTGTGATTGGTCAATCATCTCGGAGCTGTCAGAAACGTCTCCGAAGAGATTTCAAGCAGGAACTGAGAAGGAAAAAATTGATTTATATGGCTCTGGTGGCACAAATACACCTGTTCAGCTATCTTTATGGGGACATCCCATAGACATAATGATGTTTCTACTGTACAGACTGTATATTCTCTCTCTCTACCGCTAAAACTCAACCCTCACAGCAAACAATCTGCATCTTTACACTTTCAAAATACTTCAATCTGTCCAATTTATGAGCTGTTTTCCTCATGGGGAACAAAAAAGTAAAAAAAAAATACTGGTATTGCTATACTTGTGGGGACATTTCAATGTAATGAATACAAAACACACATGCACACACACACAAACACGCTGCAAGTCCTCTTTTACAAAACAAAGTAGACAAACACAGTGATGAGTAAGTGAGGTGTGTATTTAAGTTTATCTGAGAGGTCAGAGGTCATATATACCGGTCAGTCTCAATACATTCAAACAAACCGCAGGCTGTGATTGGCTGATGGTCTCGGTGCAGTCAGAAACGTCTCTGAAGAGATTTCAAGCAGGAATTGAGAAAGAAAAAAATCTATTTTGCATGGCTCTGTTGCCCGGTGGTGCACACATGCACACTTGTAGAACTATCTTTATGGGGACTCCCCATAGACATAATGATGCTTCTACTGTATAGACTGTATATTCGTCTCTGAACCCCAACCCTACCCCTAAACTCAACGCTCACAGGAAACAATCGACATTTTTACATTTTCAAAATGTCTGATTTATGAGCCGTTTTCCTGATGGGGACAAAAAAAAATGTCCCCACAAGGTAAAAAAAAAACTGGTATTGCTATACTTGTGGGGACATTCAATGTAACAAGAAACACTGAAACTAAAGTAAACCAACGCATGTGATGAGTGTGTGATGAGTGTGTTTAAGTTTGTCAGAGGTCATTTACAACGATCCGTTTCAATACGTTCAAACAAACCGCAGGCTGTGATTGGCCGATGGTCTCGGTGCTGTCAGAAACGTCTCCGAAGAGATTTCAAGCAGGAATTGAGAGTCAAAAAAATCAATTTGCGTGGCTCTTTTGGCTCCGTTGGCCGGCGCAGACTCTCTCTCTGCGGCCCGAGCGGTCAGAGGCGCAGCTCCAGAGGACGCGGCCTGACAAACTCCATCAGGAGCGGCCCGAGTGTGTGTGCAGACCCGCCGCCGGAATAAACCTATTTATCTCCTTCAGCCGGACCCCCTCCTCCAGGACCGCAGGGACCCGCAGGAGCTGTTTCCAGACGCCGAGAGGAAGCGAGCGGGGAGAAAGTGGCAGAATTCAGGGCTGTAAATGATGAATTACTTTTCATCACGACAGAGGAAACACGCGGCGGCGAGCGGCCGCCTCTGACCCGACGCCGCGCAGCAGCCAATATCTTCATTCAAGAAGACAAGCATGAAATTACACAGAAAATGGGATTGTCATCAAGCGGGCCCTTCAAATCAGAGTATCCAGTCATTACTGCTCATAGCCACATCATAGCCGTATGAGTGTGTGTGAGTGTGTGTGATTCAACACTTCAGCAGAACTGAGAGTGTTTGACACTACTGATCACAGAACAGTCTCCAAAATTGAGACCCACCAAAGTTTTCTGTTCAGGGGCGGATTTAGGTTTGCAAAAACATTTAAAAAGAAAAGGAGTATTTATTTATTTCAGTCTCTTTAATTGAGCTAAAGTATTAACATTTTTAATGGATCTTAAAGAATAAGAAAACTCTTTATTTCAGCCTCTTTGATTGAGGTAATTTTATTATTAGTTTTTATTGAACATTTTCTGTTTGGAGTTTCTGAGTTTAGTTAATCCACATTGTCATTTAAAAGAGCAGATTTTTGACAATAAAATGTAAGAGTTTGCATAAACGGATGTCTCTGTCAGTCATTTAATGTCAAAAAATTAAACATTAAATACAAATTTTTATTAAATATAAGTGTGTGTGTGTGTGTTTGTGCGTGCGTGCGTGCGTGTGTGTGTGTGTGCAGAACTGCGAGTGTTTGACTTCGACACTACTGATCACAGAACAGTCTCCAGGACTGAGATGCACCAAGGTTTTCTATTAGGGGGGAGATTTAGTTTACAGCTTTTTAAAGAATTTAGAAATTAAATTATTTATTTATTACATTTGTTTATATTTGTAGTAATATTTGTTATTGATTTGTTTTATATTTTCTGTTTGGATATGTCTTGTTAAATAATCCACATTGTCATTTAAAAGAGCAGATTTTAACAATAAAATGTAAGAGTTTGCATAAACGGATGTCTCTGTCAGTCATTTAATGTAAAAATAATGTAAAAAGAAAAATAAATAAATAAACATTAACTAAAAAGTTTAATTAAATATGTATGATAGACATCACGATGCTGAGTCGACATCGCGATCCATTGCCCCGCCCCCGTCGCAAACCCGCTCGTGATAAATACACACTCAGGCCCCTGTTTACACTAATACAGCTTACTTTTAAAATGGCATCTTAGAACGAAAATGACCCACGTCCACACTGGTGTTTCATCTAGAATTTCTGAACAGCCCTCCATCCACTGAAAACACACATCACGTGACCACACACACACACACACACAGCCACAAACACACACACACTGTCATGCGCTCGTCTGAGCTGCAGAGAACAGTGTACGTCGGACAGTTTATCAAGGATGATAGTAGATCACGTCTCACTATAGTTGTTAAATGTGATATTTAATTAATCCTGTCTCTATCCAGGGCTTCATTTGTGCCGGAACACGCCGGATCCGGATCCTCATTTTACCGATCTCCCTCCTCAACCGCCCTCCTCCCTTGTCCACTGTTCATTTTCACTTTGTTCCGCGACTCCCCAACCCTCTTCACTTTCGTCCGCGACACCTCAGCGCCGCTTACTTTTGTCCGCGAGCAACCCCCGCGCCACTCACTTTCGTCCGCGACACCCCTCCGCCATCCACCGCACCAAACAAATGACTGAGACGGATCACTCTGCCTACTCATGCCAGAGTCCCGCGGAAAAAGTGATTGACAGGTGGTCATTTGTGTGTAACTTATCTTTATTTATTTATGATTTGGTTATGGGTAAAACAAAGACCAGATAGTTGAAACGGTAGGCTACAAGTAATTAATTCGTTATGAATTAATTAATTATTCATGAATAATTTATTCACCTCCGCCTATGAAGACGATGTCATCGTCCATCGCGATGTTTCACATTAGACATCGTACGATGCTAAATTGGTCAACATCGCCCAACCCTAGTATGTGTGTGTGTGTTTCAACACTTCAGCAGAACTATTGGCCCGTTTCCACTGAGTGGTTCGGTTCGGTTTGGTACGCTTTTATGGCCTGTTTCCACTGTTAAAAGGTGTACCGAACTGAACCGTACCATACTACTATTTCGGCACCCTTTCGAAAGGGTACCAAACATGAGAAAGTGTACCAAAAGGTGGAGCTACACTTCATTATTAGCCTGTTTGAGTAAAGTAATTGTTATTATTAGTTTTATTTTGTTCGGATTTTGAGTTTAGTTAAATAGACTACATTTACTGAAGAAAAAAAATGTTTTTGATAATAAAAGGTACCAGTTTGCATAACCAGACGATGTTTCACTGCAGTTATTTCTATCCAAAAACCTGATTATAAAAGAAATATTTAGTTATTTCTTACCTTACACTCTGTTATTCTGTTGGTTTCACTGGAATTCATTTCCCTGTGATGCCGCCGTCTGCACAACAACAAACAAAAAACATTTCAAAACAGAAAAAAATGAGATTCAATAAAAAATAACAATAATGATGTAAAAAAAAATTAAGAAAAAAATAAATATATATATATATATATATATGGCGCATTGGGTAGCATGTTCGCCTCACAGAAAGAAGGTCGCTGGTTCGAGTCCCGGCTGGGTCAGTTGGCATTTCTGTGTGGAGTTTGCATGTTCTCCCCGTGTTGGTGTGGGTTTCCTCCGGGTGCTCCGGTTTCCCCCACAGTCCAAACACATGCACTTTAGGGGAATTGACCGTAGTGTATGAGTGTGTGTGTGTGTGTGAATGAGTGTGGATGTTTCCCAGTGATGTGTTGCAGCTGGTAAGGCATCTGCTGCGTAAAACACATGCTGAATAAGTTGGCGGTTCATTCCGCTGTGGCGGAATTAATAAAGCGTCTAAGCCAAAAAGAAAATGAATGAATGAATATATATATATATATATATAGATATAAAAAACAAAGCGGGTGACACGGTGGCTCAGTGGTTAGCACTGTGGCCTCACAGCAAGAAGGTTGCTTGTTCGAGCCTCAGCTGCGTTATTTGGTGTTTCTGTGTGGAGTTTGCATGTTCTCCCCGTGTTGGCGTGGGTTTCCTCTGAGTGTTCCGGTTTCCCCTCAAACACATGCGCTATAGGGGAATTGATGAACTACTGTAAATTGGCCGTAGTGTATGAGCGTGTGTGTGAATGAGTGTGTATGGGTGTTTCCCAGTACTGGGTTGCGGCTGGAAGGGCATCCGTTTAAAACATACCAGCTGACTTCATATGCAAATTAAGACAAGTTTAAGTGTGTGTGTGTGCATGAACAGTATATGTGTGCATGTATATGCGTGTTTGTGTGTGTGTATGTACAGTATGTGTGTGTGCATGTATGTCTGTGTGTGTGTGTGTGTGTGTGTGTGTGTGTGTGTGTGTGTGTGTGTGTGTGTGCGTGTGCATGTACATGCGTGTGTGTGTTCATTGCAAAGTGATGTGTTTAAAACATACCAACTGACTTCATATGCATATGAAGATGTGTATATGTGTGTGTGTGTGTGAGTGTGCATGCATGTATATATGTATGTGTGTGTGTGTGTGTGTGTGTGTGTGTGTATGTGAGTTTGTCCATTGCGATGTGATGTAATTAAAACATAACAGCTGATTTTATATGCAAATGAGTGTGTGTCCGTTGCAGATTTGTGTTCACATCATAAACAGTGTTCTCTGCTGGTTGACATTATGGGATGTGATTGTGTACAAGCAGATGCAGGCGAGCTTGTTTACAGCACACAGACACCAAGACACAACATCTAATGAGCAATCAGACCATAATTAGCAAACAAAAGCAAAGCCATCAGGAGTGAGGTGTGTGTGAATACTAATCAGACAGCAGCCACAGCCAAAATAAAAGCACACTCACAAGCTCAAACACGACAGGATCAATCATTGAGTCATTTCAGAAAACCACGATCATGATGCCACAAATATCAAATGGAGAAATGCAGGACTTTACTGTACATAAAACAGCTATGAGGACAACAGACTGCACTAAAGAGTCATCGCAACAGGTTAGGGAAACCTAATATAAAAAATATATATGTATAAAAAAAGGAATATAAAATAAAATAAAATAAAATAATATAAAATAAAAAACAACATAAAATAATAATAAACTAAAGTAAAATAATAAAATAAAATAATAAATTAGTAAATAAACTTAAATAAATATAAAACAATAATATAAAATAAAGCAAAATAAAAATAATAAAATAAAGTAATATAATAAAATAAAATAATAAATTAATAAATAAAATAAAACAGAATAACAAAAATAAAGTAAAATAATTAAATAAAAAATGAATTAATAAATCAAAAAATAAAACAATAATATAAAACAACATAAAAATAATAATAAGTTAAAGTAAAATAATAAAGTAATAAATGAAAATATAAAATAAATTAAAAATGAAAACAATATTATAAAATAAAAAACTAAAATACAATAAAAAAATAAATGAACAAATAAAATAAAAAATGAAAGAATAATATAAATAAAACAAAATAAAATAAAAATAATAAAATGAAATGATGAAATAAAATAATAAATAAAATAATATGTATATACCTGAGATATTAAAACATTTCATAAATTTAATTGTATATTTGAATGTTTATATTTCCCTTACATTGGTTTATGGTCAATTAAGAATTAAACCATAAACCTATTTATTGTTGTTGTTTTGTTGTTTGTTGCTGAATATTAAACAGTAGTCATAATAGCAATACTATTACTACTAATGGTAAATTACTAAAACTTTATTTATTCTATAAATATTTTAAAAATCTAAATAAAATAAAAGTTGAAGAAAAAAATAATTTTTGGAAATTATTAAAGTTGTAAATAAATTCAATTATTTATATACAGGTACATATATAATAATAATAATAAAAATTATAATAATAATAATCATCATCATCATCAACTTTAAGGCATAATAAACAAAAGTAAAGGGCCTTTTGAAATATCTTTATATCCATGCAACGAAATTGAGAACAAAAAGATTAGTAAAGTTGGTCATTATAAACACAGATAGGGTTATTATTCACCATTCATTCATTCATTCATTCATTCATTAATTCATTTTCTTTTCGGCTTAGTCCCTTTATTAATCAGGGGTCACCACAGCGGAATGAACCACCAACTTCAGCAAAATCCAGCATATGTTTTATGCAGCAGATGCCCTTCCAGCTGCAACCAAACACTGGGAAACACCCATACACTCTTGCATTCACACTCATACACTACGGTCAATTTAGCTTATTCAATTCCCCTATAGCACATGTGTTTGGACTGTGGGGGAAACCGGAGCACGTGGAGGAAACCCACGCCAACACGGAGAGAACATGCAAACTCCACACAGAAATGCCAACTGATATACACGGGACTCGAACCAGCGACCTTCTTGCTGTGACGTGATCGTGCTACCCACTGCGCCACCGTGATGCCCATGTATTATTAATATTAATTTAATATCATTAAACTCCTATTTTCATGTTTCAAGAAAGAATTACTGAGAGGGGTCTGGATGCAGAGCTGGTGCAGTGCAATCTGAGCTGCATCCAATGCTTTTTAAAAGGCTCACCTAACCCCACCCCACACAGTGACGTCACTCGCTCCATTTGAGTGCATTGTGTCTGACATTGCATCGCTGAGTGATGCAATCTCAGCTTGCATCATAAAGGCTGCATCCAGATACTGTTGGAATTACTTTGCAAGTTGTAATACTAATATTTCTGTCCTAAATCGTTCCACATATTTAGCCTGCTTATTTAATGTGTTATAGACCAGGGATGCCCAAACTCGGTCCTGGAGGGCCGGTGTCCTGCATAGTTTAGCTCCAACTTCCTTCAGCACATCAGTGTTTCTAGTGTACCTACAAAGAGGTTGATTAGCTGGTTCAACTTTGTCTAATTAGGGTTGAAATTAAACTCTGCAGGATACACCGGCCCTCCAGGATCGTATGTGCACCCCTGATATAGTCTATAAACTTACAGCCAATGATTTTATAATCACACTAAGCATTATTATTATTTCTGTTTTATTTCAAATTATGATTATGAAGCAACACTTATTAAAATGAATGTTACGCTGAAATGAACCAAAAAGACAAAGATATTGGGAGACCATTTTACTAAATAATTAGACTAAACTTGAAGGCATCATAAATACAAATAAAGCGTCTTTTATCAAATCCAAACAACAAAAACAATTGAGAATAAAAAGATTAGTAAAGTGGGGTCATTATAATTAACTCAAATTAATAATGTGAATAGCAAATAGAAATCTTCCATTATTTGAAATAAAACTGAGTAGATAGACTGAAATAGCCCAGTTTACAATGCATCCTGCACACTGAACCAAATCAATAGTTGTGTTTTGAAAAGTCGAAAGGGTTTAATGGTAAATTGTGCAACTTCTCTTCCGTTTTTCTTTAATTCTGTGTCCTGATGAAAGATTGAGACGCTCTGCTCTCTGTTGCGGCTCTGGACAAAGACGTGTCTCTGTCCATCAGACGCTTCATTTAGAGGCCATCAGGAGACTCTCAGACACACACACACACACACACACACACACACACACACACACACACACACACACACACACACACACACACACACACACACACACACACACACACACACACACACACACACACAGATTGCTCCCTCTTGAATATATAGTTAATGATAATTATGCAAGTGCCCCTGAAATGAGAGGAGTTACCTAATAAAGACAAACGAGCCCCTGGACACCAATGTGTGTGTGTGTGTGTGTGTGTGTGTGAGAGAATGAGTGTGTATGGGTGTTTCCCAGCACTGGGTTGCAACTGGAAGGGCATCCGCTGTGTGAAACATATGCTGGAATAGTTGGCGGTTCATTCCGCTGTGGCGACCTCTGATGAATAAAGGGATTAAGCCAAAGGAAAATGAATGAATGAATAAATAAATAATAATATAACATAAAATAATATAATATACAAAATAATATAATATAATATAATATAAAATAATATAATATAATATAATATAAAATAATATAATATAATATAATATAATATAATATAATATAATATAATATAATATAATATAATATAAAATAATATAATATAATATAATATAAAATAATATAATATAATATAATATAAAATAATATAATATAATATAAAATAATATAATATAATATAATATAATATAATATAATATAATATAATATAATATAAAATAATATAATATAATATAAAATAATATAATATAATATAATATAATATAATATAATATAATATAATATAATATAAATAATATAATATATATAATATAATATAATTTAATATAATATAATATAATATAATATAATATAATATAATATAATATAATAAAATATAATATAATATATAAAATACAATATAATATAATATAATATAATATAATATAATATAATATAATATAATATAATATAATATAATATAATAAAATATAATATAATATATAAAATACAATATAATATAATAAAATACAATATAATATAATATAATATAATATAATATAATAAAATATAATATAATATATAAAATATAATATAATATAATATAATATAATATAATATAATATAAAATTATATATGTTTATAATTTTTAAAATGTTAGTAATTATTTAGGAATGATATGTTTGCTTAAATGTTTCCTAAACCAACTATATATATATATATATAACAAAAATAAATTGCTGTCTGCAGTAATTATTTGTTTTATTTGTTTGTTTAGACTTTATTAATCCCGAAAGGGAAATTCACCTTAGTTTCAAACAACGAGTAAACACTAGTCCAAACCTACAGTATCAATGCTGATACAATTCAGCATAACTCATAATATGACTTTGGTCATACCAGGGGTGTCCTGGAGGGCAGGTGTCCTGCAGATTTTAGCTCCAACTTGCCTCAACACACCTGCATGGATGTTTCTAGAAAGCCTAGTAAGAGCTTGATTAGCTAGCCCAGGTGTGTCTGAATGGGGTTGGAACAAAACTTTGCAGGACACCGGCCCTCCTGGACCGAGTTTGGACACCCCTGGGTTATACAATCTGATCACTGTTGGTAAAGTTGACTTCTTGTATTATTCCCTGTAACATTGGGGCTGAATTAACCTTAAACTAAAAGAGCTTGCACATACTTGGACTGCATCAAAAAGGGATGACAATCATGGTTCATCTTACTGACAAATTTGTCCATCATTCCATCATCTGCAATCTCTTCTATAGTGGGATGTACACACTCCACAACAGAAGCTGCCTTTATAGTCTGTAAACTTCTCTGTTCTGAACTGGACTCTCATTGTGTGCGTTTTGGATATGGAGTTACTAACTTATGTACATTCATTCATTCATTCCTTTTCTTTTCGGCTTAGTCTCTTTATTAATCTGGGGTCGCCACAGGGGAATGAACCGCCAACTTTTCCAGCATATGTTTCATGCAGCGGATGCCCTTCCAGCCGCAACCCATCACTGGGAAACACTCATTCACTTGCACTCACACACATACACTACGGACAATTTAGCTTACCCAATTCCCCCATAGCACATGTCTTTGGACTTGTGGGGGAAACCGGAGCCCCTGGAGGAAACCCACGCCAACACGGGGAATGTATGTACAGTGCAAAGCTTTTAAAATGGAAATATTTATCAGCGCAGCCCAGAGAAACAAACAAAAAATGATGTTAGTGTTGAAGATGATCCCTGTAAGAGTCATCGGCCCTTGTCATATTAACCTTTACGCTGGTAATGTTCAGTAAAACACTGAGTATTCAGTCATAGATCAGCAGCGAGAGAAATGAGGGCCTGCGACTCTCCTCATCTATTATTATTAACCTCATCAGGAGAAACGACACTGAGAAAATCAAATGAATAATCGGAGAGAATAGAGAAAGTGCAGAAGTGCTCTGTTCACTCGCTGAGTTCATATAAACCACTAACTCAATCTTTACTTTAGTCATTTATATACACACACACACACACACACACACACACACACACACACACACACACACACACACACACACACACACACACACACACACACACACACACACACACACACACACACACACACACACACTAATTATTCATTCATTCATTCACATAGCATATGTTTTACACAGCGGATGCCCTTCCAGCTGCAACCCAGTACTGGGAAACACCCATACACACTTATTCACACACACACACACACACACACACACTTATATACTACGTCCAACAGTTCATCAATTCCCCTATAGCACATGTGTTTGGACTGTGTGGGAAACCGGAGCACCCGAAGGAAACCCACGCCAACACGGGGAGAACATGCAAACTCCACACAGAAATGCCAACTGGCTCAGCCTGGACTCGAACCAGCGA
>LR812524.1:2263683-2273683 GCA_903798195.1 Danio kyathit | reverse complement strand
TGATGTCTACATGCCAGAAAATGCTGGGTTGTTGTAACTCAATGATGGGTCAAATATCAACAAACCAATCAGCTGGATTAAAAGTGTAATTTAAGTCAGGGTTAGAGTTGAATAAAATAACATTGGTTTTGTCCACATTTGACCCAACATTGGGTTAAAAACAACACAACATTTATTGGTGTTGGGGTAAAATGTAGAATTAAAATTTAATTGAAAAAAATAAACCTGTCCATATTTACCTAAAATTGAGTTGCAACAACCCAGCATTTTCTTACATGCAGATGGCATATTTTCGTCTTTTACTTAGACTCTAAAAACTGCTGGGTTGTTGTAACTCAACTTTGGGTCAAATATGGGCAAGTACAATTTAGTTTTTTGCTTTTTGTTTTGTTTTTTGCTTTTGGTTTTTGTCCAGTAAATTTAAATTACACATTTTAACCCAAAGGTTCACTCTAATAAATGTTGGATTGTTTTAACCCAATGTTGGGTCAGATATGGACAAACCAAATGTTGAGTTATTTTTTCCAAATAAACTTTATTGACACTTTTAATCAAACTGATTGGTTTGTTGATATTTAACCCAACATTTTGTTAAAACAACCCAAAATATTCTTAAATGAAGACAGCCACTTTTGACTTCAACTTAGACTCTAAAACATACTGGGTTGTTATAACTCAACTTTGGGTCAGATATGGACAAATACAACTTTGTTTTTGTTTAGTTTTTTCAATTAAATATTAATGACACATTTTAACCCAAAGGCTTACTCCGAAAATGCTTTGTTATTTAAACCCAACGTTGGGTCAAATGTGGAGTTTTTTTCCCCAGTTCAACTTAAATTACACTTTTAATCCAGCTGATTGTTTTGTTGATATTTGACCCAACGTTGAGTTACAATGACTTTTGACT
The DNA here is from genome assembly GCA_903798195.1 of Danio kyathit. NCBI lineage: Eukaryota > Metazoa > Chordata > Actinopteri > Cypriniformes > Danionidae > Danio > Danio kyathit. The sequence continues at coordinate 2,272,773 of LR812524.1, read as the reverse complement.
TCAACTTAAATTCTAAAACATGCTGGGTTGTTGTAACTCAACTTTGGGTCAAATATGGACAAAAAAATTACACAATTCAACCCAAAAGCTTGCTCTAAAAATGCTGGGTTGTTTTAACCCAACGTTGGGTCAAATATGGACAAGCCAAATGTTGATATATCTTTTCCAGTTCAACTTAAATTACACTTTTAATCCAGCTGATCATATTTAACCCAATGTTGAGTTACAACAACTTTTGACTTCAACTTAGACTCTACAACATGCTGGGTTCTTGTAACATTTAAATAAAACATTTAACCCAAAGGTTTACTCAAAAAAATGCTGGGTTGTTTTAACCCAATGTTCGGTCAAATATGGACAAACCCAATGTTATTGTTTTCAGTTAAACCTAAATGACTGATTTGTTTATTGATATTTGACCCAACGTTGAGTTACAACGACCCAGAATTTTCTTGAATGCAAACAGCAACCTCTGACTACAACTTAGACTCTAAACCATGATGGTTGACTACATCCATGACTACATTCAAGAAAATTCTGGGTTGTTGTAACTCAACTTTGGGTCAAATATGAACAAACTCAACTTTGAGTTTTTTTCCAATTAAATTTAGATGACACATTTTAACCAAAATGTTTAATTTAAAAATGTGGTTTTTAACCCAAAGTTGGGTCAAATATAGAAACCAAACGTTGAGTTATTTTTTTTTAATAACTTTTAATCCAGCTTATTAGTTTGTTAATATTTGACTCAATGTTGAGTTACAACAACCCAAAATTTTCTTGAATGTAATCAGCAACGTTGGACTTCAACTTATACTCTAAAGCACGCTGGGTTGTTGTAACTCAACTTTAGGTCAAATTTTGACAAAACAATCTTAGGTTTAATTTTTTAATTACTCCTAAATGAAACATTTTCACACAAAGGTTTACTCAAAAAAAAAGCTGGGTTGTTTTAGCCCATTGTTGGGTCAAATGTAGACAAACCCAATGTTGAGTTCTTGTTTTGACTTGTTAAAGTTGCATACGGCACATGCACTTGACAGGGAAGAATTAAGCAGAGCGTAATCTGAGCAATGCAGAGTTATGGCTCTTGTTAGACGCTTCCTCCTGTCAGAAATAAATAAAGGAGGTCAAAGAAACGCATTGATTTTCGTGTCGGACTGAATGACGGGGGGGACAGAGGTCAATAAGTTTGAGACAGCGAGACGTCGGCCGGTAAGAGCATCGCTTTCTCTCCATTAGCATCTCACATGATGTTTATTCTGCAATCACGAGTCGACATTTGCTCTGGATCTGAGACGTATTAGCACGAGAGGAGAGTCCCTAAATCAGAAGAGGAACACTCTCGCTCCTCCTTCACCTCGCTAATGTCCTCTAATGGACTTTAATTGAGTTAAGCTTTAATTAGATCTCGGCTGAAGAGGAAAGCATTATGCTGCGCTGATGTTTCCTGTGAAGAGAGTTTAGTTGTCTTAAAGACGTGTGAGACGCTGTTCTCTAATGCATCAGTGCAGCTGACCACAGCACACACATCTACAGACGCAGCGCAAATCACTCTTAAAGGGACAGTTCACCTAAATATGAAAATGCACTCAGACCTTAACGAGTTTCTTTATTCTGCTGAACACTAAAGTAGATCTTTTGAAACACATTGAACAACCGTTGACTTCCAAAGTACACTGAGAAAAGTGATTCATTGGATTTACTAAATTATTTCAAAAGTAAGTGGCTGCAGACAATTTATAAGGGCTGAATTATTAGCAAAGACATTGAATTGAGTAACGTTCAACTTACGTTCTTTGTTTAAATTCAGCCCGTATAAATGGTTCCAACGTTTGTGGTCAACAGAGGAAAGAAACTCAAAGATGTTTGTGACAAATGAAGGGTGCACTCTAAGAAATGCTGGGTTATTTGAACCCAAACATTGGGAAAAATATGGTCTGACCCAAACACACAAATTTGGTCCTATTCATTTCAACCCAGGCTCTTTGTGGATATGTACCCAGATCTACATTACTGGGGACAGCAAAATACGTAACCGGAGGTACATTTACGTACGTTTTTGTTTTTGCAAATCCACCAGAGGGCGCTGTGTACACTTTTTGATGATCACAAATTCCTCTCGCATGTCCTCTTCCTGCATAAATCCACCAGAGGGCGCAATATAGACTTCAGCCGACCAGGCCAGCTTGCTGTCAACAGACTGCCCTCCCCCCTACTCTAAACCCAACCGATAGTGTTTTCAAAAGCAATCTAGAAAAAGAAAAGCCCTCACAGCCGCATGATTTCACCATGTTTTCAGGCTGTTTATTTATTTTTTGCTTTTGTTTTACCTGGTTTCAGGTACTGCTCTTCGCTAGACTCGAACCCCGTTATCGCGATCAACTCCGCACTATGACTTAAATCTGCTGATGTACGCAGCGAGCCACTGGGCAATGTGGTAACCCCAGAAGAGTTGTCTGTACGGAGGTAAGCCGTCAGCTGGTAGTATTAAAATGAACAGAAGCCGTCAGTGTATATCGCCCCTGAGCGTTCATTTTAAAAACAAAATGCAGCCAGACCTACCTCTGGGTACATAATTCGTGCTCTCCAGAAATGTAGACAGGGGTACATATCCACAATGAGCCTATGTTGAATAATTTAATTTAAAAAACAAATAACCCAGCAGTTGGGTTAGTCACATATGTCATATTACACCCAGAATTGTGTTGAATAGCCCAGAATTATTTAAAGTGTGAGTAAATGTAAAGCATCCTGGTGAGCAGAACTTAATTAATACAGTTTAGGTCACAATTCTACTGGCTTATTAGTAGGGCCAGACAGAATCTGCAGACATTTCTGCACAGAATTTTGTAAAAAATCTGCAGATTTATGTGGAATGATTTTTGGGAGTATCATAACTAAAAACGTAATATATTAAATTAAAAAAATAACATCTTTTTAACATTTATTTAATGTCTATAATGCAAATCCAATTAGATCCACTTATTTGGTAAACAAAGCAAGTCTCTCATATAATATATAGCGACTAAAATATTGTAAATAAATCACGTGAACATTTTCATATTAGACAATAATATTACTGAAATGAATTTAAAAACTGAATAAATATAACTTTACACACATTTACTCAAGTAAATAAATAGACCCAATGATGGACAAAAAATCTGCAGATTTCTTCCATGTGGGCCTACTTATTACCTGCATATTATTAAGATATTAACCATTAGCAATAAAGTATGATCTTATTCTGCATCCCTAACCCCAAAACCTAAACCCAACTTCCACTTTACTAACTTCATTCATTCATTCATTTTCTTTTCGGCTTAGTCCCTTTATTAATTCAGGGTCGCCACAGTGGAATGAACCGCCAACTTATGTTTTACGCAGCGGATGCCCTTCCAGCCGCAACCTATCTCTGGGAAACACTTTACTAACTTTTAATAGTTTATTCTCCAGCCTCCGGTGCCTAGACTGCAGATCTCCACAAGATGTTTGACCAGAGGAGAAACGGTTGTGTCCAACTGAGCCGGGTTTCTCTAAAGGTTTTTTTCCTTCACTTTGGTCAATTGGTTAAGTTTGCTCCTCCACTGTCGCCACTGGATTGCTTGGTTTGGGACTTGTGGAGCTACACATGGATGGATTTGCTCTTCAGTGTTTGGACTTTCAGCAGTGGAAATTAAACCACACTGAACTGAACTGGACTGAACTGAACTGAACTGAACTGAACTTCATCTCTGAAATCTGGACTGACACAGTTTACATTTACTAGAACGTCTGTGTTCAGCTGCTTTGACTCAATCTACATTGTAAAAGCGCTAGAGAAATAAAGATAAACTGAATTAAGCTAGTAGTGTTAGTTAGTTAGTTAATACAGTGAATTGTGACCTAAAGTGTTACTAACAAAAAATAATAAAAGCATTGCAGTACTATAAACAATGTGTGCGGCAGTTACACATCTAAAACACACAAAATCACTGCACAGAGATGATCATGAGGATGATGTGTGTGTGTGTGTGTCTATGTGTGTGGAGGATCAGAGAGGACGAGCAGCATTACCTTCATCACTGACTGACACGCTTGAATCATTTATTAAAAACCTGCGACGGCTGCTCTGCATGTCACATCATGTTAGAGCTCACACTGAGCACACACACACACACACACACTGCGCGTCAGGTGGGACGTTTGTCCAAGAGATACAATTACCACATTGGCTAAGTGCTGGGGGTTGGTGAGGTGACCTTCCATCGAGAGTGTGTATGTGTGTGTGTGTCCTTCATTGCTCTCCATTTGTGGGAAATTGTTGTTTATGGCTGTGCTGTTTTATTGGTCAGATGTTGTGTTTGGCCGTTTCCCAGCACAGAGTGACCACTGATGATCACTTAACTCCTCCATACTGACCGCCAGAGGAATAAAGAACAAATCATTGAAGGAGAGCCGCGCAATCATTAAAATTAAACTTCATTTGCCTGTTTTTGAAGCGCAGAAGAATGAGAGACGCGGCTGATGACGGAGGACAGAACACAACAACAGAAATGCAGAGGCGCTTAGAGATATCGAGGAAATTCAGCATGCATAATTCAGTAATTCAGAATTAAAATATTAAGATGATGTTCAATATTGCCATTGTTAATTATTTTTCAGCATTCATTTCAAAGGAAAAATACATAAATGGTCCAACATATGCTAAAAATGTGCTTCAGGTGAGATTGAAAAACCCAAAATTACTAATACACCCCGAGTAGAGCAGTGTTTAAACTGGCGAATGTGTGTTTTACGCTTCAAGTCAGGTAGGAAGAGATCCTTAATGTGGCTTCAGTAACACGTCTCCAGTGACTCTGAATAAAATCAGTATAATCTGGAGCTAAAAATAAACAGCTCCGCTCTCCGTAATGTTTTAAGCTGCTGTGAATAAATGAAGGAGAGCGAGGGATGCTGGTGCATGTTGACAGGTGCAGGTCTGCTGCATGCATTAAACACACACTGAGCACACACACACTTTCTCTCTCAAAAATGATTATAGGTTATTATTATTTCTATAGGGCGTCACGGTGGCACAGCGGGCAGCACAATCGCCTCACAGTAAGAAGGTCGCTGGTTCAAGCCTCGGCTGGGTCAGTTGGCGTTTCTGTGTGGAGTTTGCAAGTTCTTCCCGTGTTGGTGTGGGTTTCCTCCGGGTGCTTCGGTTTCCCCCACAGTCCAAACACATGCGCTAAAGGGGAATTGGGTAGGCTAAATTGGCCGTAGAGTATGAGTGTGAATGAGTGTGTATGGGTGTTTCCCAGTGATGGGTTGCAGCTGGAAGAGCATCCGCTGTGTAAAACATATGCTGGATAAGTTGGTGGTTCATTCCGCTGTGACGACCCCTGATTAATAAAGGGACTAAGCCAAAAAGAAAATAAATGAATGAATTAATTATTTCTATAGATTTATAGACTTATAGGCTATTATACCTATAGACTTATAGATCATTATACGATTATAGGTTAATGCATGCAATGCAAGTTCATATGAAGTAAGCTGATGTTTAAAGGGAATTTTAGCTTTTGTGAAAATCCCTTGAGAAAACTGAAGTCATTGTGTTTGGGAACAGAGATGAGCTTCTCAAGGTGAATGCGTACCTTGGCTCTAAAGGTCAAACAACAACAAAAAATAAGGTCAAGAATCTTGGTGTGACTCTGGAGTCAGATCTGAGTTTCAGTAGTCATGTCAAAGCAGTTAGTAAATCAGCATACTATCATCTCAAAAACATTGCAAGAATCAGATGCTTTGTTTCCAGTGAAGACTTAGGCCCCGTTTACACTAATGCGTTTTCGTTTTAAAACGCATAAGTTTTGCTACGGTTACGCCATCCGTCCACACTACGCCGGAGTTTTCGAGCCCCGAAAACGGAGCATTTTGAAAACGGTGAAGAGCCCGTTTTAATACTGAAACGCTGCTGCTCCGTCTCTGTGTGGATGGGGGAAAACGGAGACATCTGAAAACGGAGGCGTGGCTGCTGAGATTCGCCACCTGATTGGGGCTTTTGGGTCATTGCGTATCCTTCCCTTATTTGTCAAGCCTCTATCACATGACTATAACGCTAACAAAAGACGGCAGACCAGCCTTCACTGTAAACAACAACATGGACACAGAAATGGGAGCGTTGTTTGCACAATTGTCCGTTTTAGGCGCCATTGTGCAGTTAAACTCTGCCTTTTTTACTACAGCAGCTGCATATATTCGCAAGAGGCAAGCTATTGTTCGAGCACTCGCTAATCGCTCGCGTTCATCGTTCAACCAGCGTTTGTTGACTAACAATAACCAAACGCCGAGCGAGACACATGCTTCCTGTTTATACTTGAACGCGCATGCCCAGAGTGCGCGAATGGTCACGTGATATATGTTTTTGGTGGAGTGGTGTGGACGGAGAAATGTTTAGAAACGCTAGATGAAACGCTAGTGTGGACGCGGATCGTTTTTGATAAAAAACACCGTTTTAAAACGAAAACGCATTAGTGTAAACGGGGCCTTAGAGAAACTTGCTGATGCTTTTATCAGCAGCAGGGTGGATTACTGTAACAGCCTCCTCACGGGCCTTCCCAAAGAGACAGTCAGACAGTTGCAGCTCATCCAGAACGCTGCGGCCAGGATTCTGACCAGAACCAGGAGATCAGAGCACATCACACCTGTCCTTAGGTCTTTACACTGGCTCCCAGATACATTCAGAATAGATTTTAAAGTATTATTGCTTGTCTATAAATCACTAAATGGCCTAGGACCTCAATACATGACAGATATGCTCACTGAATACAAACCTAGAAGAACACTCAGATCTCTAGGATCACATAAACTAGAAATTCCAAGAGTTCAGTCAAAGCAGGGTGAATCGGCTTTCAGCTACTAACAGCGCCCCCTACTGCTGAAATCAGCTTCCAGAAATGATCAGATGTGCTCCAACATTAGACACATTTAAATCAAGTCTGAACACACATCTGTTTAGCTGTGCCTTTACTGAATGAGAACTGTGCTACTGTAACCAGGGAAGTGACATTGACAACAAAGGTGCGGATCCAATTGCAGGATTTATTAAAGGGGTGGTCAGACAAGCAATGATCAGTACAGGAGCAAACATATGTATGAGGACAATCCAGAGTCGTAGTCAATATTGCAGGCAAAAGATCACAGGGATGGCAGCAGACAGGCAGAAACAGATAATCAAGGCGAGGGTCCAAACATAGGGATGGCAGATGTGAAACTGACGTTTCGACACAGTGTCGAGATCCCGAAGAGCGAGTGTTTCGAATCACTGCACCGAAGCATGAGCCGAAACACCCAGGTCACGTGACTAAAGTGTTTCGAAACGCCCAGGTCACGTGACTAAAGTGTTTCGAAACGCCCAGGTCACGTGACTAAAGCGTTTCGAAACACCTTGTCACGTGACTAAAGCGTTTCGAAACACCTTGTCACGTGACTAAAGCGTTTCGAAACACCTTGTCACGTGACTAAAGCGTTTCGAAACACCTTGTCACGTGACTAAAGCGTTTCGAAACACCTGGTCACGTGACTAAAGCGATTCAAAGCATCGATCAGTTTAGAAGCATTTCGAGACCTGGCGAATCTGCATTTAACTGACAAGGTCAGATGACGTCACGGCTCATATGGCCTAGTGGACCGTACGTATGCACGTTGTCACTGTGCTTCAATTGACTTTGGGTTCGAATCCCGACTTGAACAAATACTCCGAAATCATGATTTTATGTATTTTAATCATGTTACTGTTTTATGGTGTAGTCTAGATAGGATACAGCTGCTGAATTTAGCGTCATTTTTTAACACTGTAAAACAATAATTGATACTTTTAGAGTACTGTAATGGTTGGGTTTCAGTTTTGGGTAGACATTAATAACATACAATAAATGGGAAATTTAATAAATAATATAAATAATTCTTGTTAACTTCTGGCCACAACCGTGTCTGATCTAGCAACAACCCTGTTTTATGACCAAAACAAGACATATTTAATCACAAAGTGTTTATTCGGATGTCAGACCAATGTTGAAACAAAATGACACAAGAACAGAGCAATTCAAACTGATATAAGCATTTCAACACAGCTGCATTAGCCTGTATTCGAACCCACTATCCCTGCATGGAAGTCAGGAACCTTAACCGCTCCACTGTGTCACTTTAATGCTCGATCTTGCAGAGTGGGGTTTAATACCTTAATCTGCTCAACTGTTCTTTGCTGAAGCGGGTTCAGTGCAATACATAAAAAATGACCACTAGGTGTCACCGTAGAGTGGGGTTTCGAAACGTTTCGAAGCTTCGACACATTTGCTTTGACTGTTTCAGTGTTTCACGAAGCCTCGCTTTGCCCACCACTATCCAAACACGGCAAAAACAAGACAAGGAAACGCTTAGAACTGTGACTATGAACAGAATACAAGACTCAGCAATGGAGTGAGTGTGTGTGCTGCTTATGTACTGTGTGTAATCAGTCTTTGACAAGCCTCCGGTGGCGTGTGTGCAATCAGTCAGGATGAGGAACATGTGTGTGTGATTGGAGTGCATGTATGGAGTTGTAGTTCATTTGATGGTGGATTTGTAGTAGATGGGTGAGAGTGCATGTTAACCAGCGATCTACAGTATGGAGAGAAGATCGCTGGTGATCGTGACAGCTACGTCCGACAGATCACACTGTTATGTCTTTCTTTTCTTTTTCATTCTTTTATAACCTGTTTTAACACATTTTAATCTGTTTTAATCATTTTTATTATCTGTTTTTATTTTCTTATACTTGTCTTTTTTATTCCTGTTTATGTAAAGCACTTTGAAATGCCACTGTGTATGAAATGTGCTATAGAAATAAACTTGCCTTGCCTTGTGTGCTGTTGGCTTGTTTTCATCAACTTTGGGCTGATTTTAAGTCTTAATTTGGCCACAACTTTCTCTGTGTTTCAGCAAATGGGATGAGTTTTAATTGACAAATCTTATTTTGACACATATTTTGGGAAAATGCTTAGATAATTTTTTAAAACTCAACAATATACACTTTAAATGTATTCGTAAATTAGCAGATTTTGTGAAGTCCAGGTATTCAGTCCA
>LR812524.1:2253683-2256183 GCA_903798195.1 Danio kyathit | reverse complement strand
CCCCAACGTACTGACTTTCATCTGCAACATCAACACAATCCCCCCTAAATAAAATAAACGGGCCCGTGAAGTTCAGTACTTGTCTTGCCAGTGTATGCTGCTGTCTGTCTTGTGTGTATAGCGCTGCAGTGCGCGTCAACAGCTGCTGAAAAAGCGCGCGTGACAGCTCAAAGCCGGTATCGATTTAACCACAAGCAAGATCATATCGTTATAAATATTACATTAACGATACTTATCGAAATATTTATACATTTACATAGTGTTTGAGATTGTGTGGTCTGTAAAAGCTGTCTGATCTTTACAGAAGCTGTAAACTGACACGTGCGCAGTGGCCGCAGTGATGTTTAAACTCAGGCGCTTTTATTTAGCCTGTAGTCTTTAGATTTATTTTTTTACATAATGTTCCATTTCTTAAAATTTATTTCATTTTTTTTTATTTATAGTTTATATATAAAATGAGTGATAACTTGTTTGAGTGCTTAGCTGTGATCATTATGCAAGGATCATATTTCATATTCGGTTTATTCTTCAGTAGCCTATAGATTCGTTAATAATGTATTTTATAAACAGATTGTTTAAAAGGACTAAGCTATTAATATATAATACATTAGGCTAATTAATACATTAAGACACTGAAGTCAGGTGGGGCAACAAATCACATCCATAGTGAATTACTGTTCAGCGGTATCGGTGCGTGGTATCGGCCTTTCATGTCCAATACGAGTACGAGTATTTAAACCAAGTATCGACCCGATACCCGATACTGGTATCGGTATCGGTGCATCCCTAATTATTATTATTATTATTATCATTATTATTATTATTATTATTATTATTATTATTATTATTATCATTATCATTATTATTATTATTATTATTATTATTATCATTATTATTATTATCATTATTATCATTATTATTATTATTATTATTATCATTATTATTATTATTATCATTATTATTATTATTATTATTATTATTATTATTATTATCATTATTATCATTATTATTATTATTTTTATTATTATTATTATTTTTATCATTATTATTATTATTATTATTATTATCATTATTAGCCCTCTTGAGAAATGTGTATTATTTTAAAAATATTTCTCAAATGATGTTTCACAGACCAGGGAAATTTTCACAGTATTTCCTATAATATTTTTTCCTCACAGAGAAATTATTATTTATTTTGCTTTTTAATTTTTGAAAATCAAGTATAAGGACAATATTATTAACCCTTTTTTAGATATAGATATATTTAGATTTACATTGTCTACAGAACAAACCACTGTTATACAATGACTTGGCTAATTAATTACCCTGATTAGTGAAGCCTTTAAATGTCACTTTAAGCTGAATTCTAGTAGCTTAAAATAAAAGTTCACTAATAGAGGATCTTTGATGTTCGTCTGGTTTATCTGAACATACTTTACCACAAAATGTTAAGTAAACACACATACACACACACACACATGTTTGTTTTTGTGAAAAGTGAGTACATTACATAGGCTTCCATTTATTTTATACAGATCAAACCGTATATTATATTGCCCTCACCCCACCCTACCCCTAAACCCAACCATCACAGGAGACAGTGTACAGCTTTACTCCCTGATAAAACTCATCCTGTGTGATTTAGAAGCTTTTTGAGAAGTGAGGACGTCACCAATGTCCTCATATTTCACCTCCTTTTTGTAATACCTGTGTCATACCTATGTCATTATACAGATTTGTGTCCTGATATGTCACAAAAACACGTACACACACACACACACACACACACACACACACACACACACATACACACACACACACCCACACACACACACACACGGATCAATGAGGCAGTTTGTTGATTGTAATTGGTCTGAAGTTGAGGCCAAGTGTAAAATGAGATTTTGTGGAGCAGATGAATCCACTGACCCGTCCGCAACTGCACACACACACTCTTGACCCCTGACCCCTGCACTACAGTCACCCATGACTGACACTTGCTGACCAGAACAAGCAGTGACCCTAAAATGCCCCCGATTCACCCTAATATCACACACTGAACGCACATTAAACACTCAGACAAACTTCTGACGGCCAAACAAACTCACATCAACATCACACACACACACACACACACACACACACTGGGCCATCTGGGAATAGCAGCAGTGGATGCGAATGAGCAAGTGTGTAAATGAGATGGTAAGTGTACTATTGTGTGTGTGTGTGTGTGTGTGTGTGTGTGTGTGTGTGTGTGTGTGTGTGTGTGTGTGTGTGTGTGTGTGTGTGTGTGTGTGTGTGTGTGTGTGTGTGTACGTGTTTTTGTGACATATCAGGACACAAATCTGCATAATGACATAGGTATGACACAGGTATTACGAAAAGCAGGTGAAATATGAGGACATTGGTGACGTCCTCACTTCTCCAAAAGCTTCTAAATCACACAGAATGAGTTTATTTCAGAGAGTAAAGCTGCACACTGTCTCCTGTGATGGTTGGG
>LR812524.1:2246183-2248683 GCA_903798195.1 Danio kyathit | reverse complement strand
CAGAGCTGAAGAGCACAGAGACCGCTCCGTTCTGCACTGACAACTTCACTTTCACAACACGTCCACACACACACACACACACACACACACACACACACACTGTTTTTTGTGAATTGTGGGGACATTCCAAAGGTTTCCACTATTTTATACTGTATAAACTGTCTCCTTAATCCAACCTTCACAATAAATTGTGCATTTTTATTCATTCAATCATTTTCCTTTGGCTTAGTCCCTTTATTTATCAGGGATCACCACAGCGGAATGAACCGCCAACTATTACAGCATATGTTTTACAGAGCGCATGCCCTTCCAGCTGCAACCCAGTACTGGGAAACACCCCTTACACACTTATTCACACACACTCATACACTACGGCCAATTTAGTTCATCAATTCCCCTATAGCGCATGTGTTTGGACTGTGGGGGAAACCGGAGCACCCGGAGGAAACCCACACCAACACGGGGAGAACATGCAAACTCCACACAGAAACACCAGCTGAGCCTACCATGTTGTGCATTTTTACTTTCTGAAAAGATATATGTCAGTGTTATTGTATTATTACTGTATTATTAAGTAGCAAACTCTATACCTAACTCCAACCCTCACAGAAAAGTGTGCATTTTACTTTCTGAAAAAAAATATATATTAGTATTCTAGTATTACTACTGTATTGTTTACTAGCAAACTATATCATTAATCCAACCCTTAGAAAAACTGTCCTTATTACTTTCCAAAAAATGCATTATATTATTATTATTACTGTATTATTAATCAGAAAACTATCCCTAAATCCAACCCTCACAAAAACACTGAGCATTTTACTTTCTGGAAAAATGCATTATTGTATTGTTTATTTATTAGCAAACTGTATACCTAAATCCAACCCCCACAAAGTTTTACTTCCTACAAAATAAAATTATTTTATTGCATTATTATTACTGCATTATTTATTAGGAAACTGTATCATTAAATCCAGCCCTCACAGAAAACTGTGCATTTTCTTTCTGAAAAAAAAAAAAATATTTATATATATTAGCATTATAGTGTTACTACTGTATTATTTATTAGCAAACTGTATACCTAAATCCAGCCCTCACAGAAAGTGTGCAATTTACTTTCTGAATATATATATACACAGTATATATATATATATATATATATATATATATGTATATGTATATATATATATATATATATATATATATATATATATATATATATATATATATATATATATATATATATATATATTCATTTTCTTGTCGGCTTTGTCCCTTGCGGGGTCGCCACAGCGGAATGAACCGCCAACTTATCCAGCACGATTTTACGCAGCGGATGCCCTTCCAGCCACAACCCATCTCTGGGAACTTCCACACACACATTCACACTCATACACTATGGACAATTTTAGCTTACCCAATTCACCTGTACTGCAGGTCTTTGGACTGTGGGGGAAACCGGAGCACCCGGAGGAAACCCACGCGAACCCAGGGAGAACATGCAAACTCCACACAGAAACGCCAACTGACCCATATATATATATATATATATATATATATATATATATATATATATATATATATATATATATATATATATTAGCATTATAGTATTATTACTGTATTATTTATTAGCAAACTGTATCATTAAATCTAACCCTAAAAGAAAAACGTGGATTTTACTTTCTGAAAAAATGCATTATTGTATTCTTTATTTATTAGCAAACTGTATACTAAAATCAAACCCCCACAAAGTGTTACTTCCTAAAAAATAAAAATTTATATTAGCATTATTTTATTATTACTGTATTATTTATTAGTAAACTGTATACCTAAACCCAACCCTCACAGAAAAGTGTGCATTTTACTTTCTGGAAAAAAAAAAATAAAAAAAAATATATATATATATATATATATATTAGCATTATTATTATTGTGATTGCATTCTATTAGTAAACTGTATACCTAAGTCTAACCCTCACAGAAAACTGTCCTTATTACTTTCCAAAAAATGCATTATAGTATTATTACTGTATTATTCATTAGCAAACTGTAAAGCTAAACCCAACCATCAGAAAATCTGTGCAATTTACTTTCTGAAATAAAAGCATTATATTATTACTGTATTTTTAATAGTAAACTGTCATGAAAACAACCCTCAGAAAAACTGTGCATTTGACCATATTTAGTGTTATTGTATTATTACTGTATTATTAGCAAAGTGTATCATTAATCCAACCCTCACAGAAAACATTTCACTTTCTAAATATATATATATTAGTATTATTGCATTATTACGGTGTTATTTATTAGCAAACTGTATACCTAAATCCATTCCTCACAGAAAACTGTCCTTATTACTTTTCAAGAAATGCATTATTACATTATTTATTTAGTACCAAACTGTATCTCGAAACCCAACCTCACAATAAAGCTGTGCATTTTTATTTTTTGTCAAATGGGGACATAAGTGATGTCCTCATAAGTCACCTTCTACTTT
>LR812524.1:2183683-2236183 GCA_903798195.1 Danio kyathit | reverse complement strand
TAATACATTTATAGAGATGGTATATAAGTATATAATTTCACTCACCTGGGAAATGGAGGCCACGTGAATGGTTTGTGAGCACAATAAAGTGCACACAGCATGCCAAATCATCTGATAATTGTAAAAAATTATTCCAAAAGGCTACTGACTCTGTAAAGCCACATAAAACAAATCAAAAATACCATGTATATGCCGAGATCAGCAGCTAATCAGCCGGAATCAGCTGTGGTGAATTGACCAGTGAGACCTAGCTGTCACTCAAGTGGCCACGCCCTTAATTATGCAAACTTAATATAACCTAATATAAAGGAAACGGATGAGTTATAAAAAAATTCACCCCCTCACAGTTGTCATGAAAGGTAATAGTAGCTATATGAACCAAAATCGTTCTTTGTACCAGCCTGTGTAAACCTTTTGCTCTGCTGTAAAGTGCACCATTTTAACACTGGGCTCAATAGAAATCTGCTCTATTATGGGGCCAGGACTAGCAGAATTTCCATGAGTTGCAGTTTCAGTTACTTCCATATTTCCATCAAGAGGGAGAGCGGGAGGTTGCCGCTTGGTTTAAACAGAACTCTAGAGCGGTTTGGTTGTAGTGAGAAAGCAAAACGATCCAACAAACTAACAAACCAGGCTATATCACAGTATTATGATTATTTAATAAGCATATATATATATGGCTATAAGAAGAGGAAATGATGAGTAGAGATATCTCTCGCACCAGTAAAAGAGAGTTTTATGTCGAGTACTAAAGCATGCTGTCTTACTGAACTATTTAAAAAAAAAATATATATATATATATATATAATATCATTAACTTTTTGGTTAAGTCGAATTCTGATGTAGAATTCTGAGCACAATCCCAGAAAACAAATCAAACTCTGATTAATGTGAGAAGAGTTTACTGGCATGTGACTTATTTTGACTATTTTGGTCAGTTTAGAAACTTTGCCATGTGAAAGCAAACCACACCAAGACCAAAATGATCATAAAATGCCCACTCCTGGTGTAAAGTGAGCACAGTCTCCATTGGGTGTCCCACAGGGCTCAGTGTTAGGTCCACTGCTGAACTCATGTTTGTTGACTCCAGGTTCTCATGAGCTCATGGGTTTGGTGGTACAGATTAATTGGTACCAGCCTGAATTATTTCCATTTTAGTTATTATCTGAGTCTGAACAATCTTTTATTTTGAAAAATGACTGTGTTCTCCTGCTTACATCTTAGTCACTTGATATAACACACAAGCAGCAAAATGAGTAAGAAACAGACGTCTTTGCTAAGGGGAAAAGGCCCAGTGAAGGACCCACGAACTGCTGAGGGTCCGCAACACCATTTGACAACAAATCAGGTGAATCCAACATGTCTGTGCAAGAAGACCAACTGATGGAGATCCCAAATGGTGGCAGGCTTTTAGGGGCTGTTGGCATATTGCGTCTTTTCTAGAGTTTGCACAAGTTCGTTATTTCCAATGGAGGAGTACAACTTGCGCATGTAAACGGCGTGACGCGCTCGCAGGGATTAAATTGTGCCGGAACACGCCGGATCTGGCACCTCTGAAATATGATTCGTCACTTTCGCTTTCTTCCGCGACTCCCCAACCCTCTTCACTTTCGTCAGTGACACCCACACCCTCCTGCCCTGCTCTTCACTTTCATCCGCGATACCTCTCCATCCTCTGGTAACATGCCGGATAAGTTACCCATTCTGTTCTGCTTGCAAAGCGCTGCACGCTCGTGCCTTCCAGACGCACTCAGTTGAATGAATCCCGCGAGCGCACTACCACTCACGTGACAAGAACTGACCGATCAGCAACTGACCACCCCCCACCCCTAAATACAGTGGTCTAAATACATTTACTGTCTTGTGCAGATCTTCAGAAGTTCAGTCAAGAGAAAGTCTCATTCTGCCCATTACATGTCTACACAACGTGACCATGGTTGACATTTAAATAATACTATATTCGATTATTTTTTAATTAATGTTGTTAATTAATGTTTGGTTATATAACATTAATGTGATATATGAATATTCATTTTTACAACATCTCAAAAATGTATTAGAATAAGCAGGAATTAATATAATAAATGGCGTATAATTATTGATCAGAGTTATTGATCATGGCTGCATTGTGGTATGGTGGGTAGCACGTTCGCCTCAAAACAAGAAGGTCGCTGGTTCGAGCCTCGGCTGGGTCAGGTGGCGTTTCTGTGTGGAGTTTGCATCTTCCGTGTTGGCGTGGGTTTCCTCCAGGTGCTCCAGTTTTGCCTCACAGTCCAAAGACCTGCAGTACAGGTGAATTGGGTAAACTAAATTGTCCGTAGTGTATAGGATGGGTTGTAGATGGAAGGGCATCCGTTGCATAAAACATATGCTGCATAAGTTGGCGGTTCATTCCGCTGTGGCGACCCCAGATTTATAAAGGGACTAAGCCGAAAAGAAAATGAATGAATGAATTATTGTTCATAGCATTGAACATCTTATTGTCAAATAGTACTCAAACACTGAAGTTTCATTATCAACTATGATATCTCAGAGTGTAGAACACACACACACACACACACACACACACACACACACACACACACACACACACACACACACACACACACAGGTTTAGTTCTGGTATCATCAAAGCTGTAGTAAAGCCATGATCCTGACAGCACTCGGCAAATTCAATGTGTTTAAAATAAACCGGCTTTAGAAATATTCACACAGACCGGAGGGTTTTCAAGGTGTTTCACCAAGGGAAAAACACTTCAGATACACACCACCCCCCATACACACACCTACACACGCACACACACACACACACACACACCCCAGGGGTTTTTAAAGGTGCTTCCTGTGTAGTGAGTCAGAAGGCTGCTGGTTCACTCAAGTCTTCCTGAGGCGTACATTAAATTACTAACGGCCATTGCAAAACACTGAAACACACACACACACACACACACACACACACACACACACATCAACTGACAGAGCAGGCCGATCATGCCAGGTATGATTACATCACCTACTGCCCACAACCACCGCGGCCACAGAGAACATCAGCCCTGCGGCACACTGCACTGTTATCTGCTGCGAGCTGACCACACACACACACACACACTCTCTCTCACATGTACAAACACGCACACATACACATGCACTCACACACATATATCCACACACACATGGACAAACACACCGTTATGCACAGAAACAAACAGACACACACACCCACACTCTCACACATACACACACATGCACGCACACATACTCTCACACATATGCACAAATATGCACACAAAAACAGACATTGGAACACACACACACACCATCCCATACGTGCACACATACCCTCTCTCTCTCACACACACATGCATACACACATGTACAAACACGCACACATATGCATGAACTCACACACAAGCACACACACACATACACCCTCTCACACAACCAGACACAAATGCATGTACACACACACTTTCTTATACACATGGAGAGACTCACACACACACACCACAAAGAAGCTTCCACACATACACACACACACACATGCAGACACACACTCGCACATAAGCACACACATACAAACATGCACACATATGCATGACCTCACGCACACAACCACACAAACATGGGCACATACACTTTCACACACGCACACACACTTACACATACACACCCTCACACACTTATACAGTCAGACACAAATGCATGTACACACACACACTTACACACACATGCACACACGCATACACACACACACACACATGCTAAACACATACCTCAAGCATCTTCAATGGTTTACTGCTAAAGTGTGTGTATGGGCCGCAGCATCATGATGTCACGAGGGGGAAACACACTGATCTTCATAAATGTCATGTGGGAGTCAGTGTGTCAGATCCAGACAAACTGTGTTACTGCACAGACAGACGGAAGCCTCCGCCACGCTGCGATCTGAGCATGATAAATGAGGTCACTCCATGCTAAGAAAACGTGCAGGATAAAACAAGATGATCCCTACAAAGAGGTCACGTCTTAAACGTCTACAGGCTTCTGTATGTTTGTGATGCAAATTCACAGGTCAAAGTTTGAACTTCGCAATCCAGAGACATCTGAAAGACGGCGCTCACTGAGTATTGTGTCCCCTTCACTATACTGGGGCATTAGGACTCACACAGACCACAGGTTGAGCTCCCCCTGCTGGCCTCACTAACACCCAACAACAACCTAGTTTTCCCATGTGCTCTCCCATCCAGCTACTGACCTGGCTCAGCCCTGCTTAGCTTCAGTGAGTAACCGGTGTTGGGCTGCAGGGTGATATGGCTGTGTGTAAACCAAGCGGCAACCTCCCGCTCTCCCTCGGGAAGCCAATACGGAAGTAACTAAAACTGCAATTCATCGACTCGCCTTGGGGGGCTGCTCCAGGAAGTCCAAGTGCTTTCTTTCTGCATTGGTAAATTGGCCATTTTTACAGCTGATATAAACATGTTTACAGCCTGGTACAAACGATGGCTTTGGTGCATATAGCTATGATTACCCTTCATGACAACTGTGAGGGGGGTGAATTATTTTATAACTCATCCGTTTCGTTTTTATTAGGTTATATCAAGTTTGCATAATTAAGGGCGTGGACACTTGAGTGACAGCTAGCCCTCGCTGGTGGCTGTCTCGTCACTTCAGCTGATTCTGGCTAATTAGCCGCTGAGCTCGGCATATACATTGTATTTTTGTTTTGGTTAATGTTTCTTTACACAGTCATTTGCCTTTTGGAATTATTTCCTGCAATTATCAGATGATATGGCATGATGTGTGGACTTAATTGTGCTTACAAACCGTTCAAGTTGCCTCCATTTACCAGGTGAGTGAAATTATATACTGATATACCATCTCTATAAATGTATTTGTTTAATTTAAGATCATTTAAATATTCTTTAGACCTGTAATGCACTCCAGAATCTGACAGATTGATTAGCTGTAGGCTATAAAACAGTCATCTGAAGCGTTGTCATACAGTGTTAGTGCTGGATTTTATAAACAGCCTTGCGTTTACTAACACAGACTATATCTGAAGTGTTTTATAGTAATTCGCGTTTTCCTCCTGTTGAAAAACGTCATAAGAATAATGTCAATTATTATTAGTGGCTCAATGTGTTACAACAGTGTTTTTAAAAGTCTAAACACTTTATTGATATAGTGCACAACCAAGCACATGTGGTCAGAACACAAACGAGTCACAGGTAATGAAGTATTAAACGTTCTCCCAAAGTAATAAATCTGTTTTAATCCAGGTCTAAGCAAAAAGCTGAGAATCCAGCATGGTCTGTAGCTCCGCTCACTCTCCGCCTCTTTGCCCTTATTTGGTATGCCGCGTTTGGCGCGATGACGCGCTAACAAAATGGCGACGGTTGGCCGCGCCTACTTGTAGCTTCTTTTGCAGTGTTCAGAAACCTATGGGTGACGTCACGGATACTACGTCCATATCTTTTACAGTCTATGGTGTAAACCCATCACCAAAACATTTACTCACACTACCTGCCTGAAATGTTCCTGAGCACACTCGTCTGTTTCACAGTAACACTTCCAAACCAACACATTATACAAAAGATCAACACACTTTTAATAAATCACTTTTAATAATGATAGAGGAATTACAATGTGTATATAGTAGAGCTGCATAATTAATCGAAAAAAGATCGCGATCTCTATTCAACCCCCTAGACGATCTTAATCTAGCATTTCTACGATTCTGCCAATCATATTTTCAATTTCTGGAGAGAAGCAAAGGCAGTCGCACTAGTCTTCACACTGTTTTACATACGTTGCTCGTTGCAACATGGACACCTCTAAATGGAGTCACATACTGTATTAATAAGGCATAATTCACTCAAAAATGTCATTTCTGTCTTCGTGTAATGATGTATTCGCGGCTGCAAAATCACACTGGTGAGCTGCTGACCGTGAGCTGTTCCCACAGAGAGGGCGGGCGCGCGCCTGTGAATGAAGTCTACTTTAGTGAACAGAATAGGCTGTGAGTAACAGGTAATAAAGTTGCAAATAACATCCAGTTTGTGGCACAGAGTGATCGTTTGGGAGCTGCGCGGGAAGTATGAACCGCACTTAGCAATGAAAATAAAACCGAAAGCGGGCACATCATTTAAACAATCACATCGCATTTTTAGAGTAATGATTAGGACAAGCGCTTAATGTTTTCCTGTCACAGCGAACCTAAAGTGTTGTGCATGAGAATAAATGTGTACCAGTGTGTTAGTATAACTACTGTAGCCCATATAATGTTAAATATAATGCAGGATAGAATCTGATAATGACAAATGTCTGATTTTACCAGTAGAAAAACATGTTCTAATACTGTTTAATAATGTTGTCAATGACAAATGACAAGCATGCGTCTCACTCTCAAACATAATAATTCAACTTCAGAATTATGAATAGTTGCATTCTGATGTCGTCACTTTACTGTGCATTAATGACCAGGACATATTTAAAGTCTATTCAAGTCCTCCATTCAAGGTCTATTCAAAATGTAGCATTTTAACCAACAGTAGACGCACACATAATAGTATTATTATTGTTTTACCATATGTTTGAGAAATAACAATAATAATAGGCTACTCATATTAACCTTTACATGTACAGAATCGTGAGAAAATCGTGATCTTTATTTTAAGCAAAAGTATTGCGATTCTCATTTTAGCCAGAATCGTGTAGCTCTAGTATATAGTACATTAAAATTCAACCCAGGCTCATTCTGATTACGTACCCCTGTATACATTTCTGGAGAGCGCCAAATACGTCCCAGGAGCTACGATTTTTGCAGTTTTTGTTTCCACAAATCCACCAGAGGGCGCTGTATACGCTTTTTCAGATCTCAAATTCCTCTTGCGAGTGCCATTCACTCCTGCTGTTCTCACGGAAATCCACCAGAGGCCGCTGTCGACTGACTGACTGACTGACTGACCAACCGACCGATTCCTCTTCCTCACGTTAAAAAAATGTACTGTGTTGCTCACCTGGCTTTTGAAGAGAATTAATAATTTCTAATCAACCTTTTTTTACTTTTTGACCTAATTGTGATAGTGATCAGATCACACATCAAACAGACACAGTGCTCCTGCCAAATTTCCACTAGTTTTTCCTCCATTTCTTGGGTCCAAATAAACTGAACATGAGCTCATTATCTTCTCCCCTAACCTCCCACTGGCCTGCAGGTACACACACTAGTGGATGCTGCTCTCTCATTGGCTGTAGGTGATCACCGATGGATTTTCATCAGCGATTCTCTCATATTGCGTCCGTGATAGTTCACACTGTGTGATTGTCACTCACGTGAATGAGCACCGATTTGCCTGTGATTTCAGGCATTTGTCGACAATTTCTCAAAACCTGTCGGCGAGTCAGAATCAGGGCTAAAATCATGCAGTCTGAACTCGGCATTACCTGCTTTCTGGAACCGTTCTTCGCCAGACTGGAACACCGTCGTTGCAGTCAACTCTGCTCTGTGTCACAAGTCGTTCGCTACGAGCCTCTGGATAATCTGGTAACACATGGAGAAAAGCAGTCAGCTGGTATGCACGAAAAGAAACGACTTCATATCACACCGTAGCGTTCGTTTTAAAGACAAAATGCAGTCATTCGTACCTCTTGCTACATAATTCACGATCTCCAGAAATGTATAAAGGGGTCTGTTTTCAGAATGAGCCTGTGTTGATATAATTAATGTTAATTGTTGGTTGCTAGGTAAATAACAGGGGAATTACAATGTGTAAATACAACAACGTAATTGCTGTTTACTATTGGTTGCTAGGCTACCAATACTACAGTCAGCCACTCTAAAAACTTAATGTGATCTGCATTTGGGATTATTATTATGATAATTTGTGAACAAATTCGCTTTACTTCAGGATTGACACCCAGCTAGTACATGCTAGAACACTTAGTTGTTGATATAAAACATGCAATATAATCAGTCAATTAAACAGTGCATTCGGCTTCTCTCAACACCAACTGTACGCTTCATTTTTGCGTGACCCCAAACAGACAGTAAGTGACAAGAAGGAAAATAAAAAGTCCAACTAAAAGTTTGAGCTTGTCAGCTGTATAAAGCGCTCTACTGTAACTCTCTCTGCATTTTCAGCCTTTGCTAAAATGTCCAGAAACTCCAGCAAAACGGAGTAAACTTTTGTTTGTGATGGTGATGTTTGTGTCTTGTTAGTGTAAGTTCTGATGGGAGCCGCTGCGTCTCATCCTTTGTGAGACGAAATGCACCGCTCAGCCGGGATTCTGAAGCGCAGTTCTGCGTCGCTGTTTATTTGATGTGACCTGGAGGCAGCTCTCGATGTGCAACCCAATTTAAGAGCGCAGAGGATCGGCTTTCTGTGTGTAACTGGCCCCGCTGCCTGATCTAACGCTGTAAACAGCCCGTACGGCCCTCTCGACTGTCAGAAACACAGATCCAGCATGCTCCGCTGAGCAAACTGCAATTCAGCACCACACACACACACACACCGCTCTCTCTGAATGCATGTTTTTCTCTTTGTTTTTCCCTGCTCATCAGACGACTGGCGTTCCCCTTCGCAGCGCATAAGCAAACAAATCGCACGCGTGTCTAACAGAAAAGCACTTGGGTCAAACGGAGCGCAAACCTCTATTTTCAGCCGTCGGCCCCTGCTGAGAGCCGGTTTAACAGTGACTGACGGCTCCTTCACGGCGCTCACCTGTTCTTATCCGCGTGTCACTGCATGTGCATATAACTAAATGCATATAATTAAGTGCATGACAGAATGTAAAAATGTTACATGCATGCACACATTGCAAAGGTGCATATATTAATATAATGTATTCTCACAAATGATGCATGAATGCAACAGAATAGAATGCAGGAAATACAAAATTATATACATATTTTTTTAAATAAAAGTTTTCACTCTCACTTAAGGTGGTTTTGGACTTAAGCTAAAGGATTAAAGGCATAAAATGTACATTTTGCCGTAAGAGTGTGTATTCATCAGAAATGAGTGCTGAAAACACCTAATTTTATTACATTTTTAACAAACAAACAACAAACAAAGGTGCATTTTGATGATTGCACACTTTCTTAAAGTACTGGATGAGAAACGAGTGACTGAAATGGCAAATTTCTAATAAAAATACCTTAATTCGCAAAAACTGGTTTAGGACTTAAATGGTTAAAGGCACAGTATGTACACAAAATCATCACATGCAACGGCTGAGAGACTGTTTAGACTGATTAGAGAAGATGAAGGATGTCTACTGTGTGAAGACTGAATCCACCAAATGACCTTAAATTATAAATAAATGCACTACAGAATATTACGTTTACAAATACATGCACACATTGCAAAGGTGCATATATTAATGTAATGAATGATGCATGAATGCAACAGAAATGATTGCTGGAAACACTAAATTATATACATATATTTTTTATAAATGAAAGTTTTCCCTCTCACTTAAGGTGGTTTTGGACTAAGGTTAAAGGGTTAAATGCACAGAATGTAGTTTTTGCCATTAGAGTGTGTGTATTCACTACAAACAGACATAATGTGTTCTCACAAATGATGCATGAATGCATCAGAAATGAGTGCTGAAACACTAAATTTTATATATTTTTTTCAACTTAAACACTTGGTATGTGATTCCTGCAGTTAGAGGGTGTATATACACAACACACAAAGGTGCATTTTAATAATTAAGCACTTTCTTGAAGTACTGGATGAGAAACGAGTGATTGAAATGACACATTTTGAATAAAAATCCCTTAATTCATAAATACTTTTTACAGTTTCTTGTTACTAAATGCACTACAGAATGTTACATTTACAAATACATGCACACACTGCAAAGGTGCATATATTAATGTAATGTATTCTCACAAATGATGCCTGAATGCAACAGAAATGTGAGCTGGTAACATAAAACTCTATATATTTTAAATAAAAGTTTTCACTCTCACTTAAGGTGGTTTTGGACTTAAGCTAAAGGATTAAAGGCACATAATGTAATTTTTGACATAAGAGTGTGTATTCATCAGAAATGAGTGTTTTTCCTGCACTTAGAGGGCGTATATATAAAACAAACAAAGGTGCATTTTGATTATTACACACTTTCTTGAGGTGCTGGATGAGAAACGAGTGACTGAAATGGCAAATTTCTAATAAAAATACCTTAATTCACAAAAACTGGTTTAGGACTTAAATGGTTAAAGGCACAGTATGTACACAACATCATCACATGCAATGGCTGAGAGACTGTTTAGACTGATTAGACAAGATTCCTTCACGACTGAAGGAAAGTTTCTTCCCTCAGACTATCAGGCTGATGAACACTTAACACACCCCACACAAACTGTTCCATACCCCGCACTGCACATCATCAAGATGTAGCATGCACTGCACTTTAACAAATCCATACTTAAAACAATATTGCAATTGTATGTTGTTGTATTTTGTACTGTCTGTATTTTGCACTGTCTGTATTTTGCACTGTTGTTGTATTTGCACTGTCTGTATTTTGCACTGTCTGGAGCCAGCACCTAAGCTTTTCACTCATCATAGCACACGTGCTGCTGATGATGTGACAATAAAAGTGTTTTGATTTGATTTGAAGATGAAGGATGTCTACTGTGTGATGACGGAATCCACCAAATGACCTTAACTTATAACTAAATGCACTACAGAATGTTACGTTTACAAATACATGCACACATGACACAAATGCATATATTAATGTAATGTGTTCTCATGAATGATGCATGAGAAATGAGTGCTGGAAACACCAATTATTTAATGTTTTGATGGTTTTGGACTTGGGTTAAAGGGTTAAAGCTACAGTATGTAATTTGTATTTGTATTCACAATAAACAAAGGTATAGTTCGATGACTCTGAATTCATGGGAATCATTCAGTATCTAACAGAAAAGCACTCGGGTCAAACAGAGCGCAAACCTCTATTTGTTAAAACATCTTCCAGCCGTCGGCCCCTGCTGAGAGCTGGTTTAACAGTGACTGACGGCTCCTCCCTGACGCTCACCTGTTCTTATGTGTGTGTCACTTCTGAAGAGGATTGTGGGAAGGTGCCGCTGTCAGAATCCGACAGCTATATCAGAGAGGTTTAGTGCTCTACATTTTCATGCAAATATGACATTTACTCATTTGCCAGATGCTTTTATCCAAAATTGACTTACAGATGAGGATAGAAGAAAAAAAAAAAGTGACAATTCGTGAATAAATGCACAAGAAATAATACAAATTGGTAGTCTCAAAAAATGGCTGCCGACACTAAACATGTAGTTTACAAACTAGGTCAACTTGGACCCTCGAAAGCTGGCTTAAACTCACTACAGTTTGATAAATATTGCAGCTGTTGGACAACATACTGTACTTTTGAGGCTTTTTCAGGTGAGAATGTAGTTGTTTAGACTGCAACTATGCAGTTTATTTATAAGAGTAGTGCCTATTTTACACATTCATAATTTCAGAGATTCAGTGGGTCAGCAGCCATCATCCTAATAATAAGCCCTTAGAGGAGAAAAACTGAACAAATCATTATAAAACAGGTAAGTGACCTTGTAAGTCGATCTCTCTTTTTTGTATGTTGTAGTGCTGTATTTATACCACAGTATTCTGCTAGTGTTTGCTTTGCTCTGGCTTTTTCAGGGTTAATTATTGCGATCTCCCAATTGCAACAGAGAAATACTGGGAAATCTCTGTAGACTGATGGCATTTCATGCCGTTCAGCCATATAATCTTAAAATGTGAGCAAAATCAGCTGTAGTGTCATTACTTTAGGCTCCTCCTAAGGTCTTAACAGACTCCTCCTCCTCACCATTTCTGTTTGTTGTCAAAACTAACAGCTGGAGGGGCGTGGTTAAGTATGTTGGCCACGCCCACTACCTTAGACAGACCTAATCTGAGAATTGAAGTGAAAACAAACAGGAAGTGCATTTGCAGATTTCAATTAAAGAGACCCTATTATGGGTTTTTGAAAATGACCTTCCATGCAGTGTGTAACAGTGAAGTGAAATATCCAGCCTATCTCAGACTTAAATCTGAAAGTGCGCCATGTTTAAAACTATTGATTCATCTATAAAAGAGTCGACTCAGAGTGGTTTGAATGAATCATCTTGGTAACGAGTCTTTAGCCGTGTTGGCGTGATGTCCCTAAAGCCCCGCCCATTTGACCCAGGAAAATTGAAACCCCCGGCCCCGCCCATAAACACTGTAGAAATAAAAAAAGGAAGACAAACACTGTTGATCCGCATATCGCGGATAAATCATGTCGTGAAGATGCCGTGCTCTCAAGTGTGAGTTAAAGTTACTGTTATTTTCCCTACCCAAAGATGAGGCTGTGAAGAGCATTACAGCCCAAGCCTTGTGCTGTGTTCCCTTCATTTTTCTGACGAGTGCTTCAGCAATCTACACACTTACAATGAGGGATTCATCGGCCGTTTGTTAAAGGAAGGATCAGAAAAGACTATTGATGTATGGGAGATTGTCAGAGATTGACAGGAACTTTACAGTACACAGTTCATGGATCAGTTCCCTCCTCCATTTCACAAGTGTAAGTAAGTGTGACTAAAACGCCTGCCTCCTTGCTTTCTCTAGCTTGTAAATGATGTATTTAATTGTGTTTTGTTACTTGTAACCGCTTGTACTGTCTCAGGTTAACTCTTTATATTCTCATATCGCGTCTAAAACCATGTTGAAAATGTGACGCTTTGTTTACGGATTTAAATACATTTGTGAGCTCGCGATCCTCTGCCGATTGTCATTGCTATGACCACCGTCAGCTGTTCCTACACACGTGTGGTGGTCAAGTTTCAAAATAGTTCAGCTCTTGCCACTGTGTGGATTAATACTGGATGTGTGTCATGGTTAAAAGTAGAGCAGTGTGCTGGTGTTTAACTGCACTGCTTTAATGCACTGCTGCATTGGGCTCACTCATACACTCTGCACTCTGACTACTTCAACAATGTTGATAAGCCCTGCTGGGGTGCGTTTCCCAAAACCATCGTTAGCCAACTAAGGTTGGAAGTTCTGTCGTTACAAACATAGTTCATTGATTTGCTGTTTCCTGAATCCTTTGTTCCAACAAACATTCGCAAACTGCGTCGCAAACTTGAGCACTTGAAACGACACATCTGGAGCTGTAGTTAGAAACATAGTTCCTGGCTGTGTTATATTCCCACTTATCCGCCCTATGCCCTATTCATTTAGAACATTCTAACATTCAAAGTTGGAATTATTAAAAATAAAATAGCATTAAGCTCATCACTCTTAGGAGCAATTTGCTTTAAAGTATGTTTACAGTTCAGTTTTAGTGATCTTCATGTTGACAATTGTGCTCCCTTCGCAGTGCACTTTGAAAACTTTGATATCATTTTGAAAACAGCCTCATGGCGAAAGCTATAGGTATATTTAAAAGCACAAATTATGACACATCTCCAAAGCTTGTGAAAATAAAAAACATAGCATACGTTAATTCTTTTATTTTATAGTGGGTTATTTATTAAGTATCTCTACTGTATATGACATGGGCCTGTTGGTTAGAACTTTCTGCGGTGGTTTGCACGTGTCAAATTGTAATTTTTAAAAAATAAATAAACAATATCCTAAATAATAATAATAATCATCAGCATAATTAATATTATTAATATTATTATTAAAGTAAATACATTTATAATAAATCGCCTCATTCATTCATTCATTTTCTTGTCGGCTTAGTCCCTTTATTAATCTGGGGTCACCACAGTGGAATGAACCGCCAACTTATCCAGCACGATTTTACGCAGCGGATGCCCTTCCAGCCGCAACCCATCTCTGGGAAACATCCACACACTCATTCACACTCATACACTACGGACAATTTAGCCAACCCAATTCACCTGTACTGCATGTCTTTGGACTGTGGGAGAAACCGGAGCACCCGGAGGAAACCCACGCGAACGCAGGGAGAACATGCAAACTCCACACAGAAACGCCAACTGACCCAGCCCAGCCGAGGTTCGAACCTGCGACCCAGCGACGTTCTTGCTGTGAGGCAACAGCACTACCTACTGCGCCACTGCGTCGCCTAAATCGCCTCATTATTTATTTATTTCTATGATTTATATATGATATTAGAATAGTGTTAGCTTTTGTAAGTGACTTTATCTTTTAGAATAGAATATGTAATGTTCAACTTCTCAATAATATTAGTAAAGCAAACACAGGCCCTATATGTGCCATTTACATTTATTTAATTTAATTTGGAAAGCGAGTGCATGTTTTTACCTAAACTAATATTGGATTTTATTTTAAATGCGTGTTTGTGTAAAA
The DNA here is from genome assembly GCA_903798195.1 of Danio kyathit. NCBI lineage: Eukaryota > Metazoa > Chordata > Actinopteri > Cypriniformes > Danionidae > Danio > Danio kyathit. Next base: position 2,221,838 of record LR812524.1, on the reverse strand, counting down.
CAATATAATTTGCACAAAGAAATGATGGGGCTGTTCTCTAAAGAAGTTACTCCACCCAGTTTAGAGCATCATTATGGGCGCTTTACGTTATAACTAACGTGGTTCAACTCGACAGAGAAACTACGGGTTTTGGGAAACACTCGTCGCTACATCGTTCTTTTCCCAAACGACGCATCGCACTATGATAGTTCAGCCGCGAGGTACGTCGTTGTTTGGGAAACGCACCCCTGGGCGTTTCTCTCTGTCTCACACTGAACGCAGTCAACCAATCACAACAGACTGGGTCATCGGACCAATCAGTGCAGATTAGCAACGTGCTAAGGAGGGGTTTGGGAACAAATGAATCGCTGAACGTATCATATAAGAGTCGTTGGGATAGCTAGGTAAAAATAAATGCATATTATAAGACAATGAAAGTGTATTTTGACCTTCTCAGCTTGTTGTTGGAGACAAACAAAACCAAAATATGACCTTTTTTAACGCATAATAGGGGCTCTTTAAAGATTACAAGGGCAAATTATTTTTCTTCTCTTAATGGCATGCACAGATTAGCTGTTCACCACTAAACTAGCAATGTGAGCTGTGTAATGTTGGCCACTAGAGGGAGTGTATTCACTACAAACAAAGGAGTATGCTGATGATGCAATGAATGTAGAATCATTCTGTGTCCAACAGAAAAGCACTTGGGTCAAATGTTTCTTTGTTTGACCTTTCTTTTTCTGTGTAAAGCATCTTCTAGCCCCTGCTGGGAGCCGGTTTAATAGTGACTGACTGCTCCTCCCCGACGCTCACCTGTTCTTATGCGCGTAAAAGAGGATTGTGGGAAGGTGCCGCTGTCAGGATCCGACGGCTTTATCACGGAGGTTTAGTGCTGTACGGATCCACATTTTCATGCAAATTCGGCGGGCCGCGTTTCCAGCCGCTAATAGCTCCTTACAAATGATGTGTCATTACAACGAGCTTTATTTAAACAAATTTAATACGTCTTTAATCAAGGAGGAGAATGTTCTCAAAGGTCACACACCAAATCAAGCGGCGGCTCCAGCTTTCAGACTATTAGCTCAAGGGGGAGGAGAGAATTATTTCATGGACAAGCCATTCTCCTCCAGCCTTTATTTACATTTTTATTCACTTATTAAATTTTATTTCATCACACACACACACACACACACACACACACACACACACACACACACACACAGTCATTTATAAGTCTATCAGCGCAGAGAGGAAGGAGAGCATCTGTGAACCGACTGACACGACAAAAACTGAAGGAAATGCACACACTAAGCACACTTTACACACTACGCCTAACACAATAAACACAACTCTGCACACACAACAAGAAACATACTGTGCATATATAAACTAAACAATAAACGCACAACTCTACACACTATAAATATAGAAATATGCAGATGTGTATTTGTTGTGCTTGTTTGTGTCTGTACACAATTTTGCACACTATGCTTAACACAATAAACAGCTCTGCACACACAAAACGACTACACACATATACAAACTAAACAATAAATGCACAACTATACACACTTAGCACAAAATCAATATGCAGTGGTGTATTTGTTGTGCTTATTCATGTCTACACAACTTTACACACTATACTTAACACAATAAATACAACTCTGTACCCAATTACTACACTCTTAGCCCGGATTTCATGTCTAATTATACAGCTTAAGTGCAAAGTACTTAAATAGTTTAATTTTTGGTTTATTACTATATCATTTTAAGTGAATTCTACTTTTTTGTAGACAAAGTTTATTGTATGAATAACTTTAAGTACAATAGACTAATGTTTTAAAAGTTTTTGACTGATCACGCCCCCTGCCCCCAACCTGACTTAGTGTTCAAGTCAGGCACCGCCATTTTCTTGCGGTTGCAGTAGCAGATGATTTCAGACTTCTGGTGAGTAGACTGTAAACATTTTATCCAGTTTTTATTTTTGGCTGTTTGTGAATACCGGAAAACACTGTTTTAAGTATGTTTCGCTTTAAATGCGCGGGTCCTGTTTAAACACTTGCCGTGTGTATTTGGCATATGAGTTCGCTAGTTAACCTGCAAGATTTTCAGTTCTGAGTGGTGGACACGATCCCTCTTAAGTATATGTCTGTGAAGCGTGTTCCACGGATGATTTACTGCGCGAAAAACATGCTTTAATAGAGTCGTTGCACTTTCACTTGACAACAAGCGTTTTTTTTTTCAAATGACACACATTCAAAGTTGACGCACTTTCATTTGTTTGCTCTTGCCTGCACGGTTGAGATGGAAACGGCGCCAAGTCTGAATTCTCGTGAGGCGATTACACAGCGCATTTTCAGCTGTGTATTGTTATCGCCTTTTTCCCCGAGCTGATTATTTGCGGTCATAGAGCATACTTTAAACAGTCCATGCTATTTAAAGCTTTTAATACAGTTTTGCCACTGCTTGGTACACACCGTCCTGTTCAGCACATTTTAGGTTGGTCACATACAGTATGCTGTGGTTTCAGTGGAGCAGAAAGGACGTAAGGACAATCATAATTTAGTTTGGTGAGTGAATTTGAACAAACTTTTACATTTGTTTAATTTTAATGCAGCCATTGTTTGAATAGAATAAGCTGAATGAACGTTTAATGCAATTATAAGTTGGATTCTAACAAAGTTTTATTTTGTTTCAGATGACAGAAAGGCGTGCATTGGCAATGTAAGTATTGTATTTTTAACTGTGAAAAAAGGATTATAGACTGACAAATGGAAACTATATGCCAGAATTGTTCTGTTTCCTTGTTTGCAACAGGAATTGTTTTTGATTTTTTAAAAAATTATTTATTATTCATGTGCTAATAACAAGATTGTAAGTTTCAAAGCACACTGGACTAAAATACACAAGGAACATAACTGTTTTGTTTTTCACTTGTTTTATATTTCAGGTTTATTTCAACTTCAATCAAGTGGTGGGCAAAAATCTCACAGAGAGCTTCCATAATGCTCTTAAAATTACTCCCCAAATTTGATGAGCATCTTCAGGAAAAGGAACCATGTTGCTGGTCAGCTTTTGGCTCTTACGTCAGACAAAGGTGGGTTTTTGTCTACATGAGTCTACCTATTGCCTATTTTCATCATCTCTTTTATTCTGGCTTTTTTCTGCTCAAGTCTGCTTGAGTTATCATCATATTTGCATTCTTTTTTCTTTCAATAGGATGTCTCTCGCGAGGACCCATACTATCAAGTTTCCACAGGAATCATTTGCATCGATGAAAAAGTCCACAGCTTAACCCATCCAGAGTGTTCATCATCTTTCATCATTCATACAGACCTGCCTCGAGCCTTCTGTTGTCTTCTCGGACTCATTTATCCCCTGCTCTTAAATTGGACAAAGTGTCGTCTTGCTGTTACAGTGTAAAGGTCAGCTTACAGTAACAGATCTTCATAATAATTTTAATTATTATTTATTTCTCGTTGTATTGTGAAAAAAGACCCACAATTACAGTTTGTTCAGTACATATACTGGTTACAATAGTAAAAATTCATTCTGTGAAGTCATGAACAAATTTCCACTTGTATGTAAACAGTATACATTGTGTTCTACAATATGTTTATGTGTTTAAAAGGATAGTTCACACAAAACTGGAAATTATGTCATCTTTTACTCATCCTTCACTTGTTCCAAACATGTTTGAGTTTCATTCTTCTGTTGAACACAAATAAGGATATTTTGAACAAAGCTAAAAATCTGTAACCATTGACTTCCATGGTATTTGTTTTTCCTACTATGGAAATCAATGGTTACAGGTTTTCCAAATATCATTTTTTGTGTTCATCAGAAAAAAGAACCACTTAACTTGAGGGTGAGTAAATTTCCATTTTTTTGGGTGAACTGACGCTTCTAATCCAGATGTTAAAACAAGCTTTCATGTTCTTGGGGGTATAACAACATATTTTGTGAGCATTTAAAGCTGAGGTCAATGTTATTAGCTCTTGTTTGAGTAGATGCACTTGAGAGAAAAGTAGGCAAACTGATTTTTAAGTTGTATTGCACAGCATTTGGATTATTTTGTTGTATTTGGAAATAAAATTTTAATAAAAACAACCCTGTGTATTACTTTTGTGTGTATTTTATTGCACTTAAAAAGATAAGTAGAGTAAATTGATTGACACTAATTAAAAGCATTAAGTGTATTCAACTTATAATACATATTAGAACAACTCTTATCTTTTAAGTAGAGCTCACTTAAGTTTTTTAAGTATACATTACTTAAAAATTTTAGGGCAACCAGTTTCCTCAAATTTTTTAAGTGAGCTCAACTTATCCGGGCTTACAGTGTAAAGACAACCCACATACTGTACAAACTAAACAATAAATGCACAACTCTACACAATAAACACAAAATCAATATGTCGTGTACTTGCTTGTGTCTCTACACAACTTTACACTAGGGTTGGGTCGCTAATGGCCGATTGTCACGGTCACCAACGAGATAAAACCACTAGAGATCGCTGGTACATACACATATTCACAAAGACTACAAATCTGCTGAAATATGGACTACAAAACCCAGTCAGGCCACACACACACAATCACCTGCTCCAAGTCTCCACTGATTAGACTGGCACAGCTGTAGCTGCTCAGATACTGATTACATGGACTATAAGTACTGCTCAAACACAAACACTAGTGCTGAGTCTTGTTATCTGTTTACAGTGACACCACAACGCGTTATCCTTTGTCTAGTTTGCCTGGTTTTGACCTTTGCCACGTCTGTCTGTTCATCCTGTCTGCTGCCTGCCTTTGACCATTTGCCTGCTATTGACTACGACTCTGGATTGCCCTTATATATCTGTTTGCTCCTGTTCTGATCATTGCTTGCCTGACCATCCTGCTAATAAACCTGCATGTGGATCCGCACCCCTGTTGTCAGTGTCACATCCTCTGGTTACACCGATAGACATCACGATGCTTAGGTGGCATCGCGATCCTCCACCCCGTGCCCTTCCTAGCAGCAACCCGCTCACGAAAAATACACACTCAGGCCCTGTTTAGACTAATACGTCTTACGTCTGTTTCACACCGCAAGCAGTGTGTGAGCAACATGTGCGCAGCGCGTACGGAGAGCAGAAACAGCACGCAGACATTTGCCTTTCACACTGACTGAATCTGCAGCGTGCAGCTCAACGGCAGCTGCTGTACATATCAATATCTCTGTCTAGTCTATCTAGTTACCTATCGAACTATAAATACAGTTTTTTAAAACTTTTCATCTGCACCAAGGTCCGCGGCAACTTCCTCCTATGCTGTTTCCTTAACCTGCAAGTCTTTATTTTACAAATGATAAAGATTCTACAGGACAGCGTGCTTCTCAAGCTCTATGAGGAGTGTCATTCATGTCTGGTGTAGAGCTGTAATCGGGCCATAAAAATTAGGCCCGATAGTGCCCAAGTCCGACAGAATTCGGCCCGAGCCCGACAGGATCATTTTGATTGACAGATTTATAAAGCCCGAACCCGTTAATAACCCGACATTATCCAAATGTGCACATTCTTTTTTCAAGAATGAGTCATTTATATGTTTTAACATAAGTTATTCGTAACAAACGTAGGCTATAGGCCACTTGGTAGTTGGAACAAAGAAATAAAATAAGTCCTCTGTAACATCGTAACATCTCAGCACTCTAAATAGGCATAGGTACATACACTTAGCCTTTAAATTGTCCAACACGCCAATGAAAAGAAGTCTTTCTTAACAAATTAAATAAAAATAAATTTAAAATCATGACTGGTATTTGGCAATAACAAAATTAAGATAAAGGCTCTGCGGGATTTGTTTGGCCAATTCTCTCCACAATCTGGCCTTATGGCGACGGTGAAGCTGAATATTAAAAGAATAATGCCAACATTACTTGACTTGACTTTGACTTTATTAATCCCCAAAGGGAAATTTCACTTCACAGCAGAGCTTTCCGTACTAAAACAGATAAAACAAGTTACATATACATAAAAACAACAATAACAAAATTACATTCATACTGCACACCTTAGTTCCAAAAACAACGAGCAAACACTTGTCCATATCTAATACTAATACAGTTCAGCACAAATCATCTGGTATAATTTTGGTTATGCAATCTGATCACTGTTGGTAAAAATGACTTCCTGTATCTTTCTCTGTAACACCGGGGTTGAATTAATCTTGCACTAAAAGAGCTTGAACACGATTTGACTGTATCAAAGAGCGGATGACGATCGTGGTTCCTCATACTGACAAATTTGTCCAGCATTCGATCATGTGCAATGTCTTCTAGTGGGTAGTACACACCCTGTATACACCATAATGTAGCCTGTATACTCTGTCTACATTGTGATTTTATGGTTCAATTCATATTTATTTATAATTTAAAAACTCTTTACTCACCAAGACTAGGCTACGTGTTTTTGTGGAGGAACATTATTGAATCCACTGTAAATGGCTTTAGCGCAGTCCTGCGCTCAGAATGGTGCGTCCAGCAGCACCGAACACCCTTTCCCTGCTGCTGCTACAGGCCGAGATGAAGAGTTCTGATCTGGCTAATTTTGCAAGTTTTGGGTAGGATTGTTTGTTCATCTTCTACCAGCCATGAACATCAATTTAATTTTTCATGACAGCGGTTTCAGTGTAGCGAATGACCTCGTCATCTTCCCTGTCAGCTTGCTGTACATACATTGCTGTTTAGCGCTCTACCGTAATACACAGTGTATGAGTGACCGCTGAAATACCTTGGCGGCTAGAATGATCGTTCTTTTTGGACTGGCGGCTGGCCTGACCGCAGTCAAAATTAGCTCTTTTTAGCTTCTCCGTCATCATTTGTTTTACCTTTGCAGGGATGGATTTTAATGTTGTAACAAACGATTTGATTAGTTTCTTGCGCTAATCGAAATGCATCACATGTCGGGTCCCGTCGGGTTCGGGCAAAGATTTTCAGCTCTAGTCTGGTGCACTCAGAAGACAATCGCCTGTGACATCATGTCATTTTGTTTTTGATTGTCAGGATGTTGTAGGCCTATATTATAATCATATTTACACAATGATATTTATACATGATCAAACTAGTGTGCAACTTACTAAGCAGAACTAATACTAAAGTTGTTTAACATTTGGTTTTGTAGTTCGGGCCTAAATAAATATTTGTGGCAGTTCATTTGATTGACTATGTATAAGTCTGTGGATATTATTGCTGCATTCATTGGGTAACATTGCTACTTTTTACTGTGATTCAATGTGTTTTGGTCATTATCAACGCGCTGTCACTTTAATTAAGCGTAAGCAGCGCGGCAAAAATACACCCAGCGCCGAAACTATCGCAGCACTGCTGCTTCATAGACGCTCACGCTTTGCGCTAACACGCTGCTTCTGCATGTGCTATGAAAGCTCTAATCTGTTAACATGGACGCCAAAAAAACACGCTCACGCCCAGCTTGCGCTTTAGTTTTAAAATGGCATTTTAGAATGAAAATGATCCACATCCACACATGTGCTTTGCTTTGTTGGTTCAATTCTCCAAGTGTGAAAAATAAGAGTGGTTTGGAGAAAATTGTGAACCTAGTAGGGAAAATAAAAGGGAGAAAACAGATGAGCATGGCTCAGTTATACCATAGACAAGCTTTGAGTAAAGCTCAGAATATTCTGTCAGATGATTCCCATCCTATGCACCACGAGTTTTATCTTCTCCCTTCTGGTATTCGATATAGAACTCCTATTAGTAAAACAAATGTTTTAAACTTTCATTCATCCCCTCAGCTGTAAAGTTTTAAATTTAGGGTAGAATTGTATTGTACAATGTGCTTTTGTGTATTATGTGTGACATGCTTGTATGCTGCAACCAAATTGCCTTCGGGAAATGAATAAAGACTGACTGACTGACTGACACTGGCGTTTCACCTAGCATTTCTGAACAGCCCTCCGTCCACACTACGCTGAGAACACACATCACATGACTACACACACGTCATGCTGCAGCCAGGGCCGGAGCAAGCCGAACTGCCTCTCTAGGCAAAGGACTATCACGCCGCCGGCAAAGGACTTTCACGAGGGGGTTGTGTTGATGTTGCGGACGAAAGTCAGTACGTTGGGTTGGGCGGCGGGGCGCATTTGTCGCCCTCACTATTATGCCACCTCTATGGACGCGCCAGCCCTAGCTGCAGCATATGCGCGCGTCTGAGCTCCAAGCAGTCAGCGGGTGCTTTGAGCACAAAACCCCAGAGAGCAGTGCACGTCAGACAGTTTATCAAGGATGTACCGCTGGATGGCGTCTCACTATAGTTGTTAAACGTGATATTTAATTAATCCTGTCTCTATCTAACGACTCTTCGGTCTTTTGAATCTATCAGGTAATGTGTCACAGCGTCAGTACACTGCTTTAATCTTTCGCTTCCACGCTTGTACTTCATAATTTCAGCGTAAACCTCAGACACTGTTGGTTGTGCACCTTTTTTTACCAACCAAGTTTGTGGACGCCATTATACTGACACAGATCACTCTGCCTACTCATGCCAGAGTCCTGCGGAGAAGTGATTGACAGGTGGTAATTTGTGTGTAGCTTATCTTTATTTATTTATGATTTGGTTATGAGTAAAACAAAGACCATGCGGGTCAGGTAGTTGAAACGGCAGGCTACAAATAATTAATTTGTTATGATTTAATGAATTATTCAAAAATAATTATTTCACCTTTGCTATGACGACGATGCCATCGTCCATCGCGATGTTTTACATTAGACATCGTACGATGCCAAATTGGTCGACATCGCCCAACCCTAGTGCATATATAAACTAAACGTAAACAATAAACGCACAAATCTACACCAAATCAATATGCAGTTGTGTATTTGTTGTGCTTGCTTGTGTCTCTACACAACTTTACACACTACATTTAACACAATAAACATCTCTACACACAAAAAGACAAGAAACAAAGTGTACATATAGAAACTAAACAAACTACACACTAAACACAATCAATATACGATTGTGTACATGTTGTGCTTGTTTGTGTTTCTACACAACTTTACGCATTATACTTAACGCAATAAACTCAACTGTGCACACACAAAGACAACACGTATAGTGTACATATAAAAAACTAAACAATAAATGCACAACTCTACACAATAAACAAAATCAATATGCAGTTGTGTATTTGTTGTGCTTGTTTGTGTCTTTACACTATGCCTAACACAATAAACACATATCTGTACATACAGAAAGACAACACACATACTGTACATATATAAACTTGTAAGGATCTGTAAAATGGCTTTTAACCTCTTCACTATGGCAGATCCTGAGAGCTGATATGGATGCAATAAAAACAGACTCTCGAGTCTAAGAAGATAAGGATTACAGGATTACAGCTGTCCAACTGTTCTATTTAATTACTATTGACCATTCAAACATCAAACATAGGTGTGGACTGCCAACAGGCCAGGGGTAATGCGAGAAAGACCCCCTCTCATTTCACCTCAAGCCCCCCTTCTTGACCTGTAAGCTACCTTTCTCCATAATTCACAGTCCACATAAAATGCTCAAGGTTTTAATATGATGTATGTTATAGCACTGTATTCATGTTTGGTATCATTTTAAATGTCTCTGTGTGATTGGTAAAGTGGTCTTAATTTCACTATGATATTTCATTTATATATGTTGATTTGGTTTTTGACTTTGATATAATCTGCCAGATGCTTCCCCCCTCTCTAGAGATGATTAACATCTCAAAGTAACCAGGCAAGAGTCTCTGTGACGCTTCTATTGTCTTGAATTTATGACTGTTTGTTCTGAGTGGGTATAAAAGTATAAGGTGGACACTGCTCGGGGGAGATCTTGTTAGCTAAGACCCCCATTGCAGCAACTCATTTGTGCTGTAATGTAGTTCTCTGTTCAGGTATGCATTCTTTAATTCTGTAATCTATATTTGAGTTAATGAATGTTATATTGTTACAGATATCATCTCTGAATTGGCTTGATGATTGTTTGATTATATAATTGGCATTATACAATTTTACCTGACGAATAAAATGTTAAGTTTTGACTCATCCTGAATTCTCCTGAAATCTTTTATATCCAGTAGATTATGTGAAGTCATTTTCGCTACCTTTATGATCGGCATAAATTTTGGAAGTTATTAGACTTATACACACAGTATGGCACGTGGTATTATAGAGATCTTTTAATTCCTTAACCACTGGAACTAGCAAGTGCGGATCTTGAATTAAGTGAGATGTTTTCTTTTGGCATGTGTTAGTATTGTACAACCAGCCTAATTAAATATTAATTCATCCCGTATCCTCTGACTAATTTCAGAGTGCCGGCATTCTGATCGTGAGCTCTGATGCATTCCCGGGGCATGAAACTCTGTGCGGCGATTGGCCAGTAATGAACGTATAAATTGAAGAGTATGGGAACAGATAGATCAAAACTCTAAATTAAGTCATAAATGATTATTGTGATCCGTTCTTATAATTAGAAATACAGTCTAAATATTACGATCACTTAAAATGGAGTCAGATAAAGTTCGGAGCTAGAAAATGAGTATAAATAAACTCTAATAAATAACAGAATTCTTTTCAGAAGCACTGGAAAAGGCTTACATGCATTTAACCTTCGACCATGCTGTTAGTTTCGTCATTGGGCTAATAGATGGACTTTTACAGTTGGTGACCGTCCCTCCGTGATCTCCCAGAAAGATAAGGCGAGTGATGTCTTTTCAGTGCGATATGCGAAAGAAATGCTCCGAAAAGAGGTTTGAGTTTCTCTTCTTCCTACTGCTGGGGTAAGTCAATTCTTATTTGCCTTTTAGAAGTGTTGAGGGAAAGATTAATGCATCCCATATAGACACATTTGTAGAATGAGTCGGAAATGCTCAATATTAGACCGGAGTCCGTAACTCCGCGGGGCTGAGAATTAGACAAAACCACATTCCTTTTCAGGGATATAATAGCCGCAGAGTAGCAGAAGAAGTACTAAAAACTCCAAATCTAAGATCTCTTTAAGAGATTACATTTTAAAAGGGAATAACATCATCCAGATTTTATTCTGATATTCAACAGAGAGCTGCAAATTAACACCTGAATTCTAAATATAATAATTTCCACTCAGGATTATTTCTTGAATAAGTTGCAATAACTTTGCAATATTGAAAATAAGCAATAAGTTATATTTTAAGAATTTCGGGAAAGCTGTAATCAGATGAACTGAAAATTCTTGCGAGAATCTTTTGTATGTGAATGTAAAGAGGGCATATACAGCGCAATTAAATTTATAAATAGGAATTGTTCAAAAGAAAAACTTTCTCTCCAAACAGAAACATTAGACCTGATATGTTCTCTAAAATTTGAATTCTTAAAGAAGAAATTTAAAGCATTCGCTAAAAGAATGTAGAAAAAGCATGTTCTTTTGTTTTACTGTTTGGAGAAATTGTTAAAATAACATTTATATTGGGAAATACGGCTCACATGCAGTATAGTTCAGAAAACTGACCCAGTAATAGTTACATTAAAAACGAAATCAAATATGATTATAATGCCACAGAAACTTATAACAAAGCCTGTAAATTATTTTCGATAAAGATTAATCTTTAATATTCCTAATTTTATAAATTAAATATAATGAAACTCCTTCAAGAGGTTTATAAAAACACTGAAAATAGTTTTTAAAATGCTGTTTAAGACTCAGTCTAAATAGTTAAATTATTACACTCTTATGAGTTTCAAAGCTGTAAGGCAGATAAGGACAGGATCAGTGTTGGGAGAGTTACTTTAAAGACAAAAAAGACAAAAGGAAAATTATTAATTACATCACTACAGTTGTAGTTAATTTAGGTTTCTAATGGCTTTGCCTGAAAAGTAACTCAGTTACTCAATAAGTAATTTAATTGCTTGACTAAAGACTAAAATTCCACATGAATAAATTGCATGGGTAATAGAAATAAAATAAACCGGAAGGTTTAGTGTTGTTTTAATAGAAAACACAAGATTTCAAATAAATGACACTATATTTTCATAAACTTACATTCTTTGAGATAGGTAAAATAGGGATCACCCTACTTCTCTAATTTTGATTTAAATAAAATGATTAAAATTATATATAGCATTATAGGCAATTAAATTATCTAAGAATGAGAAATAATTCCTTACTTTACCCTGGAGAAAAAAATAATCTTGAATTCCAGCGACTATTTACTTTGTGATTAATTACACCCAACCCTAGACAGATAAGATCATACATCTAGAAGATGTGTATTGTGCATTTGCCCTGAGATACCCTTTCACACATTCACATATCAAGGAAGATCTACTAAGGAATGTTCCTCAGCTAACAGCTCGAAATAAGGAAAGGGTGACTACCTCACAAAACCTTTAAACCAAGCAATGATTGACTTGTGTTTTCAAGCAGTATGTACTTGCGTTTCACTAAATGCCCAGGCAACAAAGGTTATGACTGGTTTCCAGTTTAACTTAATCTTGTGCACACAGAGAATATGTAAAAACAACTGCAGCACATGACCAAATCAAAAGCGAGATTTCTAAAAGACCAGTAAGTTGAGATTCAGTCATTCTGATTTGTTAACTCGGCAGACTCTACAGAGTACAGTAATAAAATATATTTTAAATTCATTCCATTTTAAGATAATATACCTTATATCATAACAACATCATGATATATTATATTATCACAGCCAATAATGGCATTTAAATCTCATAGTGATTCAGCATGATTTAGGAAGAGAAAAGAAAATTGAATAGATGAAAAATGGACAAAGCAAGTTTGAAAAGGAGAGCGAGTGCATGTAGCAGGAAAATGAGGGTCTTTATTAATGCTAAAACATTAAAAAGAAGTCAGCAGATGGAAAAGAAGTTAAAGATGGACAACAGTAAGTAGGGAAGAGAGAAAACGGAAAGAGAAAATAATCAAATTACCAAGAAAGAATTTCTTTATCTTTTAATTATGCAAAAATCTTTAATGGGATCAATCGACAAGCCCAAAATTTGTCAACTAAACTGATCGACCTGATTTTATTAAAAATACTCTCGGTAAACGTCAACCCAATAGTAATGGCTTTATTAGTTAATAGGCAGGGTATAGGCTGATTGCATTTTCACATTTGTAATTGTGCTAGACACTTTTTCATTGCCATAGAACCCAACAGTATTTTGTGATAATATACACATAGACTGAGTAATTCCTAAAACATGATTTTCTTACTGCAGGTGTGGAAACACTTGGGTTTGAGGTTTTAGAGGCCACAGATGCATTTTAGACCGTATGTCATGTATCAAAATGGAATTAACTGTATGCTGAAATTAATTAATTAATTTTAAGATACGTGTTTTTATGGTAAATGAGTTTGTCTCCTAAAAGGGTAAAACTGTGCTATTCTCAATATAGCTGCAGTTTAAACCACTAACAGGAGTACAGTATTAGCCATGAGGCTAGAGTTTCTTTCATAATTGCATTAACAAAGAAAATGTCTTCTTTAAAGGAGTCTATTGGTCTAAACTTTGCCGAATTTACTTAAAGCTGTGACTGGGTAACAAGGGGAGGTACATATCTGTACCTCTACTTGGAACTCTATGGTAAAATTATTTTAAACTAAAATATCCCTCTCCGGGAAAACAATACCTAGTATTAAATTTAATCAGGAGATTCATTTAATTGGGCACATAATCAAAGGTGTGTGCAATACAATCTTTGGCAGAAATTCATATATAAAATACAGAGATGTATAAGATGGGGAATTTGATCAGCATTCCTAAATTTTAATTGCTAAATGAAAATCACAGCATCCAAATTGAGAAACTGATGCTTAAAACACAGATCTGACCAGAATGAATAAAACATATCTCAGTAAATCTGAGTTCATAAAACATTGTGGCAGACTGAAAGTTCAAATGCAAAAGAAGTTTAAAAGGACATGCTCAAATTTGACCATCGATGCTCAGTTTATCTGATGCTTTGCTTTGCAAAAATATGATCAGGAGAATGAAATGTCTTTGTAAACCAACACAAATTCTAATGGCATTTAATTTGATGCCAATTGTAAAACCTGTTTGGCTAAGACCATACATGGAGAATTAAAATAGTACCAGCTATTTTAACGTAATTTGTGTAAAGGCTCAGATAAAACTGTTTTACTCTCTGCATTTATTTTACCATTCAGGTTGACTACTGCCTAAACCTGCCTGTATCCAGACAGGACACACAGCTTTACATGAGATGGGTGACAAAGGTATTTAAGGAGGCCAATCACACCTCATAAATACACTAACACATGTTTATCTACATGGCCTCCCAGTGTAGCGCTGGATCAAAATTTTGCAACACAAATTATAATTAAACCTCACCCATCTCATACACACAAACACACACCACACACATTCATTGCTGCAACCTCACAGTATTTTTAACTGGTATATGTCGACTATCCAGTTTAAAAAATGATTTACCTCATTCATATCTATCATACATTATTCAGCTCATACATATAGGACAATGTGGAGACATTATTTAAATATCAATTGTGGTAAACAATTTTGCAACTTTATGGTTTTTCAAATTGCTGTGTATTGATGTAGTAATGTGCAGAAGTCTCGTGCATGGATACAGTCACATATCAAATTATTTCAACTTGTGAATTAGCAAAATCTAAACGAGGCTACTAGTCTCTTTAGATGTTTAATTCATTCATGTTCATTCATTAGCCCTGTTGCAAAATAGTAGGGCCCACTATTTTCCAACAGTGACTTTTGAAAACTCAAAATTGATAAAAACAACTAAAACTAAAAATGCAGGCCCTAATAATTCAACCAAATTCTAAATTATACCTGCATTATTGAATGTGACTTTAGCCTGTACATCAGTTACATAAAGAATGAAGAAGGGAAAATCCTGAAGGTTTTAAATCTTTGTTTGAGTTTTCATTCTCTTGTTGATTTAGTTAAACCTTAAATTTGCATTTATGTTATTTCAATTGAACCATTTATATTGACAATTTTATGATTATAATTGTGAAATTGTGTATTTTTCTTATTGATGTTATATATATTTTATTATGCATACCAATGGTAATATACTGGTTATATAGGCCTGTACACCTTTTCTTCAAATTACTCATATCAAATGTTCCATCATATGGGAGAGAAGCATCTGGGAATTTACTACCACTAAATTTAGGACTTATTAAGATCTTATTTACCTCTCACACTTTGAACATGGTCATTATCTTTTTGTTTACCCATTCTACAGTGATGAAAAGCTCATTTTATTCCATTATTGCATGGTCATTCAAATGTTTTTCAAGTGTCTTGCATACAGTGGAGCATCATCAGTGACATTATTCCCTAAGCGGTGAACATATATGATCTGCCTTGTGAACTTCACCCTATGTCTGAAACTGACAGAGGTCTTTTCCGTGGAGCAGATAAAATCTAATGCACATGGATGTTTCCCTAAGTACAACGAGAGTTGCAACCTGTTTGATCAATGCACTGGACTTTGTCATCTTATGGACTGAATGTCACCACAGATGGACACAAATCCAACAACGCTGATGGCAGAAATGCCTGAGCAGCAACTTGAGCATAAGCTCAACTCCATATGCATAACATTTTGGTTTCAGGTGACAACATTGTTATCTCCAGTCGACATCATCACTCGGAAAAAGCCATCCAAATTATCTTGTGTTCCCTTCGAGACTCTTCAGGATTGCTCCAAGGGACCAGGGGCCGTCTATCTGTAGAATGGTATTTTGACCACAGCGGTTCGTACTGTAGTCTGCCGAGCGACTAAAAAGTTATCAGCATGATGGTAAAAAACTGTACATTTCTAGTCAAACCATTCTTCTGCAATCTTATACCAAAAACGGAAATAAGGGCAGTATTAATAGCTATAAATGTGGGAGAGCGTTGATATTATGTGATTGTATTGTATTGCAATATGGAACAATTAAGTGTTGATGTTAAATCAAAGATAAATCACAAACACTTGAAAATGAAATGATTTAATGACAATAATTCTCTATGGTTACAACTGAATTAGTTATAAAATAAATGTATAAAATGATAAAACATGAAATGATAAAAACATATGATATAAATTGTACCCAGCTTACTGTAAATTTAAAGTTACCAGAGCGAGAGGGAGAGACAGGGGGAGGGAGAGACAAAGAGGGAGAGAGAGAGAAGGTAACCTCCAGAGAAGGAGAGGAGCAGAGCTCAGGAAGGCACAGAGAAGAAAAGAGCCAGAGCAATGTTTACCAGCTATTTTGTACCTTTCTTGACCATGTGACCAAAGCCCAAACGCTGAGACATTCAAACTGACCAATCAACATGTGACCACATCGTAAAACCCCCCAAAGTCCACACACCAGGCCCTGATCTTATCTGTATCTGCCTTTGGAGTCAGCATGGACCTTTTTGGGTGAAAAAGACATGTTTTGCCATATAAACAAATGCATAGGATAATTTAGACTCTTACAGTCCTCCCCTGGCACCGTTGTGACACAGAAAGAGGCAAAAAGGTGACATTAATGATGAAAATATGCTTTGTGACGTGTGCTGCTGTCATCTTCGGACTTCCTGTCCAGGCTTGTTGCAGGAGTAAGGTTAATCAGTCTTTCAGTCCTTCAGCCCTGTGTGAGAGGTTTAGTCGAATGGTGTTGCACTGTTTATATGCAAATTGTTCATACCCCCACAAGAATAGGTTCTGAGGAATGCAGGGAACCCCTGCTTTTCTCTTGAAGTAGATTACAAGGCGTGAACCTTTTCTCCATGGATCCTGTATCTGAAAACAGCAAATGGCACAACAAACGGCAAAAGCAAACACATGGCATTTGTCATTGATCAAAGGATTGATGTGGTCAGTTTGAGTTCTTCTCAAGCAAAATGCCCTTAAATTAATTTAATTAAAAATATGGTCAAGATCAAGACAAAATAACATGAAACAAGCTCTTCACACAATATCTGGAAACATCAAAATTAAATTGCTTTACATCAAAATCAACAATAGCTGGTTAAGAGTATCAGCAAAATATTCAGTGTAACCAAACACAGTGAATTAAACTAATCAATGTTCAAAGACAATCACAATTGCATTCAAATAGATTAAATACAAAGTGAACACAAATAACATTTGTTGTAGAGATATTCACAATGGTACAAAAGCAACAATATTTCAGCATTTTGGATTTAGAATCCCAATTTACACTTTGATATAACTTGTTGAAACAAATAATAAGTAACTGGTTAAATAATCAAAAGAAACCAAAATAACCAAAACAAGATGAAAAATCCACAGTTATGATAAAGTCTGATTAAAAAGACTTAAATAACATGTAAACTCTATATGAAGCAGTGTAAGACAAATGTGAATTTGACTATGTGTGAAGATTTGAAATGTTGTTCTCTGTGTGGCAGTGTTCCAGCTGAGGCTATGTGTTTGTGTAAACATGCTCCTAACAAAGGGTGGAAGTTTTACGACAGTGTGTAAATTTGGTCCTGTTGTAACAGGGAGCCAGCATGGAATTTAAGTATGAGATGTGAATGTGATCTGGCTCAAAATACTTCCAAATCAATGTTTTTTTAAGGAGCATGATAAAGTGCAATGTTCAAGGCTGAATCCTGTAAGAAAGCATTTTCATTGTTATTGCAATTATTACACTGAAGCCACAAGGCAATTCTATACTCCTGTTTGTAGTTTAAACTGCAGCTATATTGAGGATAGCACAGTTTTCCACTTTTAGGAGATGAGACTCATCCAACATATAAACACAAGTACCTTAAAATTAATTAATCTTAGCATACAGTTAATTCCTTTTTTTATACATGACATGCGGTCTAGAATGCATCTGTGGCTTCTAAAACCTCAAACCTGAGTGTTTTTACACCTACAGTAAGAAAATCATGTTTTAAGGAATTACTCGGCCTATGTGTACGTGTAGTATCACAAAAAACAACTGTGTTCTATGGCAATGAAAATGTGTATAACACAAATATAACAAATTTGGAAATGCAAACAAGATCAGCAATTATTAACGTTTATAGCTATTAGGCTGTTAAGCCGCCAGCAAAGGAAGTTAAGAGTTGCAGGCCTTGTATTAACAATGCAGTTAGTTCACTAAGTGTGTTATTAGCAGATGAGTTTTTGTTACGTGAAGACCACTGATTTTTGCTCTTAAGTAATTTCTGTTTTCTCAGAAAATATGGTGGAGGTCTTCCCTGTCCTGATGTCCAACATTTATCCTCTCTGTGACCAAACTTTCTACAGGTCATGCAAAGCCTGTTTTGTTTGTCTGAGGGTTGATTGCTGTGATCATCTGAGGTTTGAGGGTTTTTAAGTCTCTCTAATGCTTCTACACCATGCGTCTTTGCTGCGCTATGGTGTGGCATCACCTTAAGTACTGAAACAGGCAAACTCTTTTGAGCTACGGCTTCTGAACAAATCATTTCAGATTTATTACAAGTAACTTCATCTGAGAAGTGAACATGCTTTTCAATCCCAGCGCTGTTAAGCATTTTGGGAGACACAAACTTCTGTGCTTTCAGCATAGCTTTTAAATCTGCAATAGTGTCTTTTTGACTTCTGCATTTTTCAGCCAGAGCTAACTGTTCAGCGAGTAAATTATCAAGCTGTAACTGGAGATCTAGAATCTTCGCCTCTGACTTTTCTGCCTCTGATTTGTTAACAGCAAATTCTTCACATTTAGCCTTGATAAATGAAGGTATTTTCGACATAATGTTACGCAGTCCTGAGTAACACATGTAATTTAGTGCTTCAATTACATCGCCACGTTTTGATTTTTTTCCATTTTTGCCAATTACATCCCACCATGCAAACAATGTAGAGTCTGAGTCTGTTAACTCAAGTCCTTCTTTGTTAAGTTTACACAATGTAGGTTCAACTTTTTTGGTCCATAAAGCAAACAATATATCACTTTCTTTAGAAATTAACCCTTCCATCCTTGAGGAGGCAATCTGAAATTTACCAAATTGAACTATTGAAACGAATTACAGTCTTGTAATTTCTGTTTCATGCAATTTAAGCAAATGGAGGAACAATAAAAGCAGACTTACCCACTCTTGTGGTTAGAAGGCCAGTTTTAATCCATTCACCAGGTCAGCTGTGAAAAATCCAGCTAAGACCGGCTAAAGTAAATTTCAGAAAACTCACTGCAAAGGATCCCGGGTTTCGGCACCATCTGTAGAATGGTACTTTGACCACAGCGGTTCGTACTGTAGTCTGCCGAGCGACTAAAAAGTTATCAGCATGATGGTAAAAAACTGTACATTTCTAGTCAAACCATTCTTCTGCAATCTTATACCAAAAACGGAAATAAGGGCAGTATTAATAGCTATAAATGTGGGAGAGCGTTGATATTATGTGATTGTATTGTATTGCAATATGGAACAATTAAGTGTTGATGTTAAATCAAAGATAAATCACAAACACTTGAAAATGAAATGATTTAATGACAATAATTCTCTATGGTTACAACTGAATTAGTTATAAAATAAATGTATAAAATGATAAAACATGAAATGATAAAAACATATGATATAAATTGTACCCAGCTTACTGTAAATTTAAAGTTACCAGAGCGAGAGGGAGAGACAGGGGGAGGGAGAGACAAAGAGGGAGAGAGAGAGAAGGTAACCTCCAGAGAAGGAGAGGAGCAGAGCTCAGGAAGGCACAGAGAAGAAAAGAGCCAGAGCAATGTTTACCAGCTATTTTGTACCTTTCTTGACCATGTGACCAAAGCCCAAACGCTGAGACATTCAAACTGACCAATCAACATGTGACCACATCGTAAAACCCCCCAAAGTCCACACACCAGGCCCTGATCTTATCTGTATCTGCCTTTGGAGTCAGCATGGACCTTTTTGGGTGAAAAAGACATGTTTTGCCATATAAACAAATGCATAGGATAATTTAGACTCTTACAAACTAAACAATAAATGCACAAATCTACACACTGAAACACACAGTCGTAGATGCTGAAACACATTTTTGTTCACTCACTCACACACACACACACACACACACACACACACACACACACACACACACACACACTGTATGTGTAATTAACACTCTGAGTCTCCAGGTTTGATGTCTGCAACATGCATTTCTCCTGTAAATGTGCTTGCGGTTTTACAGTGTTCGAGGTGTGTGTGTGTGTGTGTGTGTGTGTGTGCTCCTGTAATGTAAGTCCACATGTAATTTAAAGATGAACGCTCGCAGCCATGAATCCTCCATCTCTAATGTTCCAGAGACTTTCACATTAATGTCACAGATTTTAAATTAGCACATGCAGCTCGTCTGCGCGCTTTTACTAAAACTGAAGGCGCAGTGTCAAAACATCAGCTCATTCCTGACTGAACGCACCTCCATAGGA
Organism: Danio kyathit; assembly: GCA_903798195.1. Lineage (NCBI taxonomy): Eukaryota > Metazoa > Chordata > Actinopteri > Cypriniformes > Danionidae > Danio > Danio kyathit. The sequence goes on along the minus strand of LR812524.1, from coordinate 2,201,423 downwards.
GAGATCACATCCCAGAGCTCAAATCCAGTGACCCGCCAGGAGAATCGGCACGAGTTCTTCCAAATAAACCATCAAATAAAACTATGATTATGTGTATTAATGCTTCAATCCATTCATTTTCCTTCGGCTTAGTGCCTTTATTCATCAGAGGTCACCACAGCGGAATGAACCGCCAACTATTCCAGCAGTGGATGCCCTTCCAGCTGCAACTCAGTACTGGGAAACACCCATACACATTCACACTTGTACACTATGGCCAATTTAGTTCATCAATTCCCCTACAGCGCATGTGTTTGGACTGTGGGGGAAACTGGATCACCCAGAGGAAACCCACACCAACACGGACAGAACATGCAAACTCCACACAGAAAGGCCAACTTTATATATAAATAAAATCACTTTATACATTTAATTTTTGACGCAAATGAAAAGAAATGCCTACAACAGAATGACACACATATACTCTATAATGTTGTGCTGATCCGGAATAAGAATTAGACCACAGGTTTGGTCCATATACAGGGAGAATATACAGTCTGTACAGTAGAACCATCATTATGTCATTGTATGGGAAGTCCCCATAAGGATAGCTGTACAAGTGTGTGTGTAGGCTATTGTTATGTTTTCTTAACCCTTGTTTTGCTAATGCATGTTCTTGGCTGGCATTTACTCAGAATGAATTGCTCGCTTAGACACACACAAGTAAATAAAAGTCAGCAGGGGCTGATAGTATGAAAAATGGATTTTCATTACCGTTTCATTGATTGTGGTAAATAAGGGGCCCGCGGCCCGCGCAACGCTAATAATTTAATCTGAGGTGACACCGACCAAAACGCATGTGGACCAAAATCATCCCTGAATATTAAACGAGGGCCCGAAGACAAGCGGCATCAGCGCATTTAAATGCATGCAGATTGCCGTCTAACCTATTTAAAAACAGAAATTAAACACTGTTGTCATAAATCACATTTGCGGCCGCCGATACGCCTGGTTATGCCAGCGTTTACCGGAAACCGGAAAGGTTGAAGTATCCGGTGCATTAAATTGCACAGGCATAATTAAACACTTTCTTACTTCTGGCTATTTATACCAAATGGAAAAAAAACAACGGAGTTGGCTGCAAGGTAAACAACAAGGCAATGGAGTCTTTTCACATTTCAGGTTTCTCAGCAGCACAAGTCATCATAGTTGGAAAACTCAGAGCGCAGTGAATGAGAGAGTACAACTAATCCTTTTATTGCAATCCTATTTGAACAAATAATAAAAGAAAAACTCCATGATGGTGTTATCAGGGCTTTTAGAGGAAGGAAACAAATAGTGTGAGACTGATAACGGCAGCCAGAAGAGAGAATAATGTCAGATTTACTGGCCTGCCTCCATACACACTGCATTACACACACCTCACTGCCTATAAATAATGATCTATATTTAATAAATGCATGTAAGTATATGTATACACTTTTAAAAAAAATCTAAATATAAAAAAAACTTTAGATTTTAGATGTATAGAAAGTGAGAATGTAATAACTGCATGTGAAGTAAAAACTGAAATTTTTTAAATAAAATTTTCATAATGGGTGACACGGTGGCTCACTGGTTAGCACTGTGGCCTCACTGCAAGAAGGTCGCTGGTTCGAGTCCCGGCTGGGTTAGTTGGCCTTTCTGTGTGGAGTTTGCATGTTCTCCCCGTGTTGGTGTGGGTTTCCTCCGGGTGCTCCGGTTTCCCCCACAGTCCAAACACATGTGCTATAGGGGAATTGATTAACTAAATTGGCTGTAGTGTATGAGCGTGTGTGTGTGTGTGTGTGTGTATGAGTGTGTATGGGTGTTTCCCAGTACTGGGTTGCAGCTGGAAGGGCATCTATTGTATAAAACATATGCTAGATAAGTTGGCAGCACATTGCACTATGGCGGGGGTCACCAATCTTGTTCCTGGAGGTCCGATGCCCTGCAGGGTTTAGCTCCAACTTGCCTCAACACACCAGCCTGGGTGTTTCAAGTATACCTAGTAAGACCTTGATTAGCTTGTTCAGGTGTGTTTGATTAGGGTTGGAGCTAAAATCTGCAGGACACCGGACCTCCAGGAACAAGTTTGGTGATCCCTGCACTATGGCGACCCCTGATTATTAAAGAGACTAACCTCTTAAGGCCCAAGGTGTTTTTTTACATGCATTTTTTTTATTACTCTTTTGCTATTTGGGTTAATCCACTTGTTAAGTGGTGAGGTGTTGGTGACGTATGTAATACTTTTTCCTGGTCTAATTTGAATTGACAAAATATTCATTTATGATCATTTTGTATTCATATCACACATTAAAGTGAATTTTATATAAGGTCATAGTGTACACAACAATCACTGGGCTTGCTGCATCACAAATACCAAAATTTTAACAATTTATAAAAAATGTATGACTTTCTGGCCATCAGATATTAGGCATGGACATATATTGCGATCGTGATTTTGGAAAGTATTACATCGCTTTGTAAACGTTTATTATTAGCATTTGATGAGTCTCCTCATTCAGTTTCATAGAGCGCTTGGACCCGGAAGCCCCTTCGTGTGACGTCACACTTAACAATCGGATTGGAACCTAATTAGAATAAAAATCTAAGTATCATCTTTTGATATGATGTACTTTTAGAGAAAAATGATGTCCATATATGTGGACTCGTGGTCCCAATTTACATAAAACACTTTTTCCTGATTTTCTTTTATGCATATTTAACATAGAATTTTGTTTTTTGAACTTGCTTTGACTATCAGAGAGTAAAAACAACATTGTTCTCCATTTTGGACAGTTAAAAATAGTGTTTGGGACATTTCACATGCTGCAAAACAGTTGCAGGATGACTCTGTAAGTCTGTAACAAAATATAAAACATTCAAAGTATTTTAAATAGCCACTTAAGAGCTAAAATGTGCTGTCCACGTATGTCAGGGGTGTCCAAACTCGGTCCTGGAGGGCCGGTGTCCTGCACAGTTTAGCTCCAACGTCCTTTAACACACCTGCCTGGAAGTTTCTAGTACACCTACACTCTAAAAAACGTTGGGTTATTAACTTAACCCAATGGTTGAGTTAAAAATATTTGGTGCGTTGTTGGGTAATTTTAAACCTTTATTGGGTTATTATTTTAATAACTCAACCAGTTGGGTTACAATTTTTTTTATTTCAACAGTCAACTGATTTAACTGACACAGATCAGCTGTATTAATATGCGTATGTGATGTTGTTTGTGCGTTATAAAGTTTATTTAAGCTTTAACGCAGTAAGTTAATGTTATTTTGTTTGATCAAATTGCCTCTCCGTGTCGTTTTTTATATCCGTTTCACCTGGACTCTTAATTATTGATGATACACGCGCGCGCTTCATAGCCGATGTATATGCGGATAAAAACGCTTTCTCTACCTCCGTGTTCATCTTTATACAGTCATTGGTTCATCTCTACAGCTGTTTTGGAGGAAATTATACACATATTTGAGATATTCCGCCGTTATTCTCGCCTTTAGGACCCAGCGGAGACATCAACCCGGAGTCACGTGCAGTCTTGGTTAAGGTATGTTGTCTTAAAAAACACTGTCCTATCGCTAGGAAACTATACTGTAACATCTAAATGCTAATATGGACACATATATATGCTACATTTCATTCAGGAAGTTGCTGGTTTTCCCAAGAAGTACGAAATCGGAGCATTATATTACTATTGGCTATTATTCGCCGCTAGAGGGCGCTGAATGGATTGCTGTAGACTGTAGTCATCATGAGGAAGTTATCCTGGACCAGAGCAGAAGCTTGCTATAATATATTTTATTCGAAGAGGATTCATTGTCCATTTCAAGGTACTTGATTATGAACTATTGAAAGTTAAATGTTATTATTACTGTTTGTGTGTACTATATTAAAGGCCCTGAAATTTGCATTTTCCCTACATCTTACTAACCTACAGAGATGAAACCACATCCTGATCATGTTAAATGCTAATAGAAATGTTTAATCAGTTATGTATGCCATACAACAGTTAAATATATATATATATATATATATATATATATATATATATATATATATATATATATATATATATATATATATATATATATATATATATATATATATGTATATATATATATATATATATAGTAACGTCTGTTAGCTTTGTATAATAATAGTTGTAATATATGCTAATAAACAATAATACAAAGCCCTCAAACATACATTGTCCTTGCCCAGTTTTAAAATCAGGTGAGATTTTAGTGATGCTGTGATGACTGAACTAATAAATGTTGTCTGTCAGCTCATGCTAATTTGTGTGTTTTTTTTTTTTTTTTTAAATCTTTTTGTTTGTTCATTGTAGGTTGCGCTGGACAGAGCGAGCTTTGGACCTTCTTGATAATCTTGTTGAGAAAGGTGAGAAAACAACAGCTCTGTATTTTGTAATATTTACATGATGTAAAAAATGTACCGATACACACACTTAAGCAATATCATACACTGTAAAAGTGTCTTTATGTCACATTTCTTAAAATCAAATTATACATTTGTAATTCTTCTGTAAATGCATTTATTCATCTCTGAACAGCACTGGTAGTGTGTAAAGACTCAAATGCCTCTTTCAAAAGTGTTTCTGTGCCTTATTTTAGTGTGAATTTAGTATTAGACTGTATCAGGCATGAGGCCACAGGTAAGTATAGATGACTGATATATAGTCTAAGCACAGTTCAGAGATTTCAGAACTCCACTCCTGGAACATTTGACCAAATAAATTGAGATATTACAGACATTAAACTGTTTATATTAAATATTGCGTTATGACAATTTACTGACAGTTTCCAGTTATTTCAGTAGAAATCTGTGATCAAGAGTTTGACTCTTTTGCAAGCTTCTGGGCATGAGAATTAAGCACACTGATGAACATCAGTGCACAATTGACCATCTAAAATGGACCTTATTTGCCCAACAAATTTGCAAATGTGATGCACCTTAAGAACTCGCATAAAAGACTAATCCTGCAGCTAAAAGTGCATAGTTTCATAGTTTTTTTTTGTTCTCTATCTGTTTAATGTTCCCCTGGAGATGACCACTTGCAACCTTCAAGTTATCTTTTCTCCATTGCTAAACTGGGTAAGTAGTGTACATGATTTTTGTTGTTATTTAGTCCTGCATACATGTGCAAATTTACAATTTAAAATTTCTGTTTTAAGGTTGGAGCTAACATCATTTGGTACATGGAGAGGTAGGAGCAGCAGAGGCGAATCCATCATGGCCTGGAGCTGGGTCAGTAGGCATTGCTTTGTGGAGTTTGCAAGTCCCTCACAGTCCAAACACATGCAGTATAGGTAAATTTAATAAACTAAATTGGCCGTAGTGTATGAGTGTGAATGAGTGGATGGGTGTTTCACCGATTTTTGTATTTTTTATTATTATTATTATTATGTAAAATATCCCTTTAATAAATCCAGTGTACTGTTTGTATGACATGAATTTAAGTGCTGTTTTTGTTTATTTTTAGATTGCTCAGGACGGGTATTTTATACCCACACACCAAATATAAACTTTTTGAGGTTTGGGGAGATGCATCACTGTGGATTCTCTCGTATTGCAAAAAAGAGAAGAGAGCCTAGGATCTACTAGTTCAAGTAAACATTTCATCTGGTGAGAAAATCCTGCAGAACAGCTCTGTTTTAATCTCAACTTGTAGCATTTCACCTTTGATATAAGGGGCTTGTTTTGAGTTTAATTACTGTGTTTTTTTCTGTTTGATATAAAGACAGCCTTGGAGATCTCGCTTTGGAGATGGTGCAACAACTCTGCCAGCGATCCTTTCTCCACTGCCATACAGATTGTGCAGCAAGATGGTTCGGCCCTCATACCAGGAGGCAAAACAAGAATCTGTTGATTTGCGACCTCTAGGTGCATTATTTATGACAATAAATTTTGGACATTATTTAATTCATGTGTGTATACTTGTATTTCGTTCAGTACTTAGAGGAGGAGGAGCAACAGACACAGAACCCTCTTGTCCTGATGCTTGGGGATGAACTAAACTGCTCTCGGGCGTTTGTTATTGTTGGAAGAATGGCACTAAATTCATGGATTTAAATAAAGCATTGCCAATGTATTAAAAGCTGTGTTTTTATTTACATATAAAGATGACGACTACTACTACTATAATAATAATAATAAGAAGAAGAATTTATTATTATAATAAATAACCCAACAAATTAGTTATTTTTGTAACCCAAACTGTTGGGTTAACCTCAATAACCCAATGGATTGGGTTAAAATAACCCAACAGAAGGTCGGTGCCAAATTGACCCATCTATGGGTTACCTGTTGGGTTATTATTAACCCAACTGTTTTAAGTGAGTAGAAACAGCTTGATTAGCTGGTTCAGGTGTGTTTAATTGGGGTTGGAACTAAAATATGCAGAACACTGGCCCTCCAGGACCGAGTTTGGACACCCCTGACGTATGTGGACACTCGGGCCCTAGGAGGCTAAGCCGAAGGACAATGAATGAATGAACGAAATGTTCATAATGTAATCATTTTCTAAAAATGCATTAAAATGTTGATCTCATATAGTAATAGCTATTATAACCTTGTGAGAAACAAATTAGATTACAAACTCACCAAAGATACCATCACATTGTCATATCTGTAATAAGCTAAATCCACTTGTGCTTTTTTTGCAAAAACCTCTAAATCCACCTATTGTGACAAGACAGTGTAATTAGTTAAAAATCACTAAAGATGCAATTAGAAATTATTTTACCAAACATAAAACACATTACACACACCACCTAAAATTAAAAATACAGATATCTGTCAAGTAAGTGGCGGTTCATTCCGCTGTGATAAACCAGGGAAAAGCAGAAGGAAAATGAATGAAGTCAAGTGCATTAATCAATAACATTAAAATGGACATTAATTACATCTTAACAATCTGTTGTCATTTCTGATATTCGGGGTTTAGATTTAATGTAAGTAGAGCAGTGTAATCATTGTAAACTAAGCTTGGTAGATTTTATACATTATATTTATCTTTTAAAAATAGCTTACATTAGCAAATAAAACACAAGGCAGACCTACTGGGCAAAAATGGTATGTCTCTCAGACACTTTTAGAAGCTGTCATTCATTCATTCTCACCATACTCACGGTCTTGGTCTGTTTTTCGTCTCTTGTTTATCCTCATAGCATCCATGTGGGATCAAAACACGACATCTTAACTTCGTCTTTTGTGAAACGCAGTTGCCGTTTGATGTATAGTAAATCCGACTCATTCAAAGTAGCGTCACTGCGAAATCATAAAAGCCGACGTATCAGCGCGCTGCTACAATGAACACATATAATTCGATTCGCGTCTTCTGATTGGTTCTCGGGACATAGTGGCTTTTAAAGGCTTTTGCCAACAAACTGTTATTTCTGAATGCACTGATTTGGATGATTTGAAGCAAATCTATTTGTTGATGGTGTTCGTAGTTTTTATATGTGCACATGTTTAAGATTTGAGGTAATAACATCACCATGATGGTCAAAGAAATCGAAACATTCTTTTCACCCCAACGCAATTTAATAGGGCACTATAAAGGCTAAAGAACTTAACTCTTACATTTGCTTTTTGCAGCCTAGGGCTATACTTCTCACCATGTATTGTATCTTTTCTAAAACAGACAGTATAGTGTAAAAGCATGTTTATTACTAAGAAAACTACAACAAAATTATATTTTAATTGAACACATCTTGTCACATAAGGTACACATACAGAATCGTCTATCTAGTATTGTGAAAAGGCAAAGCTGAAAATCTGTGGTTAAAGCGCCACCCAGCGGTCAAAAGCGGCTGGCGCACCAACTACCGCCGCCGCAGCGGTATGAACGGCGGCAAAGGGAACAAATTGAAGTAGTGACATCTGTATGGGCCTAAAGCATTCACTCAACGTCAGTCGCTCATTTTTGGCGGAAGTGGCGTTTAGCGGCTTTTGCATCTAAACTCTTCATATGTAAACAGCATGAATGGATAAGCATGGTCATGATGTTGCATATTGTTTATTTAATATAATGAATTATTACATTGTTTTCAATGATGTGCTGGCATTACCTTATGAACTGTGATTACATTATAAGTTGTGTTTATAATGTAATACATTTATCATACACAAACCTGTTACATTATGAGCTCAAGATTTTATTCCATTTATTCATTCATTCGTTTTCTTTTTGGCTTAGTGCCTTTTTTAATCAGGGGTCGCCACAGCGGAATGAACTGCCAACTATTCCAGCATATGTTTTACACAGTGGATGCCCTTCCAAATGCAACCCAGTACTGGGAAACACCCATACACACTCATTCACACCCACACTCATACACTACGGCCAATTTAGTTAATCAATTCCCCTATAGCGCATGTCTTTGGACTGTGGGGGAAACCAGAGCACCCGGAGGAAACCCACACCAACACGGGGAGAACATGCAAACTCCATACAGAAATGCCAACTGGCCCAGCCGGGGCTCAAACCAGCGACCTTCTTGCTGTTTGACAAAATGCTTACATTATGAACTGCTCATAACAATTCTAATGTAGTACATGCTTTTACATTACATTATGAGTCTTGTGAACAGCCTCCATTGTGATGCATAATAAAATCCAGTCGCATCCCTAGAGAAATACACACATGCAACTTCTGTATCTAATGATGTTTCAGCCTTTGGTTTAAGCAGACTCCAGCGGCTGTAACACACTGACACGTGGAGAAAGTGTGTGAACTCACCTTGTCTGCGAGTGAAGTGTGGAGCAGAAACAGGTCTGAGCCCTGGAGCCGCTGTGCTTTAGCAGCGACTGCAGACTGTCACCAATTAGCATCTGTTAGCGGAGCCGGCGAGGGCGTAATAATCTGACAGATCTATCTCTGAGGTGCTGACCTGTGTCACCGCTGCACACACACACACGTCTGCAGAGTGTGAACGCAGACTCACCTGCTCAGAACCAAACACACACCAAGGTCACACTGTAGGAGTGCACACATTAGAGTCAAAACTGCAAGCCTGAATGAAAGAAAGTGAATCACTAAAAGCCTAAAAAAAAATCTAATTCTGAGATTTTGGTAACACTTTAGCTTAAGAAACAATTCACACCATCATCTACACTACCTGACAAAAGTCTTAAGAGCAACAAATAATACCTTGACTTCTAGTTGATCATTTGTTAGTGTGTCAGAAGGTGGATTTACTGATGAATCATCTGTTGATCTGCATCCCAATCATCACCAATACTGCAGAAGACCTACTGGAACCCACATGGACACACGATTCTCACAGAAATCAGTCAAGTTTGGTGAAGGAAACATCATGGTTTGGGGTTACATTCAGTATGGAGGCGTGCGAGAGATCTGCAGAGTGGATGATCAACATCAACAGCCTGAGGTATCAAGACATTTGTGCTGCCCATTACATTACAAACCACAGGAGAGGGACAATTCTCCAGCAGGATAGCGCTCCTTCTCAGACTTCAGCCTCCACATCAAAGCTCCTGAAAGCAAAGGGTGCTCCAGGATTGGCCAGCCCAGTCACCATATATGAACATTATTGAGCATGTCTGGCGTAAGATGAAGGAGGAGGCGTTGAAGATGAACACAAAGACTCTTGCTGAACTCTGGGAGTCCTGCAAGAACGCTTTCTTTGGCATTCCAGATGACTTTATTAATGCGTGATTTGAGTCATTCAGAGATGTATGATGCAGTCCTCCAAGCTCATGATGGAGTCAGACACAATATTCATTCTGTTTCCACTGCAGCATGACTTTATATTCTATTATAGCATTAGCTTTAGTTTTACATGGTGTCTGAAACCTTCATTGCCTCACTTGAACCTCGATATCACGGTCAACTCCTCTCTGCATCTTAAGTCCGTCGACATATGCTGCGAGCTACTGGACAAACTGGTAACAGCAGAAAAGCCGTCCACATGGAGGTAAGCAGTCAGCTGGTAGCGTGAAACGAAACAGAAGCCGTCGGAGGTGTCATACCCCCCCATAGTGTTCGTTTTAAAGACGAAATGCAGCCATACGTATCTGTGGCTACATCATTTGCGTTCTCCAGAGATGTATAGGAGGTTACGTTTTCACAATGAGCTAGTGTTGGGTTTTTTTCCCATACGAAAATCAAACAACAAACTTTGTAATTTCTTGACTGTTTTAAATGGCTTAAAGGAAACTTATTTTACAAAAAACTGCCTTTAGTTTTTGTCTTGTTTCCATCTGCTAAGTGTGAACGCAGACTCACCTGCCCAGAAATACACATACACATTAGAGTCAAAACCGCAAGTCTGACTGAAAGAAAGTGGAATGACTGGAAGCTTAAAGCCTAATAATTCTAATTCAGAGATTTGGTAACACTTTAGATCAGGAAACTATATTAACTGTTTATTAGCATGCATGCTCTTTTTTTTACTTGCCTAATCCAAACCAATACCTAAACCCAATTACTACTTTACCCTATGAATAAGCAGTTAGTAGTAGAGCTGTGAACCTACACTGGGGTCTCACGGTTCGGTTCGGTTACGATTATCATGCCATCGATTCGGTTCAATTGGATATCTCGGTGCATCACGGTGCATTGACGATTCTTTCCATACACAGTTTTATATTTTCTTCACAGCACAACAATTCTTGTATTAAAATGTATAAATATATTTATATACTATTTGTAAAACAATTTTGTCCTTTAATACAAACAGTCAGATATATAAACTGTACCTTTAAACAACACGAGCATTTATAGACCATTTTGAGGGATGTAAACAAAAACAATGGCCCTAACGTATCCTGTTTTACATTTTTAATTTCCATTGCTTCTGAGAATCCAAAAAGGTCCACATATTGATAAATAGTGTGATGACGGCTGATTTAAAGTCAAGTTATGATTGAATTGCCTCTTAGGAAATTGTGTAACGTCAAGCAGGAAATGTTCATGGGCCAATGACATGACCACATTGAAATGGTCTATAGCAAATAAACAAATATAAATATCCCGCTCGCTTTCTGAGCCTTGTCTACCAAGTTCTTTCTTACACCCCTTTGATTGGTCACGCGCTCAACAGAAAGGGCTGTGATTGGCTCTTACACACTGGCGCTCTACACAGATGCACTCATGGGCCACAGTGAGACAGAGAGAGAGAAATGGAGTTTACTTTCATTCTCTTAATCGCCGTGAAATAGGGGCTTTTGCTGTAAGTGTCAGTGTAACAGTGTTCAGCAAACACACACGCAGTGAAATTGTGCACAGTTTCTGAGTTTTTCATAGTTAGAGCGTTGTAAATACTCACGCTCGCGGCTCGCCTCCCTCGCCATAGTAAGCGCATGTGAGATCAATGACGTCAGTATAATAACCGGTTATGATTATTACTGAACCGATACCGAATTGTCCACGTCTGCATTGCGGTGCACCGAAGAAACAATTAATTTTGACACCCCTAGTTAGTAGTTTATTAGTATTAATCAATGTATTAGTAGTTTATTGAGCTAAAAGCCTTAGTTAATGGTTTGCTAATAGTGTAAATTGTATATTAAAGTAAAAGTGTGACCTGAGATTTTCGCAACCCAGGCTCATTCTGATTAGGTACCCCTGTATACATTTCTGGGGAGCACCAAATACGTCCCAGGAGCTATGTTTTTTTGCATTTTTTGTTTTCCGCGAATCCACCAGAGGCTGCTGGGCACTCTTTTCAGATCTCAAATTTCTCTCACGTGTGTCAGCTGTAGCTGTTCTCGTGTAAATCCACCAGAGGCCACTTTTAACTGACTGACTGACTGACCCTCCTCCTTCCCTAACCCCAATCGTATTTTCAAAAGCAATCCAGTAAAGCAAAAGCCCTCACGACTGCCTGATTTTTACCATGTTTTCAGATCGTACCATATTCTCACCCTGTTATTTACTTCTTTATTTTATTTTTTGGCTTTTGCTTTAGTTTTACATGGTGTCTGGAACTATTTTTTGCCGGACTTGAACCTCGTCATCACGGTCAACTCCTCTCTGCATCTCAAATCTGCCAAAATACGCAGCGAGCTACTGGACAAACTGGTAACAATGAACCGCCAACTTATCCAGCATATGTTTTACACAGCGGATGCCCTTCCAGCCGCAACCCAGCACTGGGAAACACCCATACAGTCTTGCATTCACACTCATACACTACAGTCAGTTTAGTTCATCAATCCCCCCATAGCGCATGTGTTTGGATTGTGGAGGAAATCCACGCCAACAAAGGGAGAACATGCAAACTCCACACAGAAACGCCAACTGACCCAGCTGGGACTCAAACCAGCAACCTTCATGCTGTGAGGCCACAGTGCTAACCACTAAGCCACCATGCTGCCCCATAAACTACTAATCAGCTGCTTATTAACAGTTAGCAAGGTAGTGATTGTGTTTAGGTGTCACATTAGGGGAGTAAAATAAGATCATACTTCATATCTTAATAATAGGCAGGTCATGAGACTGTAAATGGTGCGATTTGTTACTTAATCTAAAGCGTTAGCAGATAAAATAATCCTGGAAATCATTGATCATGCAGGACAATTAGCAAAGACAAACAGTGTGTGTGTGTGTGTGTGTGTGTGTGTGTGTGAGCAAACAGGGCCGCAAACTCCGGCTGTGCTGTAATTATACTCTATTAGCACATAAAGATCATCTCCACATTCCCTGAGGATCCTCCAGTCATCTTCAGCCGAAAACAGACACTAAAAGCACAATAAACGGCACTGCTTCTTTAACACACAGAGCTCAGCAGAAATCACTAGGCGCTCTTTTGACAACACATATAGTTTGGTCATATATTACATGTTTATTATCATTATCATATATTAGTTCATATATTTTTGTCAATTTCTCAGTGAATATAGACTATAATTGTTGGTCGGTTTCAACAAAGTAGTTTTAATACACAGTTATATGCATTAAGACACCTGTCAAAGCCAGTTCCTGGAGGGCCGGAGCTCTGCACAGTGTAGTTCCAACCCCAATTAAACACACCTGATTGAGTGCTAATTGATCTAATTGAGTGCTTTAGGCTTGTTTGATACCTACAGATAGGTGTGTTGAAGCAGGGCTGGAACTAAACTCTGCAGGGCTCCGGCCCTCCAGGAATTGACTTTGACACCCCTGCACTAAGAGTTTGGTCACAGGACATCTTTAGGTTTAGAAAACCAGTTATTAACCAAATTTGATATTATTTAAGCTTCTCTTGATTTTTCCTGTTTATTAAAATTGTATTATTATTTTTCTTGAGCATAATAATTTGTGTGTAGTCATTTTTGGCCTGTGACCTTCAGTTCTTTCGTTAGATGAGTTCATCAGTGTTGTGTTTGTTACTGTGTGATCCTGTGCACAGATATAATGCCCCGTTTCCACTGAGAGGTACAGTACGGTTCGGTACGGGTCACCTTTATCAGGCTTGCGTTTCCACTACCAAGGGTACCCTTTTGGAGGACGTGGTGTACGACAGAGAGTTTCAGACTACGTCATTTTCACTCGAGAATATGTCTACAGTAGCACCGTACAGGTCGTTCACATATCATATGAAAAGCACTTCTCACAACACATACTTACACTTGTGTATAAATGTTTATTACTAAGCTTTCTATAAACAGGATTTGATTATAACTGCAGATCAATGATAGTGAATAGCCTACTGTAACGTCTGTGATTATATAAAATAAATAAATAAATAAACATATATGAACACACACAGACTCTTACAGTCTCCGATATGTTCTCAATTAGAGAAAAACTACACACAGCAGACATTTAGTCCTTATTTGAGTTCAAAAACAACACGCAATATAGCCCACAGTCAGAGCAAACCTCTCATCTGTGTCTGTAATCTTCAGCAGCACATGTAGCCTCTGTTATGCTGCGTTCACACCAGACGCAAAAGAAGCGTCAAGCGCGAGTGATTTACATGTTAAGTCAATGCAAACGCGCGAATAGGCATCCTGTGGCACGATACACGCGGATAGCGCGATACACGCGAATGGTGCCGCGCGGATGTCGCGAATTGATCGTTTTGCGCGTTTGACGCTCTTAACGCGCAAATCTCGCGAATTGCTCGAGTTCAAAAATCTAAACTTCTGCGGACATTTGCGTCGGGTTAACCAATCAGGAGCTTGCTCTTGTGGGGGCATGATTGTGACGTAGCACCTGTTGTTGGTGTCCCAGGGGAAATCCTCCAGCCGACACCGACAACAGTTCATCAAACTGGGCTTGACTCAGTCAGAAGCACCGCTGGAAGCCTCCGTCATCCAGGTTAAGTTTCTGGAGGAGTTTATGAGCTCACAGAGCTGGGTGCACCTCTGAAAGTATCTAGTGGACTCAAACACTGCTCCAAACGTATCCACGGTGTTTTTCAGCCTTCCTAAAGCACATAAACAGTTATTTTATCAATAAAATCAATGTTAGCCATTTAGCAACGAAGCTACAGTCACCGGGTAGACAGAAGCCCGGCCCATGACGCGAATCCGTTCTGAAGTGAATTTGACGCGCGAATGAAGCGAGTAAACTCACATGTTCACGCGTCTATTTACACGCGAATATCGCAATTTAGCCTCGCGTTCTGCGTCTGGTGTGAACACAGCATTAGAGAGTAATTCTGTCATTCTGAGTTCATAATAGTCCAGAAGGTGATGATAATAGTTAAACATGGCAGTTTGATCATGTTTTATGTTGCATAAGCATCATTTGCTGCTGTTTTTTCCCAGCTTCTCCTTTGTTTTTCTGCGTTTGTCTGTATCTGACAGGATCAGATATTAGAGCGCTTCAATGATCATGCACACCTTATTAATATGAGCACAAAAAGTTTGTTATTTCAAATATAGACGCGATCGCGAGCTCTCTGGAGAAAGCAAAAACCACTCGCACTTTTAGACGAGCTCGTGAAACAACAACAGGACACGGCAGATTTTGTTCTTCTTGGCTGTGTGGCTGTTCATCAAGACGACGACAAGGTTTGTTTGAGCTCGGGTCTACCATGGCTCGTTATTATATGCTTATATTATTACGATGTAATGTCTCAGCTGTGTATTTAAAACATGGCGGTTCCTTTGTTTTTATTCTCCTAATTCTGCGAGTGATGCATCTCTGTAAACCAATCAGCGTTCAGCTGCACGTCTAGCTCCGCCTTTTGGTACCGTTTTTTGTGCTAGGTATCCTTTGCAAAGGGTGACCAAATAGTGGAACGGTGTGTGTGTGTGTGTGTGTGTGTGTGTGTGATGTAATTTAGGAGAAGGGCTAATATTTGTGTATGTGTGTGTGTGTGTGTGTGCGCATGCTAGTGTGTGCTTGCACGTGTGTGTGCATGTCTGTGAGTGTGTGTGTGTGTATGTATGTATCTGTGCATGTGTGTGTGTGTGCACATGTTAGTGTGTGCGTGTCTGTGCTAGTGCGTTCATGTGTGTATGTCTGTGTATATGCGTATTTGTGCATGTGAGTGATTGTGTCTGTGCGTGTGTAAGTCTGCACCTGCATGTGTCTGTATGTGTATTAGTGTGCACACGTGTATGTGTCTGTGCATGTATGTGTGTGCACGTATCTGTGCATAGGTGTGCTTGTGTGTCTATGCATGTGTGTGTGTGTGTGTGTGCAGCAGTGGGTGGTCTCAGCAGTAGTGCTCCTCTCTCCTCCATCTGCTTGTGTTTGACCTGTGATCTGCTTTATGTGCCTCTGTTTGGAAACAATGCTTATGAATAGAGCTGAGCTTTCTCACACGCACACACACGCACACACACACACAGCTCGTTGAGGATAATGCACAGCTACATCATTAAATCAGTAACCTGTTGAACCCCATCAGTAATGGTTAAATGGACAATTCCCCCAAACATTATAAATTTATTCAACATTTCAAAACAGAACATAATCACTCAATATAAAGCAGGCGGATGATCATTTTTCACCGACTATCACTAATAAAGGGCTTCATCTGCGTCTTGTCTTGTGTGCAATATCTTTAAAACAATAAACTAAAATTAACATTGAAATGCATCATCAGAAATCAAAAATAATTCTTACTGGCTTATTTTGTACATTTAACTAGAAGTGTTTTATTATAGTATAGTATTTTTGGTATTAATAATAATAATAATAATAATAATAATAATATTAATGAATGAACAAACTAACAAATACATAAATAAACTGTTGCTAAAAGTCTATAGAATTTAATTACAGAGGTTTCTTATTATTAAAACTGATTTTAAAGTTAATAATTTGTTGGAAAACTGTCAATGAATTATTTATAATTAGAAACATTTTAATTAGCAATATTAATTTAACCACATACATGAAATAACCCAAACAAATAAGCAAGCAAACAAATAATAATGAATTTTGTAAAGTCACAAAATCTGCCACAGCTGGAGAACTTAGTGTGTTGCTTATTCTGCACTGTGACTTATTTTGTATGCAGAACTATAATTAGCACTTCATTCACTTACTATAACACTTAATAAATAAATAAATAAAATCATGGGCCCTACCTCTGTAAAATAAAGTAATATTAAAATAAATAAATAAATGAATAAAATCATAGGCCCTACCTCTGTAATATAAAGTAATATTAAAATAAATAAATAAATAAATAAATAAATCATAGGTCCTACCTCTGTAAAATAAAGTAATATTAAAATAAATAAATAAATAAATGAATAAAATCATAGGTCCTACCTCTGTAAAATAAAGTAATATTAAAATAAATAAATAAATAAATAAATGAATAAAATCATAGGTCCTACCTCTGTATTATAAAGTAATATTAAAATAAATAAATAAATAAAATCATAGGACCCTATTACTATAAAATACAATTAAACAAAATATGCAAATATGTAAAATATGTAAAAATATATGTAAAACAAAATGTATGTTAAAAAATAAATAAATAAATAAATAAATAAATAACTAAAAGCCCCATTACTGTAAAATAAAATAAAGAGAATGGAGTAAAATAAAATTAAATATTAATACTTAATATTTTAAATAAATACATAAATATAGGGCCATACTATAATAAAAAATAATAAATCAAAAGGCCCTACTACTGTAAAATAAAATAATAGTGAAATAAATAAATAAATAAATAAACAAATAGATAAAATCATAGGGGTTTACTACTGTAAAATAAAATAATATTAAAATAAAATAAATAAATAAATAAATAAAATCATAGGGGTTTACTACTGTAAAATAAAATAATAATAAAATAAATAAATAAATAAATAAAATAATAATAAAATAAATAAATAAATAAATAATTAAAATCATAGGGGTTTACTACTGTAAAATAAAATAATAGTGAAATAAATAAAATCTACTTACTGCATTCTGTATACTGGTATTCTACTGCTGAAAAATAAAATAATAATAAAATAAAATAAACAAATAAATAAATGAAATCATAAGAGCCTACTACTGTAAAATAAAATAATAGTGAAATAAATAAATAAAATCACAGAGTTCTACTTACAGTATTCTGTTATTCTACTACTCTCAAATAAAATAATAATAAAATAAATAAATAAATAAAGTAAATAAAAAGGAATAAAGTAAAATAAAATATTTAATACTTAATACAAACACTTAATGTTTCAATAAATAAATAAAAATAGGGACATACTACTGTAAACTATAAATAAATAAATAAATAAATAAATGAATATAATCATAGAGCTCTACTACTGTATTCTGTATAATGT
>LR812524.1:2158683-2178683 GCA_903798195.1 Danio kyathit | reverse complement strand
ACCTAAGAGAGATGACCTTAATGCTTTTTTTATTTTTAATAATTCCAACTTTGAATGTTGGAATGTTCTAAATGAATAGGGCATAGGGGGGATAAGTGGGAATAGAACACAGCCAGGAACTCTGCTTCTAACTACAGCTCCAGAGATGTCATTTCAAGTGCTCAAGTTTGCGACGCAGTTTGCGAATGTTCGCTGGAACGATGGATTCGGGAAACAGCAAATCAAAGAACTATGTTAGTAATGACGAAACTTGCGACCTTAGTTGGCTAACGATGGTTTTGGGAAACACACCCCTGATTGGTTTATTTTCAGAAGTAATGAGTCAAAATGAAGTGTGTTTTTGCTTAAAACAAGCCTAATTCTCTTATTTTACCTTTAGATATAAGATTATTTTGCTGACCACATTGGCAGATTATTGTGCTTGTTTTGATGATAGACTCACTTCATTAGAAAACTCACTCAAGATGGCCCTTGTCAAGTAAAAAAAAGTGTGTGTGTGTGTGTTGCTTTAGGTGGTTTACAAGGACGAATATTCGTATAATGACCTAGATTTACTCTATTGTGGTGGTTTATGAAGACATGCCTTGCGTCCTCATAATTCAAAATGATTAAAAGCCATAATTATTATTATTTTTTACATAAAGAATTTGTTACATTTTCTGTGAGGGGTTGGGTTTAGGGCTAATGTCATATAATAAAAGTTATTTTACTGTATAAAATACATTATACCTATGGAGAGTCCTCATAAACCACCAAAACCAACATTTTGTGTGTGTGTGTGTGTGTACTGGTTTTAGTGGTTTACAAGGACAAATATTTGTAGAATGACCTAGATTTACTCTATTATGGTAGTTTATGATAACATGCCTTGTGTCCTCATAATTCAAAATGCTTAAAAGCTGATAATGTTTTGTTTTTGCATTTGCAGTACATTTTCTGTGAGGGTTGGGTTTAAGGTTATTGTCGTGTAATAAATGTTTTTTTTACTATATAAAATGCATTGTTGTGTGTTTGTACTGGTTTTAGTCGTTTACACGGACAAATATTTGTATAATGACCTAGTTTTACTCTATTGTGGTGGTTTATGAAGACAGGTCTTGTGTCCCCATAATTCAAAATGCTTTTACATAAAGAATTTGCGACACATTATCTGTGAGGGTTGGGTTTAGGGTTATTCTCATACAATAAACGTTTTTACTGTATAAAATAAATTACACATATGGAAAGTCCTCATAAACCACCAAAACCAACATTTTGTGTGTGTGTGTGTGTGTGTGTGTGTGTGTGTACGTGTTTTTGTGACATATCAGGACACAAATCTGTATAATGACATAGGTATGACACAGGTATTACTAAAAGCAGGTGAAATATGAGGACATTGGTGACGTCCTCACTTCTCCAAAAGCTTCTAAATCACACAGGATGAGTTTGTTCAGGGAGTAAAGCTGTACACTGTCTCCTGTGATGGTTGGGTTTAGGGGTAGGGTGGGGTGAGGCCAATATAATATACGCTTTGATCTGTAGAAAATGAATGGAACCCTATGTAATGTACCCACTTTTCACAAAAACAAACGTGTGTGTGTGTGTGTGTGTGTGTGCGCGCGCTGGTTTTAGTGGTTTACATGGACAAATATTTGCATAATGACCTAGTTTTACTCTATGTTGGTTTATGAAGACAGATATTGTGTCCTCGTAATTCTAAATTCTTTAAAATCAAACTTGATGGGGTCTTCTGAAAGAAAAATTTATTGCGACAAATTATCTGTGAGGGTTGGGTTTAGGGTTTTTGTCATATAATAAACATTTTTACTGTATAAAATACATTACACATATGGAAAGTCCTCATAAACCACCAAAACCAACATTTTGTGTGTTTGTGTGTGTGTGCTGGTTTTAGTGGTTTACATGGACAAATATTCGCATAATGACCTATAGTTTTACTCTATTGTGGTGGTTTATGAAGACAGATATTGTGTCCCCATAATTCAAAATTCTTTAAAATCATACCTAATGGGGTCTTCTGAAATAAAAATAACTGCGTCACATTTTCTGTGAGGGTTGGGTTTAGTATTATTGTCATATAATAAACATTTCTACTGTATAAACTACATTATACCGATGGAGAGTCCTCATAAACCACCAAAACCAACATTTTGTGTGTGTGTTTGTACTGGTTTTAGTGGTTTACAGGCACAAATATTTGTAGAATGACTTTTACTCTATTATGGTAGTTTATGATAACATGCTTTGTGTCCTCATAATTCAAAATGCTTAAAAGCTAATAAATAGTTTTTGCATAAAGAATTTGCAACACATTTTCTGTGAGGGTTGGGTTTAAGGTTATTGTCATGTAATAAACGTTTTTTACTATATAAAACGCATTGTTTTGTGTTTGTACTGGTTTTAGTCGTTTACACGGACAAATATTTGTATAATGACCTAGTTTTACTCTATTGTGGTGGTTTATGAAGACAGGTCTTGTGACCCCAAAATGTTTAAAAGCCACAATTATTACTTTTTTACATAAAGAATTTGCAACACGTTTTCTGTGAGGGTTGGGTTTAGGGTTATTGTCATAAAATGAACATTTTTACTGTATAAAATACATTACACATATGGAAAGTCCTCATAAACCACCAAAACCAACATTTTGTGTTTGTGTGTGTGTGTGCTGGTTTTAGTGGTTTACATGGACAAATATTTGCATAATTACCTATAGTTTTACTCTATTGTGGTGGTTTATGAAGACAGATATTGTGTCCTCGTAATTCAAAATTCTTTAAAATCAAACTTGATGGGGTCTTCTGAAATAAAATTAATTACGACACATTATCTGTGAGGGTTGGGTTTAGTGTTATTGTCATATAATAAACATTTCTACTGTATAAACTACATTATACGTATGGAGAGCCCTCATAAACCACCAAAACCAACATTTTGTGTGTTTGTACTGGTTTACATGGACAAATATTTGAATAATGACCTAGTTTTACTCTATTAAGGTAGTTTATGAAGACAAGTCTTGCATGCTCGTAATTCAAAATTCTTTAAAATCATACTTAACCTGGTCTTTTAAAATATAATAAACAGTTTTTACAGTATAAAATACTTTGCACCTATGGAGAGTCCTCATAAAGCACCAAAACCAAAATGTTGTACTGTTTTGGTGGTTTACAGGGACAAATATTTCTATAATTACCTAATTGTACTCCACAAAAAAAATGGCCACTGGTTTTCTGTGTGTTATGATCACCAGCGATCTAGCGGCTGCAGATCACCAAAGGACTACAAATCCGCCATTTCATGGACTACAAGATCCAGTCATGCACCGCTTACACACACACACACACATGCTCCTAGTTCCAGTGATTGCACACACACACACACAGTCTCAGCTGAAGCCGCTCATGATGTGATTACATGGACTATAAAAACAGCACAAACACACACTGTGGCTGAGTCTTTTTATATAGTCTCATATATTTCCAACCATTAGAATTACAAATATGAACACATATATTAGCTCGAGTACTAGTTACATGTTCATATATGACCATCGGATTTCTGCATTTTTATATTTTGAAATCAAACCGTTTTCCTAATGGGGACCAAACATGTCCCAACAGGGATAAATTGACTAGTAATGTTATACTTGTGGGCCCTATACTGAGGGACTAGTATTGTTATACATTTCCCCCTCACAATGTAACAAATACAAGGTATACACACACACACACACACATTGAGACTCTATTAAGTATGATTATAAAATAGAATAAAACTAGGTCATTATACAACATGTTGTCCTTGTAAATCACCACAACCAGTACACACACACACACACACACACATAAAGATAATTTCCAAGGACCTTTAATTCAACTTAAACGAGAGATGTCAGATGCATGAGTGTCCATACAGTGGGCACGTGCGTGTGTGTGTGTGTGTGTGTGTGTGTGTGTGTTTGTGTGTGTGTGTGTGTGTGTGTGTGTGTGTGTGTGTGTGTGTGACGTTGAGTGGGCTGCTTTTAAACAGCTCTGAGAAATGATTAGACTGATGTGACATTTGCGTTGTTCTCAGGCTTAGAAAAACACGTCCAGGGTTTAACCTTCACTTCCGCTAAGCATCCCCACATCAGCCTGAACCAATCTGAGCTTCACTTGTAAAAACTGTCCACTGGCCTGACGTGGAAAAAGACTCAATAAAGCACAAATGAGCTCCAGATGACCTACTGAACACACACACACACACACACACACACATACACACTTAGAGAAAGTCTTTCCATATGCCTCCATGCTTTGTAGTGTGAAGTGTGTGTAAGAGCTCATTCTCTCTGGCAGACTTCAGCAACATCAAACAAGCAGAACACACACACACACCGCAGTGAGAGATTTTATCTGCTGCATATTGCACATTTGCCTGCTTGTGTTTATTTCCATATTGTTTCATCTCAGTGAGATCCAAATAAAGTATCTACAGGATAAAACACACCGTCTACGCGTGGATTTCCAGATTTCCATGATCTGCACTTTAAGCTCTTTACTAAGCCGAGCAGAAGCAGAACTAATGATCCCAGTGAAGCAGACAAACTCGTCTGAAGTTTTCAAGTTTAGTGGGCTACTCTTTTGCAAAAAAGTGGCAAACACAACAAAAATCAATTGACTTTTAACCCTAGTGTGCGGAGTCATTTTCATACACTCTGAGCTGATTTTAATGCTTAATTTCAACCCAAGCTCATTCTGAATATGTACCCCTATATACAGTTCTGGAAGGCACCAAATACGAATCAGGACCTACGTTTTTTTGCAGTTTTTGTTTTCGCAAATCCACCAGAGGGCGCTCTGTACACTTTTTTTTAGATCTCAAATTTCTCTAGCGAGTGCCATTGATGCCTGCTGTTCTCACGTAAATCCACCAGAGGGCGCTCTGTACACTTTTTTTTAGATCTCAAATTTCTCTAGCGAGTGCCATTCATGCCTGCTGTTCTCATGTGAATCCACCAGAGGGCGCTCTGTACGCTTTTTCAGACCTCAAATTTCTTTAGCGAGTGCCATTGAAGCCTGCTGTTCTTACATGAATCCACCAGAGGGCGCTCTGTACGCTTTTTCAGATCTCAAATTTCTCTAGCGTGTGCCATTGATGCCTGCTGTTCTCACGTGAATCCACCAGAGGGCGCTCTGTACGCTTTTTCAGACCTCAAATTTCTCTAGCGAGTGCCATTGATGCCTGCTGTTCTCACGTAAATCCACCAGAGGGCGCTCTGTACGCTTTTTCAGACCTCAAATTTCTCTAGCGAGTGCCATTGATGCCTGCTGTTCTCACGTAAATCCACCAGAGGGCGCTCTGTGCACTTTTTCAGATCTCAAATTTCTCTAGCGAGTGCCATTGATGCCTGCTGTTCTCATGTGAATCCACCAGAGGGCGCTCTGTACGCTTTTTCAAACCTCAAATTTCTCTAGCGAGTGCCATTCATGCCTGCTGTTCTTATGTGATTCCACCAGAGGCCGCTCTGTACGCTTTTTCAGATCTCAAATTTCTCTAGCGAGTGCCATTCACGCCTGCTGTTCTTACATGAATCCATCAGAGGGCGCTCTGTGCGCTTTTTCAGATCTCAAATTTCTCTAGCGAGTGCCATTCATGCCTGCTGTTCTCACGTAAATCCACCAGAGGGCGCTCTGTACGCTTTTTCAGACCTCAAATTTCTCTAGCGAGTGCCATTCACGCCTGCTGTTCTCACGTAAATCCACCAGAGGGCGCTCTGTGCGCTTTTTCAGATCTCAAATTTCTCTAGCGAGTGCCATTCATGCCTGCTGTTCTCATGTGAATCCACCAGAGGGCGCTCTGTACGCTTTTTCAGATCTCAAATTTCTCTAGCGAGTGCCATTCACACCTGCTGTTCTCACGTAAATCCACCAGAGGGCGCTCTGTGCGCTTTTTCAGATCTCAAATTTCTCTAGCGAGTGCCATTCATGCCTGCTGTTCTCATGTGAATCCACCAGAGGGCGCTCTGTACGCTTTTTCAGACCTCAAATTTCTCTAGCGAGTGCCATTGATGCCTGCTGTTCTCACGTAAATCCACCAGAGGGCGCTCTGTACGCTTTTTCAGACCTCAAATTTCTCTAGCGAGTGCCATTCATGCCTGCTGTTCTCATGTGAATCCACCAGAGGGCGCTCTGTACGCTTTTTCAGACCTCAAATTTCTCTAGCGAGTGCCATTCATGCCTGCTGTTCTCATGTGAATCCACCAGAGGGCGCTCTGTACGCTTTTTCAGACCTCAAATTTCTCTAGCGAGTGCCATTGATGCCTGCTGTTCTCACGTAAATCCACCAGAGGGCGCTCTGTACGCTTTTCAGACCTCAAATTTCTCTAGCGAGTGCCATTCATGCCTGCTGTTCTCATGTGAATCCACCAGAGGGCGCTCTGTACGCTTTTTCAGACCTCAAATTTCTCTAGCGAGTGCCATTCATGCCTGCTGTTCTCATGTGAATCCACCAGAGGGCGCTCTGTGCGCTTTTTCAGATCTCAAATTTCTCTAGCGAGTGCCATTCATGCCTGCTGTTCTCATGTGAATTCATCAGAGGGCGCTCTGTGCGCTTTTTCAGACCTCAAATTTCTCTAGCGAGTGCCATTCATGCCTGCTGTTCTCATGTGAATCCACCAGAGGGCGCTCTGTGCGCTTTTTCAGATCTCAAATTTCTCTAGCGAGTGCCATTCATGCCTGCTGTTCTCATGTGAATCCACCAGAGGGCGCTCTGTACGCTTTTTCAGACCTCAAATTTCTCTAGCGAGTGCCATTGATGCCTGCTGTTCTCACGTAAATCCACCAGAGGGCGCTCTGTACGCTTTTTCAGACCTCAAATTTCTCTAGCGAGTGCCATTCATGCCTGCTGTTCTCATGTGAATTCATCAGAGGGCGCTCTGTGCGCTTTTTCAGACCTCAAATTTCTCTAGCGAGTGCCATTCATGCCTGCTGTTCTCATGTGAATCCACCAGAGGGCGCTCTGTGCGCTTTTTCAGACCTCAAATTTCTCTAGCGAGTGCCATTCACGCCTGCTGTTCTTACATGAATCCACCAGAGGGCGCTCTGTACGCTTTTTCAGACCTCAAATTTCTCAAGCGAGTGCCATTCATGCCTGCTGTTCTTACGTGAATTTTCCAGAGGCCGCTGTCGACTGACTGACTGACTGACCGATCGACTGATTCACCCTCCTCCTTCCCTAAACCCAACCAACAGTGTTTTCAAAAAGCAATCCAGATAAAGAAAAGCCCTCGCCTGATTTTTACCACGTTTTCAAATTTTACCACATTCTCACCCTGTTATTTACCTCTTTATTTTATTTTTTGGCTTCTGTTTTTGTCTTGCCTGCTTTCTGGAACCGTTCTACGCCGGACTCGGACCCCGTCGTCGCGGTCAACTCCTCTCCATGTCACAAGTCCGCTGACATACATGGCGAGTCAATGGACAAACTGGTAACAGCAGAAAAGCCGTCCACACAGAGGTAATCTGTGGTAGCTGGTAGTGTGAAAAGAAACGGCGTCATCGACGCGTCATCACTTTCAGAATGAGCCTATGATGGGGTTTTCATGCATTCTGGTGTGATTTTGAGGCTTAATTTGGCCTAAGCTTTCTCTGTGTTACACCAAATGGAAGGATTTTTGCTGACAAATCTTATCTTAATACACATTTTGGGAAAAAGCTTTGGAAAAACTCAACAATACAATCTGAGCAACTTTACCACACTCTCAGAATATGCGACCTGTCACTGGGGTGGTACCTTTTCAAAAGGTACACATTTGTACTTGAAGGGTCCATATTGGTACCTCAAAAGTATATATTAGTACCTACAACTTTTAAGAGGAACACTTTTGTACTTTTTAGGTACGAATATGTACCCTTGAGGTATTAATATGGACCTTTTAGGTACAAATTTGTATCTTTCGAAAAGGTACCACCCAAGTGACAGCTCGCGTACCTTTATTTCTGAGAGTGCACCCTTCCATTATAAGGACTTTTTGGACAAAGCCATGACAGCATAATCATGCATTCTTGATTGTTGCTGGTGTCCTCTGTTGGGAAGAGGTCAAATGTGTCATCTTTACTGTTGATCTTCAGTTGTAGTGCAAAATAGTTTCTGGCTTGAGTGTGTATTCTGCTGTTTTACTGCACTGAACTGCAAATAAAAACCTTTTTGCACAGACCTATATAAAGAGATGATTGTGCCAGAGGATGATCAACAGTACAAATGACCCGTTTTACCTCTTGCCAACAGAGAAAACCAGCAACAATCAAGAATGCATGATTATTTGGTGTCATGGCTTTGCAATCAAAAAATGTGATTATAATGGAAGTCAATGGGGCAAAAACAGCCCCCAACATAACCAAAGGGGAGTCAAATAAAATAAAGGTAAAATAAGGTGTTGGTTATGTAATTCTGTTTATTTAAATGTGACTTTGTGACTTTTTTTCTCTGTGGCATTATGGGATAGCATCATCCAGATGCTATTTTACAATACTATAAATTCAGACATACTACTTGCCTTGCCTACTGTTTGTAATGTACTGTATAGAAGGGAAGTATGCAATTTTGGACACAGCCTGTGAATTATTTACTGACTGATCAGATGATGATGATGTTCACCTGCTGAAATTAATATTCAACTCTACAGTTTAAGATTTTATGGACATTTTTATTGTAGTAGTTTAAAATAATATAACGTTTAAGAATTTATACATAGAGAAATAAGTCTGGCGACGCGCTGGTTCAAGCCTCTTCTGGGTCAGTTGGCGTTTCTGTGTGGAGTTTGCATGTTCTCCCCTTGTTGACGCGAGTTTCCTCCGGGTGCTCCGGTTTCCCCCACAGTCCAAAGACATGCAGTACAGGTAAATTGGGTAGGCTAAATTGTCCGTAGTGTATGTGTGTGAATGAGTGTGCATGGATGTTTCCCAGAGATGGGTTGCGGCTGGAAGGGCATCCGCTGCGTAAAACAGATGCTGGATAAGTTGGCGGTTCATTCCGCTGTGGCCGAAAAGAAAATGAATGAGAAATAAGTCTGTAAAGCGGCATGGTGGCTCAGTGGTTAGCACTGTGGCCTCACAGCAAGAGAGTCACTGGTTCGAGTCTCGGCTGGGTCAGTTGGCATTTCTGTGTGGAGTTTGCATGTTCTTCCTGTGTTGGTGTGGGTTTCCTCCGGGTGCTCCGGTTTCCCCCATAGTCCAAACACATGCGCTATAGGGGAATTGATGAACTAAACTGGCCGTAGTGTATGAGTGTGTGTGTAAATGTGTGTGTATGGGAGTTTCAGCAGGAAGGGCATCCGCTGAGTAAAACATATGCCATAATAGTTGGTGTTTCATACCGCTGTGGCGATATATAAAGGGACTAAACCAAAGGAAAACGAATAAATAAGTGTGTAAAATAGCAGAAAATGTGCTGCAGTTTATTACAAGGTTTTTCTAGCGTAATGTACAACACCAACCCTGACAATATAGCACTGCAAACTACTACAAATGATCATAAAAGTCACTTTTTACAACTTTTCCAGGTTTAAAGTTGCTGGAAAAAAGATCAAGATCCCTTAATGCAACTCAAAAGCAGAAATAAACGGGGAAAATAAATAAATAAATAAAAATATGAGTCACAAAATACGAAAAAATGCTAATTTACGGATATTTTTACAGTGTAGAATGGTGGTTAGGTTTACGGTTAGTTACAGGTACATGTAATTATGCATATTTCACTGTAATTACTGCATGAAGCATGAGTAACTACATCACTTTATATGAAAGGATTTCTGAACATATAGCAGCAGCTTATGAGTGTGCATTATTCCTGCTGCTTTACTAACAGATCAGATGATGATGTTCACCTGCTGACGGATCACAGCAGAACACACACACACACACACACAACATGTCAATCTAAAGTCTGCAGTTTATCAGAGCACTGAGCATTCGACCCCCGTCCTCCTGTTAGGATGGAAACCCGTCTGATACTTCAGACGAGCCTGAGGGACAGAAACCGCCAGAAGAGCCTCAACACACACACACACACACACACACACACACACGCACGCACACACACACACACACACACACACAATCGGGAGATCCCCTTCCAGCCTTCCGCAGTCAGACCTTCAAAAGCTCCATCATTAAAACTGTGCCCTGGGACACACACTGATCCACCCCCAAACACACGCACACACTAACAAACACACACACAGACTCACTAATATGTACACACATACATACATACATGCACGTGCATACACACTCACAGACACATACACACACACTCTAATATACACACTCACTCACACACACACAGACAATTGCCACACTATCCATGCTTTACATCTCTCTCTCTCTCTCTCGCTCTCTCTCTTGAAGAAGATGATGAACTGCTTCTTTGCATCACTTTAGTATTTTTTTTTTCGACCTGGGGTGTGTTTCCCAAAACCATCGTTAGCCAACTGGTTGGAAGTTTTGTCGTTACAAACATAGTTCATTGATTTGGCGTTTCCCAAATCCGTCGTTCCAACAAACATTCGCAAACTGCGTCACAAACTTGTACGCTTGCAACCACACCTCTAGAGCTGTAGTTAGAAGCAGAGTTCCTGGCTGTGTTCTATTCCCAGTTATCCCCCCTATGCCCTATTCATCTAGAACGTTCCAACATTTAAAAAAAAAAGCATTAAGGTCATCTCTCTTAGGTGTAATTTGCTTTCAAAGTGTTTTTGCAGTTCAGTTTTAGCAATCTTCATATTGACAATTGCGCTCCCTTCGCAGTGCACTTTGAAAACATTGATGTCATTTTGAACTCATGACATTTGGGCTCATGACGAAAGCTATAGGTGACCTATTATTTAAAAGCGGAATTTACAATACGTCTCCAAAGCTTGTGAAAACAAAATATATAGCATATGTTAATGGTCTTAATTTCATTCATTCATTCATTCATTTTCTTGTCGGCTTTGTCCCTTGCGGGATCGCCACAGCGGAATGGACCGCCAACTTAACCAGCACAATTTTATGCAGCGGATGCCCTTCCAGCCGCAACCCATCTCTGGGAACATCCACACACTCATTCACACACATACACTACGGACAATTTTTAGCTTACCCAATTCACCTGTACTGCATGTCTTTGGACTGTGGGGGAAACCGGAGCACCCGGAGGAAACCCACGCGAACGCAGGGAGAACATGCAAACTCCACACAGAAACGCCAACTGACCCAGCCTAGCCGAGGTTCGAACCTGCGACCGAGCGACGCTCTTGCTGTGAGGCAACAGCACTACCTACTGCGCCACTGCGTTGCCCTGGTCTTAATTTATAGTAGGTTATTTATTAAGAAATGTGTCTGTAACCTACTGCATATGACAGGGGTCTATTGGTTAGAACACTTCTGCAGCAGTTTGAATGTGTTAAATTGTAAAAGTAGACTTAAAACAAACAAACAAGCAAACAAACAAACAAACAAACAAGCAAACAATATGCTACTTAATAATAATAATAATAAAATAATAATAATCATCATCATCATCATTATTACTTTTCATAATAAATAGCCTACTGTAAATTACAACCATTAACAATTTATATGATTTATTGTTGAGATTAGAATACATATTAGCTAAGTGGTTTTATGTTTTACCATAGAATATAAAATTTTTCTCAATAATATTTGTAAAGGAAACATTGGCCCTATATGTGCCGTCTACATATATTTCAGTTAATATAGAGAATGAGTGCATGTTTTTACCAAAACTAATATTGGATTTTTGTTTTAAGTGTGTGTGTGTGTGTGTGTGTAAAACAATAACATTTTATACAAAAAATTGTGAGCATTTTCTCTAAAGAAGATGTTACTCCGCACCGTTTAGAGCGTCATTATGGAGGTTTTATGTTATAACTAGGGCCAGACAGAATCTTTTTGCTTTTTCTGCATAAAATTTTGTTAAAAATCTGTGGATTTATGAGGAATGATTTTGGGAGTATCATAACTAAAAACTTAATGTATGAAATAAAAAATTATAATTTCCATTCATTTATTTTCTTTTCGGCTTAGTCCCTTTATTAATCTGGGGTCGTCACAGTGGAATGAACCGCCAACTTATCCAGCATATTTTTACGCAGCGGATGCCCTTCCAGCCGCAACCCATCTCTGGGAAACATTCACACACTCATTCACACTCATACACTATGGACAATTTAGCCTACCCAATTCACCTGTACCACATGTCTTTGGACTGTGGGGGAAACCGGAGCACCCGGAGGAAACCCACCCGAACGCAGGGAGAACAAACTCCACACAGAAACGCCAACTGACCCAGCCAAGGCTCGAACCAGCGACCTTCTTGCTGTGAGGCGACAGTGCTACCTACTGCGCCACTGCATCGCCTAAAATAATACTTTTTTTAACTTTTATTTAATGTTTACAATACAAATCCAATTAGATCCACTTAATTGGTAAAGAAAGCAAGACTCTCATATAATACAGTATATGTCTGCTAAAAGACAGAACATATGACTTTACAAACTGTATTGTAAATAAATCTCATGAACATTTTCATATTAGTCAATATTATTACTGAAATGAATTCAAAACTGAATAAATAACAATTTACACACATTTACTCAAGTAAATAAACAGTATAAATGATGGGCTAAAAATCTGCGGATTTCTGCGCGTGCAGATTCCGTATGGGCCTAGTTGTAATTATGGTGGTTTACACAATGGATCTGCGACAGGGAAACTACAGTTTTGGGGAAACACTCGTCACTATATCGTTCATTTTTTCAAACGATGCATCGTCACTATGATAGTTCAGCCATGAGTTATGTCGTTGTTTGGGAAACGCACCCCTGATTGTATTGGAATAGTTTATGGTTGTTTTTTGTTTTGTTGGTGTTAATTGTTTGACACTGTGTTGGTCGAACAAAAATGTTGGGTCGATTTATGTTGTAATTAAGGATTTTTTCAAATTCAGTTCTCTCTCTTTCTCTTTTTATCTCCCTCTCTGGGTGTACTCACACTAGGCTATCCGAACCGTGTGCAGGCCTGTTTCCCAGTTCGTTTGACAAGTGTGAATGCTCCAAATCAGGCCCAGACTTGGTTCAGTTGGCTGGCCCTGGCCCGGTTGGAGGAGGTGTGCCAGAGCGCGGTTCGAGTTAGGCTTTGGTGCGGTACGCTTGTAGTACGAAACTGAAGACGCGACGTCACTTTAAAGGGACTATTTCATTGGGATTTATTAATCATTCTTACTTTTCAATAAACACGAACTGTCAAGAGTTTATTAAAGATACAAACCCCTCGCTGCACAACAGCTGCACCTTCAGAAAACCTCTCAATATGTGCAGCATGGTGATTTTTATGACAATTTATGAGCAGCAGAATATTTTTATCAGCAAAGTATTTGACTGCGTGTCACTGCATCCCAAATAGGGATGCAACGATTATAGATTTTGGTTGTATGATTATAGTCTGAGAAATAATCACGGTTTCACGATTATTATGCATTAATTAATCTCAAAACACTACTAGTTAAGAAAATCAGATGAAAACTCCTTATATTTTAAAGTGTTATTTTTTGCTGCTCAGTAACCAATTAATACAGCACATAATAACATTAATAACAAACAATAGTCCATGTCTCTCTTTGTGCTTAAAAATAAGTACAATTTTTGACATTTGAACCTACATAATTTTGATATTGTAAATAAATGACAGAACAAATAATAAAAAATAGCAGGGCTTGAAATTAACTTTATTACTTGGTAGCACTGGTGCTCCCAACTTCAAAAATCTTAGGAGCACCATAAAAAATGTAGGAGCACCCACCAAAAATGAATGAGCACCACTGCAAATGTTATATTAACAGATTTATTGTATTTGAAAACAACATCAATCAGAAACAACTAACTAATTCTGTTATGACTTACTGATATTTGTGCAATAATTCCAAAATGAGTGTCCATTATCTATAAAATATTAATGATGTTGATGATGACAAAAATACTAACAATGAATTACATTATCATGCTGCCCTGAATGTGCTTGAATGTGAGTTATCTGCTATAAAAACTCATACATACATGCATTTTGCACTATTGTTTTTATACACATCAATATAATAACCAGTAAGATCGGACAAAAGAAAGGAAGAAAACTCTCACTTCTACTACTCTTTAAAGGTTTTGGTTTGGGTTTGTGCCATTTTAAATGCTCAGTCTCGTTATGCACTGACTTACATTTTTCTGTGTTTGTGGAAAAAAGCATGCAGCCGACCCAATATATGAGCGGCGCAGAGCAGGATTCTGGCCATGACCACCTGCACAGCACCATTCTTTGTCATGAGCCGAAGTTTCAGTTTAAACTTAGTAAAGTTGAGCTTCTTTTGCAAAGATCTATACACTGTTAGATTTTACATTTGGCGCTGAACACGCAGTGAATGCAACGCATCGAGATTCAGGCCATTAAACAGATGATCCACAGAGTCTTTCAGCACTCTCTCTGAAATCACTCGATTGATCTCGGCTGGCGGATCAACATTCACCGCATGATTCTCTCATCGGCGCCAATATTTCTAACTTTAAGTGGGTTTGCAAACCTGTGTACTTTTCATTGCTTCTTCCTCAAACTTCAGCCGTTTGCACTTCCCGTGGTCACAAAAGCCCCATCTCAACTAGTGCGCCTGAAAAGCGTGAGTGTGTCGCGTGCGCGTCTCTCCATTGGAAATAATGAACTTGCACGAGCTTGCCTTACTTAATAGCCTCAGTCATAGTTAATCCAGTGTGCGTGGTTATTAGTCTCGGTGTACAAACTAGCGCACAGTTGCCATAACTTTGTTTAGTTGCTGCAGTTGTGTTCTGTGCAGAAACACGGTGTTAAGAAGCCTTTACGATTAATTAACCGTGACGAATTAAAGCGCGGTTAATAGTGAAACCGGTTGCATCCCTAATCCCAAATGACTAAAATAAATACAAATACAAAACGATATAACTAAAGCAGGCAGCGCGGAGGCGCAGTGGGTAGTGATGTCACCTCACAGCAAGAAGACCGCTGGTTTGAGTCCCGACTGGGCCAGTTGGCGTTTCTGTGTGGAGTTTGCATGTTCTCCTCGTGTTGGTGTGGGTTTCCTCCGGGTGCTCCGGTTTCCCCCGCAGTCCAAACACATGCACTATTGCCGTAGTGTATGAGTGTGTGTGTGTGTGAATGAGTGTGTGTGGATGTTTCCAGTACTGGGTTGCAGCTGGAAGGGCATCCTCTGCATAAAACATATGCTAGAATAGTTGGTGGTTCATTCCACTGTGGTGACCCCCTGATAAATAAGAGATTAAGCTGAAGGAAAATTAATGAATTTAATCAACTAATTAAAATAAGTAAAAATATTGTAGGGCAGCATGGTGGCGCAGTGGGTAGCACAATCGCCACACAGCAAGAAGGTCGCTGGTTCGAGCCCCGGCTGAGTCATTTGGCATTTCTGTGTGGAGTTTGCATGTTCTCCCCGTGTTGGCGTGGGTTTCCTCCGGGTGCTCCGGTTTCCCCCACAAGTCTAATAACGTGTGGTATAGGTGAATTGGGTAAGCTAAACTGTCCGTAGTGCATGTGTGTGAATGAGTGTGTATGGGTGTTTCCCAGTGATGGGTTGCAGCTGGAAGAGCATCCGCTGCTTAAAACATATGCTGGATAAGTTGGCGGTTCATTCCGCTGTGGCGACCCCAGATTAATAAAGGGACTAACCCGAAAAGAAAATGAATGAGTGAATAAATAAATTATTTTAGCATTAAAAACAAAAACATTTGCTGTCATTTATTTTGGCTTTGTCATTTGATTTAAAAGTGTTTAATGATAAAAATGCACAATAAAAAAACAATTAATAAAAATGACTATCTTTATAATCTGAAGTGCTTCAGTCCTGTCAAATTGAAAATGCATGAACTGATAAAACTGAGCGGAAATAATTGAGACTTGTTAAATGGAAACAAAGACGCTGTTATAATAACACACTGACGATGAAAACTTGTATATTTAGCCGCACACAATACTCCGAATGTCTCATTTAAAGTCATGCAACTTTCTGAATCTACTCCTCAAATCCAGCAGTCCGACATATAATCAGTTCTGTCAGAAAAGAAGAAGAAGTCAATCTGAAAACAAACCAATAAATAGGCAGAGTAATGGACTAGTTTGTAATCTGTGTTTATTTGGGCTGCGGGAACTAAAGCTGCTTTACTCGCCGCTGGATAACAATCACAATCAAGCACTGCTTCATCTCTCGGTTCCCACAAAAACCTCATTTACTGTCCCCGAGCCAGTTTAACATTGGCCAATATTAGTAGCGTGTTGACAAAGAGTGGCGTATAATGACGTTTCTTATCTTCTGCTGTGTGGAAATCTGCTCATATGAGAACAGCGCACAGTAACTGCAGAGATAACACACACACACACGCACATCATCACCTGTATCGCTCACCCTTTAAAGAGTGTGTTCGCGATGAGTGTGTGTTAATGTGTTAATAATGGAGCTCAGGTGAGACGGGTAATGTGCTAATGCGGATCACAGTTTCATTCTCGATTCACATCAGCGTGAGCAAACCTACAGAGACAGATTTTACAGGTGTAATCAACAACAACAACACACACACACACCTACACTTCCCATAGACCGTAATGACTTTTTTATACTGTACATATTGTGTGCTCACATTCATTCATTTTCTTTTCAGCTTAGTTCCTTTATTTATCAGAGGTCGCCACAGTGGAATGAACCGCCAACTAATCCAACATATGTTTTAAACAGCGAATGCCCTTCCAGCTGCAACCCAGTACTGGGAAACACCCATACACACATTCATACACTACGGGCAGTTTAGTTGATCAATCCCCCTATAGCGCATGTGTTTGGACTGTGGGGGAAACCGGAGCCAACACGGGGACAACATGCAAACTCCACACAGAAACACCAACTGACCCAGCCGGGACTCAAACCAGCGACCTTCTAGCTGTGCCACAAAATACTTTATTCTGTGTGATTCATGAGCCATTTTTATGAGACAAAAAATGTCCCCACAAGGTCAAAATGGATTGTTATTGCTATACTTGTGGGGACATTAGGTCCTCGTAACGTAAGAAATATAAGTTACACACACACACACACACACACACACACACACAAGTGGAAGTTCCCAGAGATGGGTTGCGGCTGGAAGGGCATCCGCTGCGTAAAATCGTGCTGGATAAGTTGGCGGTTCATTCCGCTGTGGCGACCCCACAAGGGACAAAGCCGACAAGAAAATGAATGAATGAATGAACACACACACACAAACAGAAATTTGCTGCAGGAGATGCGTCAGAGTGTGTGTGTGTGTTTAGGAGATAAATGAGATTCACTTCACGAGGTGAAGTCAGACTCCAGACAGAATCAAAGAACTACTAACCCCTGACACACACACACACACACATGCAGACGGTGTGTCCGTTCATCTGTACCTGCTCTCTCAGACACCTCATTGACTCTCATCAATCACTCTCACACACACACACACACATTCCCATACACACACATTCCCATAAACACACAGAAACACACACGATCAGTAACGTACGTTCACACACATACATATACACACTCACTCACTTATTCACGTACTCTCATTCACAAACAAACACACACGTTAATACAAACATACATATATAAACACACATACACACTCACATGCATATAGACACACACTTACACACATACAGACACACACACTCATTTGCTCACCTGTTCACTTAATCTCGCGCACACTCACACACACGCACACACATACACACACACACATTAACTTTTTGTCTCATACACACAAACACTCACATACACACACACATTCACTTTTTGTTACACACACACACTTCAACTTTGGAGAACTCATATTATAGACAGTAAGAAGGTCGCTGGTTCGAGTCCCGGCTGGCTCAACTGGTGTTTCTGTGTGGAGTTTGCATGTTCTCCCCATGTTGGTGTGAGTTTCCTCTGGGTGCTCCGGTCTCCCCCACAGTCCAAACACATGCGCTATAGGGGAACGGATGAATTAATTGATTGTAGTGTATGAGTGTGTGTGAATGACTGTGTATGGGTGTTTCCCAGTACTGGGTTGCAGCTGGAAGGGCATGCGCTGCGTAAAACATATACTGGAATAGTTGGCGGTTCATTCCGCTGTGGCGACCCCTGTTGAATAAAGCATCTAAGCCGAAAGGAAATGAATGAATGAACCCCGTCACATGTATCGTCTTCACACATTTGCAGTTTGTTCAGTTCTAATGAGTCAAAATGCATCATTAATACATCATAAACGTGTATTAACTCTACATTTCACATTAGATTATTCTTAGATGAGGGATAAACGTGTATTTCATTCATCATTCATATAAAATCATCTCTATTCTGCAGATCTCAGATTACACACGCAGGACTTTCATGAAAGAAGAAAGCTTGTGTTAGAAAGTAATGTCATTTATTATGCTTGATTTGAGTGTTTGGCTCATGATCTCAGACTTATAGATCCTGCCAAATATATATGTGTGCATTTGTGTGTGTGTGTGTGTGTGTGCACAGCCCACACTTTGATCAGAATACAGCAGTGATATAAACACTCGTCTTGGTGTTTGTTTTGCAAGTGGACTAAAATCAATATTAGAAACTTCTCAAGTTTTCAAAGGCGTCCAGGAGCGACACGCTTCAGATCTGCGCTTTCACTCCACACACAACTACAAACCCTTCATCAAAAGATCTATCTGTGCGGATAAATCACACACTCCAGTTCAGAAGATCAGCTGCATGTGTTTCATAACCTCACACGTGTGTGTGTGTGTGTGTGTGTGTGTGTGTGTGTGTGTGTGTGTGTGTGTGTGTGTGTGTGTGTGTGTGTGTGTGTGTGTGTGTGTGTGTGTGTGTGTGTGTGTGTATTTGATATATGCTGTATCATTTAGATTTTACAGTTTGAGGTGAAGCATTTCGGGGCGGCATGGTGGCACAGTGGTTAGTACAGCAAGAAGATCACTGGTTCGAGCCTCAGCTGGGTCGGTTGGCATTTCTGTGTGGAGTTTGCATGTTCTCCCCGTGTTGGTGTGGGTTTCCTCCGGGTGCTCCGGTTTCCCCCACAGTCCAAACACATGCGCTATAGAAGAATTGATGAACTAAATTGGCCGTAGTGTATGAGTGCATGCCCGTGGCCAGGGGGGGTTCGGGTGGTTCAAACGAACCACCCCCTACGGCCAAAAGGTCCAGAATTTGTCCTTTTAGTTATTTTATGTAATTAAATATTATATAATACTGTATATTTATTATCTAATTAATATATTATATTTAATATATATTGTAATAAAGTGTAATTTTAAATAACTATGGCCAGTAATTCGATTCCAATGGAGCCTCACGCCTGTTTCACACCGCAAGCGAAATCAGTGCGTGAGCAGAGCGTGCGCAGCCTGTATGGAGAGCAGAAGCAGCACGCAGGCGTTTGCCTTTCACACCAGCTGCGTCTGCAGCGCGCAGTTCTTCGGCAGCTGCTGCACTGATCAATCTATTTCTGTATATTCCATCTAGTTACCTATCTCTTTCTCTCTCTCTATATATATATATAAATACAATTTTTTTTTTACTTTTCATCTGCACCAAGGTCCGCGGCAACTTCCTCCTATGCTGTTTCCTTAACCTTTAGACAAAATTAATATAAATAAAATAAATGATGACCTGGAGAAAATCTGAGCTGCGTCTGAAACACCTGTAGGTGCGCTTTTACAGCCAAAATTCTATTAATAACATGTTTACTATAAGCATAAAACATGTGCTCTAATTATTTTCAGGCCTGTAGCCAGGGGGGTTCGGAAGACCCACCCCTCACTGACTGGATTTGTCCCATACATGAGCTCATTTGTCCTATTGTGACTGCTTTGCCATCATAAATAATGAAAATAATCCATCGAAAAAGGCTTTAAGACCAAATG
>LR812524.1:2128683-2156183 GCA_903798195.1 Danio kyathit | reverse complement strand
GTAACTATATACACCCTACACTCTTTACCAATGCATGTCAGTGTGTTTGTTATTCATCTGTTTTATCATAAAAATCATGCATGTGATCGCTTAATAGTGACTTAATACACTGTTTTAACCACTAAAACAGTGTATAAGCAGCACAGAAACACACTCCGTTTATTAACCTGAATGGATGAAGAGAGAAACCTAAAGCTCTGTTCCTCACATAAAGCTGAACAGATTGAACACGATATTCTTCTAAAGCCTCAGGGAGACAACTCTTTCCCCACACACACACACACACACACACACACACACACTGGCAGGTCTCTCCAGAAAAGCGCTTCTTCCATGAGTGATTTGGAGGTGGAGTGCTTCTTCAAATCCGTACATGAGCAGAAGCAGCCTATAGAGTGGAAAGAGTGTAATAAGAAATGTTCCCGTGTCAGGATGGACTGAGAGGAAACTCAAGCATGGCTAAAAAGAGCGTTTCGGAGCCAGTCACTGAATTCTGTTCCCTATTTGTCTCTGCCACTCGCCGAGCTCTCTTCATTAATAATGCATGAACTGAGCCCGTGTATTAGTGGCCAGCCTAGCAGAGAGAGACACAGAGGTGTGTGTGTGTGTGTGTGTGTGTGTGTGTGTGTGTGTGTGTGTGTGTGTCTTATTTATTGAGGAGATTTTGGGAGCCGCATCAGGTGTGGCGTTCGCTATGCATCACGGAGGAAAAGCCCACTCAGGGTCCCTAGAAACACACCGTAATTGAGTTCATTGATCAAATTCAGAACGACACATGAGGGAGAGAGAGAGAGAGAGAGAGAGAGAGAGAGAGAGAGAGAGAGAGAGAGAGAGAGAGAGAGAGAGAGAGAGAGAGAGAGAAAGACTGTCATAAATACAGAGAGTCAGCTAGTGGACAAAACTGGTCAGAAACACCGTTACAAACCATCTGAATGAATGTACAGTTATGCATTTAATTTAATAAAAGTTTTATTGTATTTTAATTTATTTTATTTTATTTATTATTTCAATTTAATTTGTCATTTTATTTTAATTTTGTTATTTAACTACAGTATATATTTTAAAATATATCATTTATTTTATTTCTTTTGTTATTATATATTATTATTATTATTATTATTAATAATAATAACATTTGTCATTGTTTTTTAATAATAATATTAGTCTTTTTTCTTATTTGTGTATGTATTTACATATCACATTTCTAATTGTATGTATTATACAGTATATGTATATATGTGCTATTTAATCACTTTAAGAGTTTATTCATTGTTTATGTAATGAAACATAAATACAGAGAGTCAGCTAGTGGACAAAACTAGCCAGAAACCTCATTACAAACCATCTGAATGAATATAGTTGTGAATTTAATGTAATAAAACGTTAATTTTAAAATGTTTTTTTTTTTATTTATTTTTTATTATTTTAATTTAATTTATTATTTTATTTAAATTAAATTTTGATTTTTTTAGATATTTATGTTATTTCAATTGTTATTTATTATTATTATTATTATTAATAACAGTAATAACAATATTAATATTTTTCATTGTCTATGTTTAATAATAATAATAGTCTTTTTTCTTTTTTGTGTATGTATTTACATATCACATTTCTAATTGTATGTTTTATGTATGTATATACACATGTTATTTAATCACTTTTTTTTTATTGTTTATGTAATGAAACATAAATACAGATAAATACAGAAACCCAGCTAGTGGACAAAACTAGCCAGAAACACCATTACAAACCATCTGAATGAATGTACAGTTGTATATTTAATTTATTTATTATTATTATTTTTTTTTTTTTTATTACATTTTATTTTTTTTTTTCATCTTTTGGCTTTATTTTTTTTCTAATAATTTCACTTTATGTCAAAACAAATTAAAACAATGCTCTTAAAATAATTAAGTATTTGTATAGGCTTGTCTATAAACTAACATGTTCATTATAAATAATAATTCCTTACATTTATATAGCGCTTTTCTGGGCACTCAAAGTGCTTTACACATAGGGGGGAATCTCCTCATCCACCACCAGTGTGCAGCATCCACCTGGATGACGCGACGGCAGCCATTTTGCGCCAGACCGCACACCACACACCAGCTGATTGGTGGAGAGGAGACAGAGTGATTAAGCCAATTATCATATGGGAATGGTTAGGAGGACAAGATGGACAGAGGCCAGTGGGCAGATTTGGCCAGGATGCCGGGGTTAAACCCCTACTCTTTTTCGAAGGACATCCTGGGATTTTTAATGACCACAGAGAGTCAGGACCTCGGTTTAACGTCTCATCCAAAAGACAAATAATATAATATAATATAATTAATATAATTAATATAATATAATATAATATAATTAATATAATATAATTAATATAATTAATATAATATAATATAATATAATATAATATAATATAATATAATATAATATAATTAAAATAATATAATATAATATAATATTAATTATATTATATTATATTATATTATATTAATTATATTATATTATATTATATTAATTATATTATATTATATTATATTAATTATATTAATTATATTATATTAATTATATTATATTATATTATATTATATTATATTATATTAATTATATTATATTATATTAATTATATTATATTATATTATATTATATTAATTATATTATATTATATTATATTATATTATATTATATTATATTAATTATATTATATAATTATATTATATTATATTATATTATATTATATTATATTATATTATATTATATTATATTATATTAATTATATTATATTATATTATATTATATTATATTATATTATATTATATTATATTACATTATTATCCATAACAAACTTTAAATTCACAGCTCTAATATGTATGTGTGCATACACAATAAATACATAAACAAAACTTAAAATATATTATTTCTGTGACTTTAAATGACTAGTTGTAGGGGTGTGAATCTACACTGGTCTCACGGTTTGGTTTGGTTCGATTCGGATTATCATGCCATCAATTCAGTTCAATTCGATATCTCGGTGCATCACGGTGCACTGCTGACGCTTTCCATACATAATTAGATTTTTTATTCACAACACAATATTTTTTTTAATTAAAATCTCTAAATATATTAATATTTATATATTATTTGTAATACAATTTGTCCTTTGAAACAAGCAGTCAGATTTGACCTGCTCAAAGAAAACACTCTTTTTGAATGCTTTAAACAAAACTCCAACACATGCACAGAAGACAGCACGAGCATTTATAGCAAATAAACTAACGTAAATATTATCCCGCTTGCTTTTTGAGTGCTGTCAAGTGAGTTCTTACACTCCTATGACTGGTCATTGTCTTCACCCGCTCAACAGAAAGGGCTGCGATTGGCTTTAAAAATGAAAGCGCTGTTCACTGATGAGTGACGTAGGAAGAACAGCCGCAGTTACAATCTATATGCGCATAATATGCGGTAATCACAGGTAATCCGTAATAGACGCGGTGGAGAAAACTCGCACCACAGGCACACTCGTGTCTGGATACACAAGTATTGCTTTAACAACCGAGAGGAGAGGAAAAGCTACCTCACGAACACCCCAGCCGGTCAAATGTCCAAAGTGAGAGAGAGAGGAGCTTTACAGCATTTCTCTCTAGTAGTGAAATAGCGGCTCATGCTGTGCCTTCTTCAGTGTCAGACTGTCCAGCAGTGCACAATTATCCGCTTTTTAAGTAGTAGGAGCACTTTATTTACTCGCCCTCGCCTCCTTCGCCATAGTATTCTACCGCGACATATGAGAAAAATGACGTCAGTACGTAATAACCGGTTATTAGGGTTGGGCGATGTTGACCAATTTGGCATCATACGATGTATAATGTGGGGGGGGGGGGGGGGGCGGGGGGGTTGTGTGCGTATTGTAATTGATGATAACTTCCTTATTTTATTATTATTATTATTATGAGGAAATAATAACAAGTAAAGATGCTAGAGCTCGACCGTTTTGCTCGCATATGCGCCCGAAATTTTATGCGACCTAAAAATATATTTGGCAGCATTTGTGCGAGTGCATAAATTGTTGCCGTGCGACGTGTTTTCACTACAAAACCCTCACCGCGTGCGCGGATTTAGGAGACATTTATGCAGGATGCATCTTTGCACCTAAAAACGCCAAACGCAGCGCTCAGCAACAGATTAAAGCAGTTGTTGTGTGAACTTGCTGAAGTTAAAGCCTGCAATGCTTGCTCCGCCTTTGTGCTCTTCTTATTGGCTCACTGCTCTAGAACCAAACGTGAATGGATTGGTTAATATCAGCTGTCAATCACTCAGTCAATGCCTTCTGCCTTCAGATGACAGGAGCTACAACTGCGGAAATGTGAAGCGCTGAAGATGAGAGAATGAAAATAACACTGACAGATTTAGTTTTAGAAAGCACCTAAAGTTACTAATAATGGCACATCTTATTAGTGATCATGTGCTGAATGTTAATCCACCATTTACACTTTTCCAAGAGCGGATAAAAGACTTCCAGTGGCTTCAAGTCCGCTATGAAAATAACTAAAGCCATTCACTGTAAAGTCTGTGGGACGGAGTTTGCAGGTAACAGTGTTTGCCACTGAATCTACACATTTTAAGCGTGAGAGGTGCTGTATAATCCTTCATTTAATCCTCACCATGCTGTCAGCCGTGCAAGCGGCAGCTATATGTAAAAATGAACACAGCTCATGAAAAGACCGTTATTGCTATTAAGATGACATGCAAATAATAAGTTATATATCAATATGCATGTGGGGCGGGGCGATGGATCACGATGCCGGCTCAGCATCAAGAAGTTTATCAGCCATTGGCGACGGACGATGGCATCGTCTATCGGCCCAACCCTACCGGTTATGATTATTACTGAACCAATACCGAATTGTCCACATCTGCATCGCGGTGCACTGAAGAAACAGTTCATTTTGACACCCTAACTAGTTGCATATTTCTGTATTAGCGTCATTAGCAGTGCATCATGGGATTGTAGTTTTTTCTCACTTTATTAAAGCACTTAGGCTTACAGTCTTGTATTTGTACACTCCTTTACATCTCCTCATAACTGGTTTGTTTAGTGCTCAAGGCTTTAAAAATATGATTGGAAGTATGAAAAATACAGGGAAAATGCACACTGTTAAACAACTAAAGCTGTAGTTTTCTGCAGCTGTCTCTCAGCATTGAAGCACACATTTGTGTTCAGTACAGATTAACCTACAGAACGCTTCAGACGAGTGTTACTTCTAGTGAAGAATCGGACCTGCGAGACTGAAGAACAGATCAGAATGACAGATGTGGTTCTGCTGTAAGAGGCTGATTAAATCATGACAGACTGACAGTCATTTTAGTTCAGCCTTCTGTTTCTGCGGCCCTCCAACTCACTTTATTCACCAGCCGCAGCTGCAAACACTTCTGTACAAGAGAAGAAACCCAGAGAAGAGAGGAAATACAGACGGCTAAAGATAGTTCTGCGCTCTGACAACATCCGATGGAGTTGTTAAGTAAGTGATAAAGTAAATCCAGGAGGTTGTTTTCACAGAATAAAGCCCGACACAAAGCTTATTAGATGGCTACTTGCCACAAAACATAAAAATTAGACACAAGACATTGTTCTGAGCTGTAATAGTTTATTAATACTTTAATTAATCACAAAGCTGACAAAAAGGAAAACAGCTGATGGAGTATACACTAACCTGCACATTATTCAGACACTAGATGGAGCTAAAAACACAAAGCTGACACAAATTAAACCAGTTTAATGAAGCGTACACTAACCTGTGCATTATTTAGTCACATGAAGGCACCAAACAGTCAAACACACAAAGCCGAGAGAAACTAAAACAGCTGATGGAGTATACACTAACCTGTGCATTATTCAGACACTAGATGGCACCAAACAGTCAAAAACACAAAGCTGAGAGAAACTAAATCAGCTGATGGAGTATACACTAACCTGCGGACTATTTAAACACATGATGGAGCTAAACACACAAAGCCGAGAGAAACTAAATCAGCTGATGGAGTATACACTAACTTGCAGACTATTTAGTCACATGGTGGAGCTAAACACACAAAGCCGAGAGAAACTAAAACAGCTGATGGAGTATACACTAACTTGCAGACTATTTAGTCACATGATGGAGCTAAACACACAAAGCCGAGAGAAACTAAAACAGCTGATGGAGTATACACTAACTTGCAGACTATTTAGTCACATGATGGAGCTAAACACACAAAGCCGAAAGAAACTAAATCAGCTGATGGAGTATACACTAACTTGGAGACTATTTTGTCACATGATGGAGCTAAACACACAAAGCCGAGATAAACTAAATCAGCTGATGGAGTATACACTAACCTGCTGACTATTTAGTCACATGATGGTGCTA
Organism: Danio kyathit; assembly: GCA_903798195.1. Classification (NCBI taxonomy): domain Eukaryota; kingdom Metazoa; phylum Chordata; class Actinopteri; order Cypriniformes; family Danionidae; genus Danio; species Danio kyathit. Next base: position 2,149,773 of record LR812524.1, on the reverse strand, counting down.
AACACACAAAGCCAAGAGAAACTAAATCAGCTGATGGAGTATACACTAACCTGCGGTCTATTTAGTAACATGATGGAGCTAAACACACAAAGCCGAGAGAAACTAAATCAGCTGATGGAGTATACACTAACCTGCGGTCTATTTAGTCACATGATGGAGCTAAACACACAAAGCCGAGAGAAACTAAATCAGCTGATGGAGTATACACTAACCTGCGGACTATTTAGTCACATGGTGGAGCTAAACACACAAAGCCGAGAGAAACTAAAACAGCTGATGGAGTATACACTAACTTGCAGACTATTTAGTCACATGATGGAGCTAAACACACAAAGCCGAGAGAAACTAAATCAGCTGATGGAGTATACACTAACCTGCGGACTATTTAGTCACATGGTGGAGCTAAACACACAAAGCCGAGAGAAACTAAAACAGCTGATGGAGTATACACTAACCTGCGGACTATTTAAACATATGATGGAGCTAAACACACAAAGCCGAGAGAAACTAAATCAGCTGATGGAGTATACACTAACCTGCAGACTATTTAGTCACATGATGGAGCTAAACACACAAAGCCGAGAGAAACTAAAACAGCTGATGGAGTATACACTAACCTGCGGACTATTTAATCACATGATGGAGCTAAACACACAAAGCCGAGAGAAACTAAAACAGCTGATGGAGTATACACTAACCTGCGGACTATTTAGTCACATGATGGAGCTAAACACACAAAGCCGAGAGAAACTAAATCAGCTGATGGAGTATACACTAACCTGCGGACTATTTAGTCATGATGGAGCTAAACACACAAAGCCGAGAGAAACTAAATCAGCTGATGGAGTATACACTAACCTGCAGACTATTTAAACACATGATGGAGCTAAACACACAAAGCCGAGCGAAACTAAATCAGCTGATGGAGTATACACTAACCTGCGGACTATTTAAACACATGATGGAGCTAAACACACAAAGCCGAGCGAAACTAAATCAGCTGATGGAGTATACACTAACCTGCGGACTATTTAGTCACATGATGGAGGTAAACACACAAAGCCGAGAGAAACTAAATCAGCTGATGGAGTATACACTAACCTGCGGACTATTTAAACACATGATGGAGCTAAACACACAAAGCCGAGCGAAACTAAATCAGCTGATGGAGTATACACTAACCTGCGGACTATTTAGTCACATGATGGAGGTAAACACACAAAGCCGAGAGAAACTAAATCAGCTGATGGAGTATACACTAACCTGCGGACTATTTAAACACATGATGGAGCTAAACACACAAAGCCGAGCGAAACTAAATCAGCTGATGGAGTATACACTAACCTGCGGACTTTTTAGTCACATGATGGAGCTAAACACACAAAGCCGAGCGAAACTAAAATAGCTGATGGAGTATACACTAACCTGCAGACTATTTAGTCACATGATGGAGCTAAACACACAAAGCAGAGCGAAACTAAAACAGCTGATGGAGTATACACTAACTTGCGCGTTATTCAGACACAAGACAGTGCTTAACAGTCAAAAACCGCAGTGTGACAGAAAAGAAGACACATATGAATGTGTCTGCATGTGTGAGTGAGCATGTTTATGTGTAAGTGTGTGTATATATTAGGCCCATTTCCACTAAGTGGTACGGTATGGTATGCTTTTATGGCCGTTCCCACTGTCAAAAGGTACCTAAAAGCGAACTGTACCATACCACTACTTGGGTATCCTTTCGGAAGGGTACCAAAAGGCGGAGCAAGATGCGCAGCTGAACGCTATTGGTTTACAGAGAAACATCACTAGCGTGTGCAAAAGTAGGAGAATGAAAACAAAGAAACTGTCATTTTTAAATATACAACCAAGACATTACACCGTAATAATATAGTGCATCCTGAAAGTATTGATAGCGCTTCACTTTTTCCACATTTGTTTTTATTTACAGCCTTATTCCAAAATGGATTAAATTGATTTATTTCCTCAACATTCTACACACAATCCCCCATAATGACAATGTGAAAAAAGAGTTTTGTTTTAAATTGTTGCAAATTTATTAAAAATAAAAAAGCTGATAAATCACATGTACATCAGTATTCACAGCCTTTGGTGTGAGGCTGTACATTGAGCTCAGGTTCATTCTGTTTCCACTGATCATTCTTGAGATGTTTCAGCAGCTTCATTGGAGTTCACCTGTGGTCAATTCAGTTGATTGGACTTGATGTGAAAAGGCATACACCTGTCTATATAAGGGCCCAGGGTTGACAGTGCATGTCAAAGCACAAACCAAGCATGAAGACAAAGGAATTGTCTGTAGACCTCCGAGACAGGATTGTTTCGAGGCACAAGGCTGGGGAAGGTTACAGAAACATTTCTGCTGCTCTGAAAGTTCCAATGAGCACAGCGGCCTCCATCATCCGTAAGTGGAAGATCTTTGAACCACCAGGACTCTTCCTAGAGCTGGCCGGCCATCTAAACTGAGTGATCGGGGGAGAAGGGCCTTAGTCAGGGAGGTGATCAATAACCCGATGGTCACTCTGTCTGAGCTCCAGCGTTCTTCTGTGGAGAGAGGAGAACCTTACAGAAGGACAACCATCTGTGCAGCAATCCACCAATCAGGCCTGTATGGTAGAGCGGCCAGACTGAAGACACTCCCCGCCAAAAGGCATCTGAAGGACTCTCAGACCATCAGAAACTAAACTCTCTGGTCTGATGAGACTCAAATTGAACTCTTTGGAGTGAACGCCAGGCGTTACGTTTGGAGAAAAGCAGGCAGCACACATCACCAGGCTAATACCATCCCTACAGTGAAGCATGGTGGTGGCAGCATCATGCTGTGGGGATGTTTTTCAGCAGCAGGAACTGGAAGACTAGTCAGGATAGAGGGAAAGATGAATGCAGCAATGTACAGAGACATCCTGAATGAAAACCTGCTTCAGAGTGCTCTTGACCTCAGACTGGGGCGACGGTTCATCTTCCAGCAGGACAATGACCCAAAGCACACCGCCAAAATATCAATAGACTGGCTTCACAACAACTCGGTGAATGTCCTTGAGGGGCCCAGCCAGAGCCCAGACCTAAATCCTATTGAACATATCTGGAGAGATCTGAAAATGGCTGTACACCGTCGCTTCCCATCCAACTTGATAGAGCTTGAGAGGTACTGCAAAGAGGAATGGGCAAACATTCCCAAACTCTAACAAACCTTTCATAGAAAGGTTAGTAATGAACATTTATACAGTATTTATGGGTGTAAAGCATCTGTGTTGTGAGAACTGCTTCTCATATGATATGTGAACGACCCCTACAGATTTACTTTGACATTTCCTCGAGAGAAAATGACGTTGACTGAAAATTTCTGTCGTACAACACGCCCCATTGGTAGCCTTTTGGCAGTGGAAATGCAAGCCTGATAAAGGTGACCCGTGCCGACCCGTACCGTACCGTATCACTCATATGTATGAGTGTGTGTCTGTGTGTACGTGGTGTGTGTGTGTGTGTGTGTGTGTGTGTGTGTGTGTGTGTGTGTGTGTGTGTGTGTGTGTGTGTGTGTGTGTGTGTGTGTGTGTGTGTGTGTGTGTGTGTGTGTGTGTGTGTGTGTGTGTGTGTGAGTGTGTGTGTGTGTGTGTGTGTGTGTGTGTGTGTGTGTGTGTGTGTGTGTGTGTGGATATGAGTGTATGACTGTGTATGTATGAACGTGTGTGTGTGTGTGTGTGTGTGAGAGGATTATGCAGTGGAATATCAGATGTGTTTGCTCTGTGAAGTGTATCTCAGTGTAAGTTGCCGCCTGACTGCCGTCCGCTGCTCCGCTCGCAGTAATTGCCTTATTTCATCAAAGCAGGTGAAGGGCCGCAGAATAACTCTCTCTCTCTCTCTCCGTCTGTTGAGTGTGTGTGTGTGTGTGTGTGTGTGTGTGTGTGTGTGTGGCGGAGCGTTCAGAAACAGGTGTGAACGTTTTAACCGTTGCGCACCCAGATGTCAGCGCTAAACTAAGGAGACTCGTCCCAGAGGTGTTTAATGAACTTTCCTCTGAAGGACTCGGTGTGTGTGACGCGTCCCTCTGCTGAATGTTCACGCTCTGAACAGCGCTCTGAACACACGTATACACACACACATACACACACACACACGCACACACGCCAGCTTATGAGCACTTTCTTTGTCAGAAATCACACACTGATACATTTTACTCTCACACACACACACACACACACACACCGATGGCATGTTTATACTGTACTGCGGGATCCATATTAAAGGAAAATTCCGGTTTATAATTCTCTGTTCCAGCATGTCTGACCTTCCACATGTCAATCTAAAGATGAGTGGAAAAGCTCAGCAAAAATCTATTTGATAAGGGTAAATTTACATTTAATACATCACATTTATTTTTAATAATAATAATAACAACAATAACAAGAAGAAGAATAATAACTTTAATAATAACTTCAATAATAATAATAATAATAATAATAATAACAACTTCAATAATAATATTAACAACAACAACAACAATAATAATAATTACTATAATTATTATATATTATAATATACTATAACTATAATAATTATAATGTAGTAATAATAGCTACATAATGTTAATTATTGACACCTTATTATAACTATAATAATAATAATAATAATAATAATAATAATAATAACTATAATAATAATAATAATAAAAATAACAATAAACATTACTATTATTATTATTATTATTATTATTATTATTATTAAAAGTAGTAGTAGTATTTATAATAAGGTGGCATTAATAATTAAAGGTGGCATCAATTATTATTATGATGATGACGATTATTATTATTACTATATCTATTAATATTATTATTAAATATAAAATTACATGTAAAAATTAAATAAAAAACAAAAAGTATTTTGTCTTGGCAATCAGCAGAGAAACTGAATTTTGTTCTAAAAAACAAAAACAAAAGTAAAATTAAAATATTAAAATAGCATTTTCATCACTTAAAAACACTACATTCGGGACTAATAATGGGAACAAATAATGCTAATTGACAGTATATAAATGTTCTTGCAAAACAGCTGAGAAAATAACTCCAGCTATAAAATACAATTATTATTATGATTATGATTAATATTATTTATTTGAGTGTGGTTGGAAAATATGTAATAAATATTTTGCTTTTTTAATTATTAAAAGTCTTATTAAAAGCATATTTAAGCATTATATAATGCATCACTTAATTTGATTAACTATTAATTAAATAATATTTATAAAACTATTAATAACTATACATTTTATTCATTATATTAAGCAAAACATTTTATTAAATCGAAACATTTAAGAGAAAAAATCTGTTAAATACAAAAAAACTACAATTAAAATAAAAATATAAAATAGCATTTCCTATTTACAAAAAACTCTAAATCTGGGCCTGATAATGGGTACAAATAATGCTGATTTCATTCATTCATTCATTTTCCTTCAGCTTAGTCCCTTTATTTATAAGGGGTCGCCACAGCGGATTGAACCGCCAACTATTCCAGCATATGTTTTACACAGCAGATGGCTTTCCAAGTGCAACCCAGTACTGGGAACCACCCATACACACTCATTCACACACACTCATACACTACGGCCAATTTAGTTCATCAGTTCCCCTATAGCGCATGTGTTTAGACTGTGGGGAAACCCACACCAACATGGGGAGAACATGTAAACTCCACACAGAAACGCCAACTGACCTAGCCAAGACTCGAACCAGCGACCTTCTACCTGTGAGGCCAAAGTGCTAACCACTGAGCCACCATGTCGCCCCTAATTTAATTTTGCACTTAATAAATCTTCTTCAGTCTTCATTTAGTTTCTAACGTATATTACGGTCACAAAAACTCGCGAGAGAGAAAGTCGACTGCAAAAGTTGTGAGTGTAAATGTGTGTCTCATAAGAGCAGGCGAGCGAACAGCTTTCATAAGCTTTTAAACAGACTCGAGGAACAACAGCGGCGGCTGAAAGAAGATATAAAGGGAATTACAGGCAGCGACTTGTGAAGTTTGGAGGCGCTTCACTTCATTCTAGATTTGCTCAGTTTAGCGCTGTACAAGTGTGTGTGTGTGTGTGTGTGTGTGTGTGTGTGTGTGTGTACGGATCTGATCAATAGTGTGCCGAAGCGCTGCCACTGTGTGTGTGTGTGTGTGTGTGTGTGTGTGTGTGTGTGTGTGTGTGTGTGTGTGTTTGTCAGTGCTGCCATGCACCGCCCTCCATCACTGTCTGTCAGAAGAGCAGAATGAGCTGTCGAGGGGACGATCAATGGCGCACACACACACACACACGACAGTTTATGAGCACATCCTCTGTCAGAAATCACACACTGATACATTGCACACACACACACACACCGCTCTGACACTGCAAACACACACATGAAAAATGACGTCTCGACTGACACTGAGCTTAATTATTGAGAGTATACATAGAGAGTTTAATATTAATCCAATTAATTATTCATTTATTCATTTTCCTTCAGCTTAGTCCCTTTATAAATCAGGGGTTGCCACAGCGGAATGAACCGACAACTATTCCAGCATATGTTTTTCACAGCGGATGCCCTTCCAGCTGCAACCCAGTACTGAGAATCACCCATACACACTCATTCACACACACACACACACACACACACACACACACACACACACACACTGACTACGTCCAATTTAGTTCATCAATTCCCCTATAGCGCATGTGTTTGGACTGTGGGGGAAACGGGAGCACCCAGAGGAAACCCACACCAACACAGGGAGAACATGCAAACTCCACACAGAAACGCTGGGGCTCAAACCAGCAACCTTCTTACTGTGAGGTGACAGTGCTAACTACTGAGCCACCACATCGCCCCTATTAATTATTTGATAAATAATTAATATATTGTTTTATTATATTATTATTACTGTGTGTGTGTGTATGTGTGTGTGTGTGTGTGTGTGTGTGTGTGTGTGTGTACCATTGTCATAAGCATGCCCAAAATCACCTCATATGACATAAAAATTCTAGTTTGGAAGTTAAAGGGCACCTCTTTTGCAAAAATCACTTTAATAAGTGGTTTAAACACAGTTTTCTGTCAGTAGTGTGTGAATATCTCCAGCGTCTAATGATAAACACTGTTTAATTCTATTGTTTTCATAATCAGCCTTGATTAAAACTGCAGAAGCACTTTGATTGACATTCTCCCTTTGTACGTCTCATCAGAGGGGGAAATTAAGCCCCGCCCACTCGTAACCTTCTTTCCCTCATTAGCATAAACAGCAGCCCTGAGTGAGAAGCAGCCGTCTGTCCATTAGCCATTAGAATGTTTGAGCTGCTGAAGATGATGTCAGCATAGACTAAGAGGATTATAGATGTGGAGTTTTAGATGAACAGCGACAGGAGCGACATAGACTGACAGAAGCATGAAGCACACACTGAAGCACACAGCACTGACAACACTAGTCCTGTTTTACATCTTCCACTATAGGTTTCCTCATGACGTCATTGATGACGTGTGAAATTCAGATGGAGGGCAGGGAGTGTTTCTCCTATATCGCTATCAGAACATCAAAATGTTTCTGTTTTATGTTGTTTATAATTGTTTAATTAATAAACAAAATAATCTCCCCCCACTGAGCATCATGGACAGCATTGTGGCAGCAGTGGAGTCATTCAGGTTCCTGGGCACCACCGTCTCTCAGGACCTGAAGTGGGACACTCACATTGACTCCAATGTCAAAAAAGCTCAACAGAGGCTGTACTTTCTTCGTCAGCTGAGGAAGTTCAGCCTCCCAAAGGAGTTGCTGAAACAGTTCTACACCTCCATCATTGAATCAGTCATCTGCACATCAATAACTGTCTGGTTTAGCTCAGCTACCAAATCCGACCTCCGAAGACTACGTCGAATAGTTCGGACTGCTGAGCGAATCATTGGTACAACCCTCCCTACTCTCCAAGAACTGTACTCATCCAGAGCGAGCAGAAGGGCTGCCAAAATCACTCTGGACTCCTCACACCCAGCACACTGCCTGATTGAACTGTTACCTTCTGGTGGACGCTACAGAGCACTGCGCACCAGAACAGCCCGACACAGAAACAGTTTCTTCCCTCAGGCGATCCATCTCATGAACACTTGATGATAGTAATTGTGGAACCAACATCACTACCTGCTATACACTTTATACACACATACACTTATTTAACAACACACTTTACATGCCAATTTGCACATAACAGCTGCACATATTATGTTGTATATAGTAATATAGCTGTACACACACTTGTCAATTTGTATATTTGCATTCACTCTTTAAAATATATTTATTGTCTGTTTTTTAGTCCTGTCTGTAATTCTGTTGCATTGTAGAAGCTCTGTCACCAAAACAAATTCATCATATGTGTGAACATACCTGGCAATAAAGCTCTTTCTGATTCTGATTCAGATTCTGATAAGAAATGCCGAACAGCTTTTATAGACTTCCAAATGTATTTGCTCCTAAAGGGGAGAAAGTTCCAGACACTGGCTGAAAAACGGAATAAAAGGTGCCATGTAATAAGTATTTTATCAATACATCCATGTGTACAATCATTGTTTGAACGCGATAATTCATTTGAGAGCACCAATAAAGATTACAGGCCTAGCTATATGTATTATATGTAAATGTGTTATAGAAAAATCAGATACAAACACCACCACATGTATACAAAATCCAGGAGAATATATTAACGTACCCTGCTATGTTATCTCTGCAATTAAATCTCTGTCTTGTTTTGCAATAATGCATGTCTTTACTGGCGTTTTGGTCGAATAAACAACCGTAACGTGAACATCGAGATGCACAGCAGCGGTGAATGTTTGTTGATGGTAAGTTCATCGACAGAACAAAAAGAAATGCAACCCTCGCGACAAAACTAGACGGTATTATTAGGTCTGTGTATTGGCAAGGGCCTCACGATATGATGCATATCACGATACATGGGTCACAATACAATATATCACTATATATTGCGATACAATACAGGCAGTGCAGAATTATTAGGCAAATGAGTATTTTGACCACATCATCCTCTTTATGCATGCTGTCTTCTGGCTGTATAGGCTCGAAAGCCTACTACCAATTAAGCATATTAGGTGATGTGCATCTCTGTAATGAGAAGGGGTGTGGTCTAATGACATCAACACCCTATATCAGGTGTGCAGAATTATTAGGCAACTTCCTTTCCTTTGGCAAAATGGGTCAAAAGAAGGACTTGACAGGCTCCGAAAAGTCAAAAATAGTGAGATATCTTGCAGAGGGATGCAGCACTCTTAAAATTGCCAAGCTTCTGAAGCGTGATCATCCAACAATCAAGCGTTTCATTCAAAATAGTCAACAGGGTCACAAGAAGCGTCTGAAAAAACCAAGGAGCAAAATAAACTGCCCATGAACTGAGAAAAGTCAAGCGTGCAGCTGCCAAGATGCCACTTGCCACCAGTTTTGCCATATTTCAGAGCTGCAACATCACTGGAGTGCCCAAAAGCACAGGGTGTGCAATACTCAGAGACATGGCCAAGGTAAGAAAGGCTGAAAAACCACCACCACTGAACAAGACACACAAGCTGAAACGTCAAGACTGGGCCAAGAAATATCTCAAGACTGATTTTTTTAAGGTTTTATGGACTGATGAAATGAGAGTGAGTCTTGATGGGCCCGTGGCTGGATCGGTAAAGGGCAGAGAGCTCCAGTCCGACTCAGACGCCAGCAAGGTGGAGGTGGAGTACTGGTTTGGGCTGGTATCATCAAAGATGAGCTTGTGGGGCCTTTTCGGGTTGAGGATGGAGTCAAGCTCAACTCCCAGTCCTACTGCCAGATTCTGGAAGACACCGTCAAGCAGTGGTACAGGAAGAAGTCTGCATCCTTCAAGAAAAACATGATTTTCATGCAGGACAATGCTCCATCACACGCGTCCAAGTACTCCACAGCGTGGCTGACAAGAAAGGGTCTAAAAGAAGAAAAACTAATGACATGGCCTCCTTGTTCACCTGAGCTGAACCCCATAGAGAACCTGTGGTCCATCATCAAATGTGAGATTTACAAGGAGGGAAAACAGTACACCTCTCTGAACAGTGTCTGGGAGGCTGTGGTTGCTGCTGCACGCAATGTTGATGGTGAACAGATCAAAACACTGACAGAATCCATGGATGGCAGGCTTTTGAGTGTCCTTGCAAAGAAAGGTGGCTATATTGGTCACTGATTTGTTTTAGTTTTGTTTTTGAATGTCAGAAATGTATATTTGTGAATGTTGAGATGTTATATTGGTTTCACTGGTGAAAATAAATCATTGAAATGGGTATATATTTGTTTTTTTGTTAAGTTGCCTAATAATTCTGCACAGTAATAGTCACCTGCACACACAGATATCCTCCTAAAATAGCTCAAACTAAAAACAAACTAAAAACTACATCCACAAATATTCAGCTTTGATATTAATGAGTTTTTTGGGTTCATTGAGAACATGGTTGTTGTTCAATAATAAAATTAATCCTCAAAAATACAACTTGCCTAATAATTCTGCACTCCCTGTAAATATTGTGATATATTGCAATAGTTTGTATTAGTGTATGTGTCACATTATATTGACAACTTGATAAAGTCGGCAGACAAATTAAAATTCCAATTCATTAGAACTGCACAGTGTTTGAACAGAGAACTATATATATTGCAAAACTTACAGATGGCTTTTTTTTTGTCTAATTTAGTATTCCCTGGTATAGCCTTAAAAAAAGTGCAGCCACACGTCAGCTCTGGAGGAAAATTTAAAGCTGGAGGCGACTTTATATTTTCCGCCATGCTCACTCTTGCTTACTTCTGATAACGTTCTACTTGGCGTTTTGTTGATCGCGAGTTAGCAACATCTACAGGAGCGGAGGAGGAGGTCGTTTGGCACAACTTGAATCGATACTTGAGGTTAAACTATTGATACACTATCGTAAAAGAAATTATCGCGAGAGTTAGATGTATCAATATTTCTGCACAGCCCTTGTTATTATTGTGGGGCACTTCTTTTCCTCGTTACAAAAGTAAATAATATAATGTAGACTATGTGTCCACGCTTTTGTATGCTTTCACCTTTATTTCATATATATCTGCATGGGGAAAACTGTAGTAATTTCAAGGTTTCCGCTACATTCATTCATTCGTGGCGGGCCGCCACGCCAAAATCCATCCCGCCACGGCTACATTACAGCTTCTTATTTAAAACATTTAGTCGTGTTTTTATAGCGGATTATAATCGCACCAAAACATATTAGAGGTAAACAGAGCAAACTTTTCTGTAACCGTAGTAGTGCTGTGCGCTATTTGTTCAAGGTGACATGCTGACTGACTCTCTGACAGACTGACTGACAGGTGCGTGAGTCTAGCAAACACCGCGTAGCTTTCAGTTAAGATGAACACAGTTTCCATAAGTATACTCTATTGATAAAGGTCAATGGCTTTGCATACAATGACTTTATCTTGCTGGAGTTTATAGCTGTTTCACTTTACTTCAGGATGTGTTAATGTCGGAAAACGCACAAAAACACACTAAATCGCGCTTCAGCAGCGCTTACTGGCGAGCGCACGAGAAGATCTGCACTTGAACGTGTAAATTTGAGTGCGTGCAAGAAGTTCTGTGCTCGAACAGAGGAAATCGGCGCGCAAGCAAAGAGATTCACATGCTCGTATTACATGAATGCTATCTCGACTTGTAATACTGCGTGTAATATTTGTCTTTGAAATAGTTGGCAGATCTGTGCAAAAAAAAAAGTCCTGCCGCCACTGCTGGAAAAAATCCTAGAGGAAACACTGAATTTACAATAAATATGTTTTTTGAAGCACATAGTAAAGCGTATAAAGTGTACAACTCTTTGTTAATGAATGCTACAGAATACTGTAGCATAGTAAACTGATAAACTGTAATAATTACTATAACGTTAATGTAAACGGTGCATTGTGATGTGTATAGCGTAGAAAACCGAAGCCTGTTGAATTTGTTTATTACTACAGTAGTGTCGCACAAGAGCAACAATATAGTTACTACATTTAATTCAAGTAATTGTCAATAGTATGCTTCCAAAACACTATCATATTTACTATGGTATTTTTTTTTAACAATTATTTTTTCAGAGTTTTACTGGACAGGACAGTGGAGATTACAGACAGGAAAGTGTGGGGAGCAGAGAGAAGGGAAGGATCAGCAAAGGACCTCGAGCTGGGAATTGAACTCGGGTCGCCGTGAGCACCTTAGTCCTATGTGTTGACGCTCTAACCACTAGGCTATTGACGCCAACTACTATAGTATTTTTTCATAATAGCTTGAAAATTACAGGCAAATATATTTTAATTCAGTAGCAAACTCAGCCCTCGGATCATGTCCAACATATGTGCTTATTTTCTATTTATATCTCTTATGAAATATGGTATAAATCGTAAAAATACAGACTTATCTCTGTCTCTCATTCAGTTTTTTTACTTCCTGCCCTTCATCTGAATTTTGCATGACATCAGAACAACGTGATTGAAAACAACCTATACTGATGCATAGGCATCTGTAACTCCGCCCTCCTCTGAAAAGAGGACAGTCTCATTTGAATTTAAAGCAACAGTCACCAAAACACCACAATTAGGATCAAAGCCTAAAAGGGTCAGTCAGAAATATTATCAGTGTGGTATTTTGTGCTGAAACTTCACATACACACTCAAGAGATATTAGATTTGACATATTGTATTAAGGCATAATAGATCTCCTTTAAATAGACGATTGTTATGATGCTTTTTAATCCATTCAGCGCTCGATTCAACACACAATGAAAGTATTTATAGATTTGGCCAAAATGATTCTTCGAATGCATCTAATGAACACATAACCGACTGATAAGTATCTATTCCTGACAGATTTGGATCTCCAGAACAGAGAAAGACGGCTGCGCGCTCTGGTTTTGGTGGCGATCCAGAGCCGCACATGTTGATGAGCTGGAAATCTGCGGCCCGCGGAGCAGCCAGACTCATTCACAGCTTGTTTCTGCTGTTGTCTCCAGCCTGTCAGAAAGCGAGTGTTTAACCCGAGCGCAGTGAGACGGTGACCCCGGATCCCCCCTGCCGCACCGTTGGCATCGGGGATCGCTCAGATTCTGGTCGCACCGATCGCGCGGCCCGTCCGGCTGTCGGTAACAGGTGTCACCAGCTCAGAGTTCCCTCGGCACCAGCAGTCGTGCACAATGGTTCCTGCTGCTGTAGGATGAGTTATATACATGGAGCTGTTCCCAGACTCACAAACACACCAATGCTGCCAAACAAACGTGTGTGTGTGTGAGTGTGTGTGAATGGAACGTTAAAGGAATGCTCTAATGCGTACAATGCAAAACCTATGCCTGATACATTCATTTGGCAAACTGAATTTAATTGGTGGTGAAGTACACATAAGAGTAGTATTATGTACAATGGTTCCTGCTGTAGCAGGATGATGGAGCTATTCCCAGACTTAGACACACCAATCCTGCCAAACAAAGTGTGTGTATGTGGGTGTGTGTGTGTCAGTGAATGAAACATTAAAGGAATGCTCTGATATGTACAATACAAAATGCATTGCCTAATTTGGCAAACTGAATTTCATTATTGAGCTGCATGATATTGGAAAAAAAAAATTGAACCTTGCGATATTTTCTTATTCTTATTTTCATTTGAGATGGAACGAGATTATTCTGTAGGCGAGTACATCTGCAAACAATCTAATAAACAAATTAAAAGCAGTTAAATACAATAAAAAAAAGCTACAATTAAAACAATTCGTGTTTTACTGTTTCTATCAGTATTCAGGGAATTGAACATCTAATAATTCAATTAAATCTATTATTATTAATGTTACAAACTGTACAATTTCCTATGCCTGAATGCTTTTAAAATGACATGCAAATGATGCATTATAATATAGACTTGGCGATGCATATCCTGCGATGCAATTATTGCCAACGATCACGTTGCGAATTCTATGCTGAAATAATATATTGTGCACGATATAAGAGTAGTATTATGCAGTAGTTTCCTGCTGCAGTTATATACATGGAATATTAATGCAATACACGAATACATACAATGCAAAACATATGCCTGGTCAACATAAAGCAGATACTGCCGGCAGCTAGCTCTCTGCTACTCTCACATGGTCGCCCACTGAAGCTAAGCAGGGCTGCGCCCGGTCAGTACCTGGATGGGAGACCACATGGGAAAACTAGGTTGCTGCCGGAAGTGGTGTTAGTGAGGCCAGCAGGGGGCGCCCAACCTGCGGTCTGTGTGGGTCCTAATGCCCCAGTATAGTGACGGGGACTCTATACTGCTCAGTGAGCGCCGTCTTTCGGATGACTCTCTGTGGTCATTAAAAATCCCAGGATGTCCTTCGAGAAAGAGTAGGGGTTTAACCCCGGCATCCTGGCCAAATCTGCCCACTGGCCTCTGTCCATCATGGCCTCCAAACCCTCCCCATATCATAATTGGCTTCATCACTCTGTCTCCTCTCCACCAATCAGCTGGTGTGTGGTGTGCGGTCTGGCACAAAATGGCTGCCGTCGCGTCATCCAGGTGGATGCTGCACACTGGTGGTGGATGAGGAGATTCCCCCCAATATGTAAAGCGCTTTGAGTGTCTAGAAAAGCGCTATATAATGTAAGGAATTATTATTATTATTATTATTATTATTATTATTATTATTATTATTATTATTATTATTATTATTATATGCATTGCTCTTACATCTAGGTTTGTTCAGTTCCCCATGCAAAAAGAGTTCATTCATTTGGCAAACTGAATTTAATTGGTGGTAAAACACATTTGCGCTGCATGATATCGAAAAAAATCGAACATTGCAAGATTTTCTTATTCTTATTCTCATTTTAGATCAAGCGGAATGATTCTGAAGGCGAGTGCATCTGCATACAATCTAGTAAACAAATTAAAAGCAGATAAATACAATAAAGAAAAAGCTACGATCAAAACGATTAGTGTTTTCCGAGTCTAACACATGTTCAGGGAATTGAATAAACACAAAAAAATTCTAATAACTAAAATTCATCATTATTAATGTTACAAACTGTACAATTTCCTATACCTGAATGCTTTTAAAATCACATGCAAATGATGCATTATAATATAGAATTGACAATGCATATCCTGCGATGCAATTATTGCCAACAATCACGTTGCGAATTCTATGCTGAAATAATATATTGTGCACGATATAAGAGTAGTATTATGCAGTAGTTTCCTGCTGCAGTTATATACATGGAATATTAATGCAATACACCAATACATACAATGCAAAACATATGCCTGGTCAACATAAAGCAGATATGCATTGCTCTTACATCTAGGTTTGTTCAGTTCCCCATGCAAAAAGAGTTCATTCATTTGGCAAACTGAATTTAATTGGTGGTAAAACACATTTGCGCTGCATGATATTGAAAAAAAAAATCGAACATTGCAAGATTTTCTTATTCTCATTTTAGATCAAGCGGAATGATTCTGAAGGCGAGTGCATCTGCATACAATCTAGTAAACAAATTAAAAGCAGATAAATACAATAAAGAAAAAGCTACGATCAAAACGATTAGCGTTTTCCGAGTCTAACACATGTTCAGGGAATTGAATAAACACAAAAAAAGTATAATAAGTAAAATTCATCGTTATTAATGCTACAAACTGTACAATTTCCTATGCCTGAATGCTTTTAAAATCATATGCAAATAATGCATTATAATTTAGACTTGACACTGCATATTCTGCGATGCGATTATTGTGAATGATCATATTGCAATTTTGATACTGAAATCATATATATTGTGCACGATATAGGAGCAGTATTATGCACAATGGTTCCTGCTGCAGTAGGATGATGGAGCAATTCCCAGACTCACAGAAACACCAGTCCTGCCAGACGAAGTGTGCATGAGTGAATGGAACATTAAGGGAATGCTCTAATATGTACAACGCAATATGCATTGCCTTCAGCATTAATTTGGCAAACTGATTTAATTGGTAATAAAACACACTAAGGCTGCACGATATTGGAGAAATCGAATATTGCGATATTTTCTTATCCTTATTCACATTTTAGATTGAACGGGATGATTCTGAAGGCGAGTGCATCTGCATACAATCTAATAAACAAATTAAAAGCAGAAAATACAATAAAGAAAAAGCTACGATCAAAACTATTTGTGTTTTCTGAATCTAACAGTATTCAGGTAAAAAAAAAAAAATTCTAATAAGTAAATAAAACTCATCGCTATTAATGTTACAAACTGTACAATTCACTATTCCTGAATACTTTTTAATTCACATGCAAATGATGCATTATGATATAGACTTGGCATTGCATATCCTGCGAATGATTACATTGTGATTTCGATGCTGAAATGATATATTGTGCAGTCCTAAAAACATGGAAGAGTAGTATCATGGACAACAGTTCCTGGAGTTATATACATGTAAATTAAAGCAATGCTCTAATATAGAGCTGCATGGGTGATGCAATCTAGATAATTATTTTCCATATTGAACAATAACGATATATATATTTCAATATAAGTTGTTACTGCTTCCAGATTAAAAGAAATCCACCGAACGCCAAAAATTCTGTATATTTCTAATATCAACACACTTTTAGATTCCCATTGTTGCATATTTCTGCTGTGAGATTGGCTCTTAGATCAATAAAGAGTAAAAAAGTCCAGAGCTTATCATTGTTATTGATGTAAATGTTATGTTGATTCGATATAATATCGTTCATCTGCCCTACTCTAATACATACAATGCAAAACCTATGGCTGATCAACATAAAGCAGATACGCATTACACTGCAAAGAGTTTTCACTTACATCAAGGTTTGTTCAGTTCCACATAAGAAAGGGTTTATTCATCTGGCTAACTGAATTTAATTGGTAGTAAAACACACGTAAGAGTAGTATTATGTGCAATGGTTCCTGCTGGAGTAGGATGATGGAGCTATTCCCAGACTTAGACACACCAATCCTGCCAAACAAAGTGTGTGTGAGTGAATGGAACATTAAAGGAATGCTCTGATACGTATAATGCCTATTGCATTAATCTGGGAAACTGAGTTGGTGGTAAAACACAAGTACGAGTAGTGCTATGCACAATGGTTCCTACTGCTATATTACAAGTATACACGTGGAGCTGTTCCCAGACTCAAAACCACACTAATGCTGCCAAACAACATGTGTGTGTGTGTGTGTCATGTGCATGCATGTGAGTGAATGAAACATTAAAGTGTAACGGAGGCCAGCTAGTAAGTGCTGTGCAGGTAAACCTCACTCCTCTGACCTCTAAAGGTGCTCTGGCGACAGACGCTAGAGGCCATGGTCTTTAGCCTCCTTGGTAGAGCAACCGACTCCCGTGCGGAAGGTCGCCGGTTCGATACCAGCTCAGAGCGGGTTGGGTGGTGTAGAACCGGTGGGGTTACATTGGTGCCGTGACCCGGATGGGAGTGAGGTTTAGGGGGGTGAGTGTAACGGAGGCCAGCTAGTAAGTGCTGTGCAGGTAAACCTTACTCCTCTGACCTCTAATGCTGCGTTCACACCAGACGCGGAAGAAGCGTCAAGCGCGAGTGATTTACATGTTAAGTCAATGCAAACGCGCAAATAGGCATCCTATGACGCGAATTGCGCGAATGGCGCGAATGGCGCGATACGCGCGAATTGAGCGTTTGACGCGCTTAACGCGCAAATCGCTCGAGTTCAAATATCTGAACTTCTGCGGACATTCGCGCCGCGTTAACCAATCAGGAGCTTGCTCTTGTGGGAGCATGATTGTGACGTAGCCCCTGTTGTTGGTGTCCGGGGGAAATCCTCCAGCCGAGACCGACAACAGTTCATCAAACTGGGCTTGGCTCAGTCAGAAGCACCGCTGGAAGCCCCAGTCATCCAGGTTACGTTTCTGGAGGAGTTTATGAGCTCACAGCGCTGGGTGCACCTCTGAAAGTATCTAGTGGACTCAGACACTGCTCCAAACGTATCGACGCTGTTTTACAGCCTTCATAAAGCACATAAACACAGTTATTTTATCAATAAAATCCATGTTAGCCATTTAGCAACGAAGCTACATTCACCGAGCAGACAGAAGCCCTGCCCATGACGCAAATCCGCGTCTGTTCTGAAGTGAATTTGACGCGCGAATGAAGCGGAGTTTGGCGCGCGAATGAAGCGGAGTCTGACGCGCGAATGAAGCGAGTAAACTCAAATGTTCACGCGTCTATTTACTCGCGAATAGCGCGATTTTGCCGCGCGTTCCGCGTCTGGTGTGAACGCAGCATAAAGGTGCTCTGGCGACAGACGCTAGAGGCCATGGTCTTTAGCCTCCTTGGTAGAGCAACCGACTCCCATGCGGAAGGTCGCCGGTTCGATACCAGCTCAGAGCGGGTTGGGTGGTGTAGGACTGGCGGGGGTTACAAAAGGAATGCTCTAATACAGTGGCGTCAAACTCAATTCCTGGAGGGCCGCAGCCCTGCAGAGTTTAGTTCCAGCCCTGCTTCAACACACCTATCTGTAAGTATCAAACAAGCCTAAAGCACTCAATTAGTTTGATCAGGTGTGTTTAATTAGGGTTGGAACTAAACTGTGCAGAGCTGCGGCCCTCCAGGAACTGAGTTTGACACCTGTGCTCTAATATATACAATGCAAAACCTGATGCATTATTTGGCAAACTGAATTTAGTAGGTGGTGAAACACACGTAAGAGTATTATGCACAATGGTTAAATACCATAAATAAAGTTATAATGACTAATACCCATAACCTTTCTGATTTTGATTATAAGGCAATAATGTGCACCTGATGTAAAGCTGCTCTGAAACAAATAATTATTGTGACAAGCGCTGTACAAATCAGCGTGAATTGAATTTAACTGAATGGTTCCTGCTGCTGTAGGATGAGTTATATACATGGAGCTGTTCCCAGACAAACACACCAATCCTGCCAAACGGGATGTGTGTGTGTGTGTGTGTGTGTGAATGGAACATTAAAGCAACGCTCTAATACATTCAATACAAAATTATGCCTGATCAACAAGAAGCAGATATACATTACACTACAAAGGCTTTGCACTTACGTCAAGGTTTGTTCAGTTCCCCGTATGCACGGCCATACTGCCGATTCTCAGATATAAACAACAGCACGGATTGTACAGTTAATGTACTATTGAATACACTGTTCTGCTTAATAATGCTGTCTAAACCATGGAAAAACACAAGTGGAAGCTGCTGAATCATATAGAGAAGGACATACTAAGCAGGAAATGGTTCAATTATTTGGCAAACTGAATTTAATTGGTGGTAAAACACACGTAAGAGTAGTATTATGTACAAGGGTTCCTGCTGCAGTAGGATGTGTGTGTGTGTCAGTGTGTGTGAGTGAATGGAACATTAATGCAATGCTCTAATACTTACAATACAAAAGCTATGCCTGATCAACATGAAGCAGATATACATTACACTACAACAGGTTTGCACTTGCGTCAAGGTTTGTTTAGTTCCCTGTATGTGCGGCCATACTGCCGATACAGTTAATGTACTACTGTCTAAACCAGGAAAGCCCAAACTAGGTCACGCCACCATCCCATCTGAGAAGAGAGGAAGGATGATGGGCATGGTTTAGAGATTGTCATTTCAAATCTAATGTAACCTTTTGTTAGTTAAGGTTAATTTAAGGTTAGGTTAATTTAATTTAACGTACATACTGTCACCCAACGAAAAGACAAATCAAGGCAAAGGCAGATTGTGCTTTACTAGTTTATTCATCATTGAACTCCACTGTGGTTATGTTTTTATTGCAATGAGTTATTATTTAAGATGTTATACCGCTGTCACGATCACCAGCGATCTAAACACCATCGCTCGCTGGAAAACATTCACACGAACTACAAATCTGCCAGTTTATGGACTACAGATCCCAGTCACGCAACACACACTCACTCCAAGTCACCATTGATTAGGCACTCACAGCTGAAGCTGCTTTTGGACTGATTACTGCACTATAAAAAGAGCACACTAACACACAGTTGTGGCTGAGTCTTCTGTAACCAGGGAATGTGACACTGACAACAGGCGTGCGGATCCAAATGCAGGTTTATTAGCGAGGTCAGGTATGCAATGGTCAACACAGGGGCAAACAGATGTATACGGGCAATCCAGAGTCGTAGCGAAAAATAATAGGCAGATGGTAACAAGGCAGGCAGCAGACAGGGAGCAAGACAAAGGAAACGCGCTGTAATGTCACTTAACAGATAACAAGACTCAGCCACAACTGTGTGTTAGTGTGCTGTTTTTGAATGCTTTCCAGCGATCTATGGTGTTTAGATCGCTGGTGATCAAGACAACTGCATTATGATCTCAAGTAATGTTTTCTATTTACTTTTAAATCTTATGAACTCGAACAGGACATTACCCATGCCAAATTTTATGTAATATAGCTTGGTATATTTACCTCCGGCTCACAGCTTTCAATGATATTTGGCTTTTGGCCCTTTATACAAGAAAGTTTGAGCACCCCTAGTCTAAACCAGAGCAAAAACACACGTGGAAGCTGCTGAATCATATAGAGAAGCATTAGTAAGCCGGAAAGAGTGTTTTTGCATTCATGCAGAAAATAAACATATATACTATGTGACTTTTATAAGCTAATTTCGAGAGGATCACGTGCTATGATTGAACATGGCTGGTCTCGCATCAACAATTGATAAAGCAATCAGATAAATCCAAGCCTACATAAATACATTTTGAAGAATCCCCCCCATCCACCCCTTTTCCTTGTATACTAGGTGGAGCTCTCGAGACCTACCTGATCTCAGACCTCCTTTTATGATAAACGACCAGGTGGGAGCCCTGGGCTCAACTATCTCCAAGCTCAGGGTTCTCTCCTGGGACAGCATGCCAAACCTGCTATTAGTATCAATCATTAGCTAACTCTGAACTCTTGAAATATTTTTATCGGCTAATATATCGATCTTCTAATCATAATAAGTTATCGGTCAAAAAATGTTTGTGTCATGCAAAAGTTGA
>LR812524.1:2111183-2123683 GCA_903798195.1 Danio kyathit | reverse complement strand
TGTGCACGGAGCGCAAAATATACTGAAAAAATTTTGTTCAAAAACACAGTAAAAAATAGTGTCCACATTTATATGCTATAAATAAAATTGACATGCATTTCTTTTTTTTTTGGAATATGCTATGCAATAAATATTTAGAGTATAATTAAATAAATTATACTCTCTATATATTTTTGCATGGCATAAATATCATTATTTTTATATAAATCTGGTGTTTAAAAACTATGCTAGTCTCATTAATTATGCTTTTACATTATGCATATTTACATGTATGCACTAGTGTTTTATTTATGCCATGATCTATTAATAAAGATACAGGAAATATACTCGATTTGTTTAGGAATCGATACATTTGGTCAATTTATTAATTTCTGAAATTTGAATCTGAAATGCATTGCTAAGGGTGCGTTTTTTGCACGATTTAGATGACAAATCCACTAGAGGGCGCTGTCTACATTTTTGCGAATCTATAATACGTTACTTGGGGTATGTTTTGTTGTACGTTTCTGAAGATAAATCCACCAGAGGGCGCAGTCTACATTTTTGCAAATCTAAAATACATTACATAGGGTATGTTTTGTTGTACGTTTCAGATGATAAATCCACTAGAGGGCGCTGTCTACATTTTTGCGAATCTATAATACGTTACTTAGGGTACGTTTTGTTGTACAATTCTAAAGATAAATCCATTAGAGGGCGCTGTCTACATTTTTGCAAATTTAAAATACATTACATAGGGTATGTTTTGTTGTACGTTTCAGATGATAAATCCACTAGAGGGCGCTGTCTACATTTTTGCAAATCTAAAATACATTACATAGGGTACATTTTGTTGTACGTTTCAGATGATAAATCCACTAGAGGGCGCTGTCTACATTTTTGCAAATCTAAAATACATTACATAGGGTACATTTTGTTGTACGTTTCAGATGATAAATCCACTAGAGGGCGCTGTCTACATTTTTGCGAATCTATAATACGTTACTTAGGGTACGTTTTGTTGTACGTTTCTAAAGATAACTCCATTAGAGGGCGCTGTCTACATTTTTGCAAATTTAAAATGCATTACATAGGGTATGTTTTGTTGTACGTTTCAGATGATAAATCCACTAGAGGGCGCTGTCTACATTTTTGCAAATCTATATTACGTTACTTAGGGTACGTTTTGTTGTACATTTCTGAAGATAAATCCACTAGAGGGCGCTGTCTACATTTTTGCAAATCTATATTACGTTACTTAGGGTACGTTTTGTTGTACATTTCTGAAGATAAATCCACCAGAGGGCGCTGTCTACATTTTTGTAAATCTAAAATACATTACATAGGGTACGTTTTGTTGTACGTTTCAGATGATAAATGCACTAGAGGGCGCTGTCTACATTTTTGCAAATCTAAAATACGTTACTTAGGGTACGTTTTGTTGTACGTTTCAGATGATAAATCCACCAGAGGGCACTGTTTACATTTTTGTTAATCTAAAATACATTACTTAGGGTATGTTTTGTTGTACGTTTCAGATGATAAATCCAGCAGAGGGCGCGGTCTACATTTGTGCAAATCTAAAATACGTTACTTAGGGTATGTTTTGTTGTACATTTCAAATGATAATTCCACCAGAGGGCGCTGTCTACATTTGTGCAAATCTAAAATACGTTACTTAGGGTACGTTTTGTTGTACGTTTCAGATGATAAATCCACTAGAGGGCGCTGTCTGCATTTGTGCAAATCTAAAATACGTTACTTAGGGTATGTTTTGTTGTACGTTTCAGATAATAAATCCACCAGAGGCACTGTCTACATTTTTGTAAATCTAAAATACGTTACTTAGAGTATGCATTATTGTTTCTTGAGATTTTTTAAGACCTTTTTTAGGCGATTATCAATTTTTGTTTGTTAATGCTAAGGAATTTTTCTAATAGCTCGGTTGGGCTAGTAGAAAAGATTTTTTACTTCCTCCATAAAAAAAAAAAAAAATCAAATTGAGTTATTTCAGCACTTACAACACTGTATAAACTGAGCTACGAAAAAACTGACCAACCAGAAAAGTGTCCATATGGAGACAGATTGATAACACAAATGCATGCAATACAAATCATAGACAACACTGTGTTGAGGTGTTTATTTAGTGCTATACAAAGAACTGCACCTAAATAATCCTTTATTCATCAATTATTAATTTATTCATTCGGCTTAGTCCCTTTATTCATCAGGGGTCACCACAGCGGAATGAACCGTCAACTATTCCAGAATATTTTACATAGCGTACATATTTATGTCCTTCCAGCTGCAACCGAACACTGGAAAACACCCATACACACTCATTCACGCACACACTCATACACTACGACCAATTTAGTTTATTCAATCCCCCAATAGCGCATGTGTTTGGACTGTGGGGCAAGCCAGAGCACCCGGAGGAAACCCACGCCAACATGTGGAGAACATGCAAACTCCACACAGAAATGACAACTGACCCAGCCAGGACTCAAACCAGTGATCTTCTTGCTGTGAGGCCACAGTGCTAACCACTGAGCCACCGTGTCACCCCCTTCATCGGTTATATGTGCCTATAAATACCATTAATGTGAAAAGGAACAAAATTTGCTGTCATAATGCTGCCCCCTAGTGTTTATTTTACCCACAAACTGCTGTCAAACATACATTTTTTATGGTTTCTAAACATGATACTAGTATTTTAGCTTAAAGTGGCATTTAAAGGCTTAACTAGGTTAATTAGGGTAAAGTTAGGGTAATCAGGCAAGTCATTGTATAACAGTGGTTTGTTCTGGAGACAATCCAAAACTAATATTGCTTAAGAAGAGCCCCTATTACACATTGAAAAGAATCATATTTCGGTTTTATGGGTCTCCAACAACATACTGATATGTATGCAAGGTCAAAAAACCCTTTCATGGTCTTATAATCTGCATTTATTTTTACCTAATTATCCCAGCGACTCCCATATGAATCGTTCAGCGATTCATTTGTTCTCAAACCCCTGCTTAGCGCGAAGCTAATCTGCGCTGATTGGACCGATGACAGTCTGTTGCGATTGGTCGACAGCGTTCAGCGCGAGACAGTAAAATGCCCAGCGTGGTTTATCAAGCCCCCGGGTCGCCAACATTGGATCGCAGCGGACGCCCGAAACAAGCTTCAAAGTAAACTTACTAACACCACAGTAAACTGTACCCGGTTCTCAACAGTGATATTCAGACACCTCAGCGCCGAAAGCAGTGCAGTTAAACACCAGCATTGCTCTCAAGTATGACACACATTCAGATTAATCCACACAGCAGCAAAAGCTGAACTATTCTGAACCTTGACCGCTGCACGTGTGCAGGATTAGCTAACAGTGGCCATAGCAACGACAAACGTTAGTGAAACAAGCTCACAAACACATTTAAATGCGTAAACAAAGCAGCACGCATCGCGTTTCCAACGTGGCATTAGACGCGATATGAGAATAAAAAGAGTTAACCGGATACAGTACATGCGGTAACTAGTAACAAAACATGTAGATCATTTCTATTTGCAGTCATTGCTCTGGCACCTCGTCCGTGAACTGCTATATTTTCTTAAGGCTTTCCTGTACTCTGCTATTCCAAACGATCACATACCCAGCCGGGAGGTTGTAGCATCCTCTGTCCTCTGACAAGCTATCTCTGCTCCCTTCACAAGCCCGAAGCCCAGCGTGCAGCAGCCTGCCGGTGTACCTATTAATTTGTCCTTATTTTGCCCGCACCCCTGGTGTATTGTCTGTCCATTACAAGATGGAGGAAGAAACTTAATGCATGAGCTGTGTAGTGATAGATCGCCCATTGTAAGTGTACAGATTTCTGAACGACTCCTTTCCCCTCACACTTCCAATAATATCCAGGTAAGCACAGCGTCTTCATGAGCGTCCTGCTGCTGTGTTAGTGGGCGGGACCGCAGGTTTGAATTTTGCCGGGTCTGTGCGCGCAACCATTATGTTTCGTAACGACGTCACGACGAAACGGCTGATGACTCGTTATCAAGACGATTCGTTTAAACCACTATGAGTCCACACTTTTATAGATGAATCAATAGTTTTAAACACTGTCCACTTTCAGATTTAAGCTTTAGCTGGATATTTCACTTCACTTAGAGCTGTGTGACACACTACATGGAAGGTGATTTTCAAAAACCCATAATAGGGGCTCTTTAAGAAGGCTAATAATATTGACCTTAAAAAAGCTTTAAAACAATTAAGAACTGCTTTTATTCTAGCCGAAATACAACAAATAAGACTTTCTCCAGAAGAACAAATATTATAGGAAATACTGTGAGAAATTCCTGCATCTGTTCAACATCATTTGGGAAATATTTAAAATAATTTGGACGTCAACAGTATCTCATAAACACCAATGTGAACTTTGACAGCAGTACTAACCAACAATCCGCACATCATTGTTAATCTCCAGATGCACAGAGAGAGCGCATTATCATGCCGCTTTTCCTCCTCTGGAGATGCAGGAACATCATGATGAGGAATTGATATGCAGCAATACTATTAACAGGACACGCAGACACACAATTAGAAATAATTCTATCGCACGCTTTTATCCGAGTCCCGGCGCGCGCCACTGCCTCATTTTCCTGTGACCCAGGTGCTCGCATTCCCAAAGGTAATTTTCACTCAAAACATCCAACCTGTTATGAATAATAATAACAAGCAAACCGCAGCCACCTGGCCAGACGGAGAATATCATTCTGATTAGTGGGTGTGTTCTGTTCACTCGCCACCTGACTCACAGCAGATCATCAATAACAGAATACCCATAATCCTCCACTCATGCACCTGCATCCTGTAGAGGGAGCTGCTCACGGTACACACACACACCTGCAGTTTTGTATTCATAGCACTCCAACTCACATGCATACACACACACACACACACCTGCACTTTTGTGTTCATAGCCTTCAAACTCACACACACACACACACACACACAGACGGCAGAGCGCTATTAAACTCTTGAAGTGAAGCACTCCAATGTGCTGTTTTTCTGCTTCCTCTGCCAATGAGAAACACTGCCAGATACACAGTCAGGTGTGTGTGTATGTGTGTGTGTGTGTGTGTGTCAGGAAACCATCGCTGAACTTTCAAACATCTTACAATGAAGCCAGTGAACCACCGAAACATCCCCAAAATATCACATTTGCTCATTTATAGAAACACAAACAGGCCTGTTGTTGAGCTGCAGACTGCTCATGCTGAAAAACACACTGCAACCATTCTGATCAGATGATCGTTCTACAAATACAGACTCAACTGTGACGTTTTGTTTATGTGTTTGGAAACAAGTTGATAGACTTAAAGGTAAAAGGTCTGGGTTAAAATTAATGAAGCTTTTATGCATGGAGAGTGTATTCAATTGGACAGTAAGGACATTTATAATGTTGCATGCTTTTAATTATACACTTATTTTCACATTTCTATTAATCTGAAAAATAAACTGTGTTGTAGTTTCAACAAAACTATGAAGCAGCAATAATAATAATCAGACATGTGTTTTTAATCGATAAATCAGCACATTTGAATAAATTCTGCAACATTAAAGATGCTTTATTCACATAATGAAGAGTTACTTCGCGTTAAAATCTTAAATTGAATTTAAATTATGAAGGGCACTCATCCTTGAGCGTTACTGGGTGTTATTACAAAATGATGCCAATCTCCCGTTCCACCACATCCCAAAGGTGCTCTATTGGATTGAGCTCTGGTGACTGTGGAGGCCATTTGAGTACAGTGAACTCATTGTCATGTTCAAAAAACCAGTCTGAGATGATTCACACTTTATGACATGGTGTGTTATCCTGCTGAAAGTAGCCATCAGAAGATGGAGACACTGTGGTCATAAAGGGATGGACATGGTCAGCAACAATACTCAGGGTAGGCTGTGGCGTTGACACCATGCTCAGATGGTACTGATGGGGCCAAAGTGTGCCAAGAAAATCTCCCCCACATCACTACACCACCACCGCCAGCCTGAACGGTTGATACAAGACAGGATGATCCATGCTTTCATGTTGTTGATGCCAAATTCTGCCCCGACCATCCGAATGTGGCAGCAGAAATGGAGACTCATCAGACCAGGCAACGTTTCTCCAATCTTCTCTTGTCCAGTTTTGGTGAGCCTGTGTGAATTGTAGCCTCAGTTTCCTGTTCTTAGCTGACAGGAGTGGCACCCGGTGTGGTCTTCTGCTACTGTAGCCCATCCGCCTCAAGGTTGGACGTGTTGTGTGTTCAGAGATGCTCTTCTGCAGGCCTCGGTTGTAACGAGTGCTTATTTGAGTAACTGTTGCCGTTCTATCAGCTGGAACTAGTCTGGCCATTCTCCTCTGACCTCTGGCATCAACAAGGCATTTGCGCCCACAGAACTGCCGCTCACTGGATATTTCCTCTTTGTCGGACCATTCTCTGTAAACCCTAGAGATGGTTGTGCGTGAAAATCCCAGTAGATCAGCAGTTTCTGAAATACTCAGAGCAGCCCGTCTGGCAGCAACAACCATGCCACGTTCAAAGTCACTTAAATCCCCTTTCTTCCCCATTCTGATGCTCACTTTGAACTGCAGCAGATCGTCTTGACCATGTCTGCATGCCTAAATGCACTGAGTTGCTGCCATGTGATTGGCTGATAAGAAACTTGCGTTAGCGAGCAGTTGGACAGGTGTACCTAATAAAGTGACCGGTGAGTCTGTATAGATATATATATAGATATATATATAACACACAAATAATTCATATTAAATAAATATATATTATGATGATGATGATTATTATTATTATTAATTTAAAAAGTGCATATTAAATGTTGTTTAATTGTAAAAATGCATTTTACTAATGCTTTTTTTAATCAAATGAATGATTCCTTTCCTATATTTCCTTTTTTAGGAAATATATAGGAGCAATTCCAGCGTTATGGATGTGACGTTTGCAGTAAAAACTCCAATTATAAATTCACATAGAACGTATATGTTAACATTATATTGAAGCAACTGTTTATATTTTCCAAAACAACTAACCAGAGTTATAGGATCAGAAAAATATCTATCTGTAAACATTTTTTATATTTTAAATGTGGAAAATAAACATGCGTTATGGATGTGATGAAAAAAGTCTGCGCATTTGCAGTTTACAACACACTTTGTAGAAATTCTGTCAATTAAAACGCACAACCCAAAGTAATAATGCTAATCAAAAGGATAAGAGTCGGCTCACTATTAAACAAACATCGTCGATTTTGGTTTTGTTTGACTTTTTTGCATTTATGAGGAAAAAGCTTCGTTATGGATGTGACAGATGTGAAATTGCCACTTGTGTGACTTTGGTAAATCAAATATAATAGTTTGAAAACATTGACAGATACAGTTGCAATCAGAATTATTGAACCCCTTTGAATTTTTTTTCTTTTTAAATATTTCCCAAATGATGTTTAACAGAACAAGGAAATTTTCACAGTATGTCTGATAATATTTTTTCTTCTGGAGAAAGTCTTATTTGTTTTATTTCGGCTAGAATAAAAGCAGTTTTTAATTTTTTAAAAGCCATTTTAAGGTAAATATTATTGGCCCCTTTAAGCTATATATTTTCAATAGTCTACAGAACAAACCATCGTTATACAATAACTTGCCTAATTACCCTAACCTGCCTAGTTACCCTAATTAACCTAGTTAAGCCTTTAAATGTCACTTTAATCTGTATAGAAGTGTCTTGAAGAATATCTAGTCTAATATTATTTACTGTCA
This sequence comes from Danio kyathit, assembly GCA_903798195.1. Classification (NCBI taxonomy): domain Eukaryota; kingdom Metazoa; phylum Chordata; class Actinopteri; order Cypriniformes; family Danionidae; genus Danio; species Danio kyathit. The sequence goes on along the minus strand of LR812524.1, from coordinate 2,115,914 downwards.
TCATGACAAAGGTAAAATAAATCAGTTATTAGAGATGAGTTATTAAAACTATTATTAGAAATGTTGAAAAAATTATCTCCGTTAAACAGAAATTGGGGAAAAAAATAAACAGGGGGGCTAATAAATCAGGGGATTGAATAATTCTGATTGCAGCTGTACATTTTTGAGTATTTCTAAAGTACTGTAAAATACTTCCTTACACACAAAGTGTAGAAACGGTTTTGTTATTTTGGTGAAAAATATTTTTTTTTCTTGGCAATGTTGACATTTGCATGGAATTGCTCATACATTTTTTAATATTACCAACCCCAAACCTTTTTTTTAAATCAGTAGTGTACTGATACTTTTGCACAACTCTTTCATGCTATCTACATTAACATCATATGCTATTGTAACAGTTGCAAGTTGTGTATCTTTGTATCTTCGTGTGTATCTTTATTTGCTATAATTTAAATGTAGAGTGTCCCAAATCAGCTTAATTCACACAGGATGCTTTCTATAGGCAGCACACTAGAATTTGGAATAGAGCGGCTGTCAGAGGAAATGTCTTATCGATTGGTCTGTGTGTATGTGTGTGTGTGTAGGGCTTCAGGGGTCAAGTGCACTCAGAAACTCACACCCTGAGAGACCACCGGCTGCTCATGCGGGAAATAAGAGCCATTCGCTGCGTTTAGGGGTAAAAACATGACAAGATAGAAAAGCAACAATTGCACATCCCTCAACACAATCACCATTAACAACACTAATATCTCAAAACATTCACAAATACCCTCACAATTCATGCCACACACTATTAAGATCATTTGACAAACTACACTTCATAAATCTTAAATATTGACTATACTTCATGATTAGATTTAAGACTAAAAATATAAATATAGGATATGCAGTACAAATAAATCACAATCACATTCAAAACACACCAAATCTAAATGTTAAGATCAAAATTAGTACCATTAATAACACTAATATCTCAAAACATCAACTAATATCCTCACAACTAACCTGTCGCACCCCATTAAGAACACTTGACAAACTGTACTTCATTAAATCCTAAATATTGACCTATTTCAGGAATAGATTTAAGACAAAAAATATGATATGCAACACAAATAAATAATTCAAAACACACCAAATCTACATGTTAAGATCAAAATTAGTACCATTAATAACACTAATATCCCTAACTAATATCCTCACAACTAACCTGTCGCACCCTATTAAGAACACTTGACAAACCACTTTATGCATTAAATCCTAAATATTGACATATTTCTATATTTAATGAATAGATTTAAGACTAAAAAGAAAACTATATATGATAGGCAACACAAATAAATCAATCACTTTTAAAACAGACCAAATCTAAATGTTAAGATCAAAATTAGTAAACAAGATATCTGACAACATTCAACAATAACCTCACAACTCGTCCCGAACACTACTAAGAACACTTGACAAACCCAAATGTATGCAATAAATCCTAAATATTGACATATTTCTATATTTCATGAATAGATTTAAGACTTTAAAAAGATATGCAACTCAAATAAATCATAATCACATTCAAAACACACCAAATCTAAATGTTAAGATCAAAATTAGTAAACAAGATATCTGCCAACATTACAACCTCACAACTTGTGCCGCACACTATTAAGAACACTTGACAAATTATACTTCATTAAATCCTAAATATTGGCTAGATAACTATAAAAACAGATGCATTACATGCTACACAAATAAATCACACAAAACACACCAAATCGAAATGTTGAGACCAAAATTAGTGAACAAGATATCTGACAACATTCAATAATACATCTTACAACTTGTGCTGCACACTATTAAGAACACTTGACAAACCATACTGTATGCATTAAATCCTAGATATTGACATATTTCTATATTTCATGAATATTTTTAAGACTAACAAGAAAAGTATATATGATAGGCAACCAAAATAAATCATAATCCCAATTAAAACATACTAAACTTAAATGTTAAGACCGAAATGAATAAACAAGATATCTGACAACATTTAATAATAACCTCACAACTCGTCCCGAACACTATTAAGAACACTTGACACGCTACATACATTAAATCCTAAATATTGACTGTATTTCATGATTAGATTTAAACACACCAAATCTAAATGTTGAGACCAAAATTAGCAAACAAAATATCTGCCAACTTTCAATAATAACCTCACAACTCGTCCCGAACACTATTAAGAACACTTAACAAACCATACAGTATAGATTATATCCTAAATATTGACATACTTCATGATTAGATTTAAGAATAAAAAGAAACAGATGTATGATATGCAGAACAAATAAATCATAATCGCATTCAAAACACAGCAAATCAAAATTAGTACCATTAATATCACTGATATCTCAAAACATTCACCAAACAACAACTAATTTCCTTGATAAAACACTTGACAAACTATACTTCATTAAATCCTAAATATTGACATACTTCATGATTACATTTAAGACTAAAAAATATATGATATGCAACACAAATAATTAATTCAAAACACACCAAATCTATACAAGAAATCTGACAATATCCAACAATAACCTCACTACTTGTGCCGCACACTATTAAGAACACTTGACACGCTATATACATTAAATCCTAAATATTGACTGCATTTCATGATTAGATTTAAACACACCAAATCTAAATGTTGAGACCAAAATTAGCAAACAAAATATCTGACAACATTCAATAATAACCTCACAACTCGTCCCGAACACTATTAAGAACACTTGACAAACCAAACTTTATGCATTAAATCCTAAATATTGACATATTTTATATATACATAAATATAATTTACTTGATAAAACACTTGACAAACTATACTTCATTAAATCCTAAATATTCACATAGTTCATGATTAGATTTAAAACAAAAAATATATGATATTCAACACAAATAATTAATTCAAAACACACCAAATCTATACAAGAAATCTGACAATATCCAACAATAAGCTCACTACTTGTGCCGCACACTATTAAGAACACTTGACACAGTACAGTATACTTCATTAAATCCTAAATATTGACTATACTTCATGATTAGATTTAAGACTAAAAAATATATGATATGCAACACAAATAAATAATTCAAAACACACCAAATCTAAATGTTGAGACCAAAATTAGCAAACAAGATATCTGACAACATTCAATAATAACCTCACTACTTGTGCTGCACACTATTAAGAACACTTGGCAAATTATACTTCATTAAATCCTAAATATTGACTAGATGACTATAAAAACAAAAGCATTACATGCTACACAAATAAATCACACAAAACACACCAAATCTAAATGTTAAGACCAAAATTAGTGAACAAGATATCTGACAACATTCAATAATACACCTTACAACTTGTGCTGCACACTATTAAGAACACTTGACAAACCATACTGTATGCATTAAATCCTAAATATTGACATATTTCTATATTTCATGAATAGATTTAAGACTAACAAGAAAATTATATATGATAGGCAACCAAAATAAATCATAATCACATTCAAAACATGCCAAATCTAAATGTTAAGACCAAAATTAATAAACAAGATATCTGACAATACTCAATAACCTCACAACTCGTCCCGAACACTACTAAGAACATGTGACAAACCAAACTTTATGCATTAAATCCTAAATATTGACATACTTTATGATTAGATTTAAGACTAAAAAATATATGATATGCAACACAAATAATTAATTCAAAACACACCAAATCTAAACAAAATATCTGACAATATCCAACAATAAGCTCACTACTTGTGCCGCACACTATTAAGAACGCTTGACACAGTACAGTATACTTCATTCAATCTTAAATATTGACTATATTTCATGATTAGATTTAAGACTAAAAAATATATGATATGCAACACAAATAATTAATTCAAAACACACCAAATCTAAATGTTGAGACCAAAATTAGCAAACAAGATTAAAAGGAACAATAAGAGGATATTGTGCTTACTGTATAATAATGCACAGTAACTCTGGGGGAAAATCTGGAAGAAACAATGTGAAATTAAAAGGTCTAAAACGGCTTATTGTTGTAAACAGTAGTCTAATAATCACTGCTTTATGACATGGTTGGCACGCATTTAATAGTTGCTGTGATTGCATTTATTTTAACCATTTAACTCTTGTGTTTGCAGGAAATAGATGTAATTAAAAGAAAGTTTTAGCATGAAGAGTGGTCAGATACTGAAGCTCGAAACTTTTTTGCTAATGTGAAATACATGGGCGGCACGGTGGCTCAGTGGTTAGCACTGTGGCCTCACAGCAAGAAGGTCGCTGGTTCGAGTCCCGGCTGGGTCAGCTGGCATTTCTGAGTTTGCATGTTCTTCCTGTGTTGGCGTAGGTTTCCTCCGGGTGCTCCGGTGTGTGTATGGGTGTTTCCCAGTACTGGGTTGCAGCTGGAAGGGCATCCGCTGTGTAAAACATGCTGGAATAGTTGGCGGTTCATTCCACACACTCTCAGAAACACACACAGACACAAACACACACTCTAACAAACACACACACACACACACTCTCACGAATGCGCAGACACAAACACACACTCTCACAAACGCACACACACACACAGTGACACAAACACACACTCTCACAAACACACAGTCTCACGAACACGCACACGCGCACACACACACAGAGAGAGACACA
>LR812524.1:2088683-2106183 GCA_903798195.1 Danio kyathit | reverse complement strand
AAGTGCCAAGTTTCTTGAACATGACAATGAGTTCACTGTACTGAAACGGCCTCCACAGTCACCAGAGCTCAATCCAATTGAGCACCTTTGGGATGTGGTGGAACAGGAGATTGGCATCATGGATGTGCAGCCGACAAATCTGCAGCAACTGCATGATGCTATCATGACAATATGGAGCAAAATCTCTGAGGAATATTTCCAGTAGCTTGTTGAATCTCTGCCACATAGGATTAAGACAGTTCTGAAGGTAAAATGGGTCCAACCCGGTACTAGTAAGGTGTACCTAATAAAGTGGCCGGTGAGTGTAAATATAGATTAGAAAAAAATGGCAGTAAATAACGTAAAAATAACAGTTATAATACAGTATATAAATTAAACTGCATGTTGACCTATTGAGGAACTACAATAGCACTTCCTTTTAAACACACTGACACACTCTGCTTCATGCAAACCTTCAGAAAGCGTGTTTTGGAGTGTATGAAAGCGCTGAAGTGAACACGTGTGTGTGTGTGTGTGTGTGTGTGTGTGTGTGTGTGTGTGTGTGTGCTCCGCTCTCCTGTCAGAATGAGCAGCATTTACGCCTTCAGACAAACGTCTGTCTACATGAGCCGGGCCTTGATCACACACACAGACAAACACACACGCGCACACACACACATACACACTCTGCCTTTCTTCCAGCTCTTCTGTTTTCTGTGCGTGTGTGTGTGTGTGTGTGTGTGTGTGTGTGTGTGTGTGTGTGTGTGTGTGTGTGTGTGTGTGTGTGTGTTGCTCAGAGGAGCGCAGCGCTGAGGGGGACGCTGGGAAGAGGAACTGGGCACATCTGCAGTGTGTGTGTGAGTGTGTGTGTATGTGTGTGAGCTTCAGAGAGACGCGCCAGTTTGGAGCCGGATCAGACACACACCGAGACGCTCGGGTCCGGATTCTACCTCTTGGCCACCCTTACTGGGATCCGCTCAGCCAGACCTCACACACACACACACACACACACACACACACACACACACACACACACACACACACACACACACAGTATACGCAATCACAGAGACAGACATACACACACACACACTATACAGAGCATATGCAATCACAGAAACAGACTCATACACACACACACTATACACAATCTCACACACACACACAGATATCATAAACAATCACAGATACACACACTATATGCAGTCCTACACACATGCGCATACCTTACACAAACACACACAGAGATATCCACAAACATACACAGATATACAAACACACACATACACAAATAGACAAACACACACACACAAATGCTCAAACACATACACAGATACACACACACACAAATGCACACAATCGCACTGATACATACACACCATCCAAAAATACACACACACACACACAAATACAGAAACATACACATACACACAAATGCAAAATCATGGAGACACACACCATACAAAAACAAACACACAAACACGCCTTACACACAGACAAGCAAACACACACTCACTCACACACACACACTCTCAAAGATTATATTCTCTCTCTCATAGACATACACACACACTCACTCTCATACATTCTCTCTCTCACTGTCATAGTCTCTCTCTCTCTCTCACACACACACACACACACACACGCGCACACACGCACACACACACACACACACACACACCACCTGTTAGTGGTGTAAGTTCTCCAGCAAGTTTTGGGTCTCTCTGGAGTCGCTCTTTGATGTTTGGGGAGTTTTTGGAGTTGGAGCTTCATGTCCGTTTAGCAGCAGGACGACCGCCTTGACACTGAGCCACACACACACACACACACACACACACACTGGCAGACTTTCACTCACTCCAGCTAATAGCATCAGTAATTCAGCTCAAATATTCATGCAGCCTCAGTCCCAAAACTTCAGCGGTAAACGGAGGTGTTTACAGTATCTCAGCCCAGACAGCGCTCATTAGCATAAATACACACTCATATTTTCAGATATTTTACCTGTGTTCACCTGCGCTCTCTCTCTCTTACTCCAGACGAGTTTCAGAAGAGCTCACAGGTCAAGAGAAATACAGATTTATTAGATTTTATGGATGTTTTTACGAATTGTGGCCGTTTTCTTGATGTTTATGTGACATTTATTGTAAATATTGTCATTGCTGTAAAAATAAATGATGATTTTTTTGTAATTTCTGCATTTTTGTATTAGGAATCACATGACAATTGTATGAACATTTATTTATTTTTAAAAAATAGTCACTGTGCTTTTTTGTTGCTAAGAAAAAAAAGCTGTGTTCCTAAAATAATAATAATAATAATTATTATTATTATTATTATTATTATTATTATTATTATTATTATTATTATTTTAATCTGGAAATATAATTATTATTTATATAAATATTTTCAATTATCTTTTTTTTTTTTTTTTTTTTTTAGTTTTTAGGTGACTTTTTGTTTAGTTTGGACCTAATTAAAAAAACTAATATTTTCTTAATTTCTATATTATTCTATTATTATTAACATTTTATGTTATTTTATTTTTTTATTTCAGTGTGTCTACTTTTTGTTTATTTATTTTTATTGCTTAAGTTTAGACCTAATTTAATATAAAATAAAATAATAGTTATAAATAATAGATAATAATAGTTATAAATAATAATGATAGCTTTTTTCTATATTTATTAATATTAGTAGTAGTATTCGTAGTATTAATAACTAGAAATGGTACATTATTTCAGTGTGTCTACTTTTTGTTTATTTATTTTTATTGCTTAAGTTTAAAGCTAATATAAAAACATTGATAGCTATGTTTTTATTATTATTATTATTATTATTATTATTATTATTATTACTATTAATAATAATATTAGCTGGAAATAACATTTAAAATTATTTTTTACACCTAATTTAAGAAAAATAAGAGCTATTTTCTTAAAATTCCAATGTTTATTATGATTAATACTAATAATAATAATAATTATTATTATTATAATAATAATAATTATTATTATTATTATTATTATTTGGAAAGATTACATTTTTTATTTTAGTTTTTAGTTGCTTTTTTGTTTAGTTTAGACCTAATTAAAAAATAATATTTTCTTAATTTCTATATTATTCTATTATTATTAACATTTTATGTTATTTAATTTTTTTATTTCAGTGTGTCTACTTTTTGTTTATTTATTTGTATTGCTTAAGTTTAGACCTAATTTAATATAAAATAAAATAATAGTTATAATGATAGCTTTTTTCTATATTTATTAATATTAGTAGTAGTATTCGTAGTATTAATAACTAGAAATGGTACATTATTTCAGTGTGTCTACTTTTTGTTTATTTATTTTTATTGCTTAAGTTTAAAGCTAATATAAAAACATTGATAGCTATGTTTTTATTATTATTATTATTATTATTATTATTATTATTATTATTATTATTATTATTATTATTATTATTATTACTATTAATAATAATATTACCTGGAAATAACATTTAAAATTATTTTTTACACCTAATTTAAGAAAAATAAGAGCTATTTTCTTAAAATTCCAATGTTTATTATGATTAATACTAATAATAATAATAATTATTATTATAATAATAATAATAGTATTAGTATTATTAGTAGTATTACTATTATCTGGAAAGATTACATTTTTTATTTTAGTTTTTAGTTGCTTTTTTGTTTAGTTTAGACCTAATTTAAGAAAAATAATATCTTTTTATAAAATATTTATTAATTCAGTATCTCTACTTTTTATTTAACTCTTCTTTTTTTGCTTAAGTTTAGACCTAATTTAATATAAAGTAAAATAATAGCTATAATAATAGCTTTTTAACTTTATTATTAATATTATTATTATTATTAGTAGTAGTAGTAATAACTGGAAATGCTACATTTTATTTTTTATTCAGTGTCTACTTTTTATTTATTTATTGTATTGCTTAAGCTAATTTAAAAATATTAATAGCTAATTTTTTTATTTCTATTATTATTATTATTACTATTATTATTATTATTATTATTATTATTATTACCTATTATACTAACAATTATTTTTTTACACCTAATTTAAGAAAAAGATCTATTTTCTTAAAATTCCTATGCTTAATAATAATAATTATTATTATTACTATTATTATTTTATCTGGAATATTAAGATTTTAGTAAAAAAAATATTTTGCTTTAAGTTGCTTTTTTGTTTAGTTTAGACCTAAGTTAAGAAAAAATATATAATTTTCTATATCATTCATATTCTTATTAAAACTTGGGAATACATTATAATAATAATAAGAAGAATAATAATAATAATAAGAAGAAGAAGAAGAAGAAGAAGAAGAAGAAGAAGAAGAAGAAGAAGAAGAAGATTATTTTATTTTTTTAATTCTACTTTTTATTTATTTATTTTTATTGCTTGAGTTTAGACCTAATTTAGCATAATAATAGCATTTTTTATTTCTATATTTATTATTATTATTATTATTAATAATAATAATAATAACCGGAAATGCTACATTTAACTTTTTTATTCAGTGTGCTCACTTTTTATTTATTTATTTTATTGCTTAATTTTAAAGCTAGTTTAAAAATACTAAAAGCCATCTTTTTATTTCTATTATTATTATTATTATTTTTATTATTATTATTACTATTATTATTTCTTATTAATACCTGGAAATACTACATTTCATATTCTTTTTGAGACCTTAAGAAAAAAAAAAAAACTTAAAAAAGCAATTTTTTATATTACATTTTATACTCTTTTTAGACCTAAATTAGGCTATTTTCCTTAAATTCCAATGTTTATGATTACTACTATTATTACCATTATTATCATCATCATCATCATGAAAGACTATATTTTTAAGTTTTCTCTAAATTAAATTATATCAAAACTATTTTTTTCAGAATTAATTATAGTCTTACACACACTCAAGTTATAAAAATCATTATTGCATTGTTTAAAGTGAAGTTTCACAAATTAATTTCGAGAGGAGCACGCGATATGATTGATCGCAGCTGTTTTCTTATCTATAATCATTAGTAAGCCAATTAGATTAATCCAAACTCACTATAAGAAGCCTGTCTAAAGCTACTCCCTTATCTTCGTATTTATTTTTACTGCTTAAGTTTAGACCTAATTTAATATAAATTAAATAATAGCTATAACAATAGCTTTTTTTCTATTTATTAATATTATTATTAGTAGTAGTAGTAGTATTAATAACTGGAAATGCTACATTTTATTTTTTATTCAGAAAGCTTACTTTTGTATTTATTTTTATTGTTTAAATTAAAGCTAATTTAAAATTATTAATAGCTCTCTTTTTATTTCTATTATTATCATTATTATTATTATTATTATTATTATTATTATTATTACCTGTAAATAACATTTAAAATTCTTTTTTACACCTAATTCAAGCAAAAAAGAGCTCCAATGTTTAATAATAATAATAGAAATAAAACGATAGCTATTAATATTCCAGTAATAAGCCAATCAGAGTAATCCAAACTCACAATAAGTAGCCTGTCTAAAGCTACTCCCTTATCTTCGTATTTATTTTTATTGCTTAAGTTTAGACCTAATTTAATATAAATTAAATAATAGCTATAACAATAGCTTTTTTTCTATTTATTAATATTATTATTAGTAGCAGTATTAATAACTGGAAATGCTAAATTTTATTTTTTATTCAGAGTGCTTACTTTTGTATTTATTTATTTATTTTTATTGTTTAAGTTTAAAGCTAATTTAAAATTATTAATAGCTCTCTTTTTATTATTATTATTACTACCTGAAAATGACATTTAAAATTCTTTTTCACACCTAATTTAAGAAAAATAAGAGTTATTTTCTTAAAATTACAATGTTTATTAATAATAATAATAACAATAATAATAACAATAATAGAAATAAAATGATTGCTATTAATAATCCAGTAATCAGCCAATCACATTAATCCAAACTCACTATAAGTAGCCTGTCTAAAGCTACTCCCTTATCTTCGTTTTCCAAAGAAACCCCTCATCCACCCCATCTCCCCCTTTCCTCATTTACCAAGGGGAGCTCTCGAGAACTACCTGATCTCATACCCCCTTACATGCTCATTGACCAGGCGGGAGCCCCGGGCTCAGTTATCTCCGAGCTCAGGGTTTGCTCTCAGGACAGCATGCCAAACCTGCTATTATTATCAAGCAATATCTAAGTGCGAACTCTTGAAATGTAGTTCACAGAATATCGCTAACGAATACATTTTACTGTGGTCTCTTCATTTTTTCCCTGCACCATCAGTTTACTCTCTGATATTATTTTCAATGACATTTCTGTACGCTGAAAGATCATTATCGCCCTATTTTTTAGTCACTCTGGCCGTCAGGGAATGTGTGTGTGTGTGAGAGATGTTTGCAAGCGTCTTTGTTTTTCGGGTTTATGATAATGTTTTTTTCTGCTCGTCTTTGGTCTGAGAGAGTCTGCCTCGCTGTGTCATCATTGATTTTATTCCTCTTCTCTTTAATGGGTAAATAAATGCTTCAAAGTCGGCCGTCGCCCACAGCAAACTTCAGCGGACGCTTGCTTTTCTTTCAAAGTTTCAAGTTTTGGTTTTTGTTCACAGGAGGAGACGAAGCTCAGATCTGAGAGAGAGGACTTTGTAAAGGTAGAAAGCGAACGGGATGTAGGTGCGGATTCGTCCCTGTGGCCGCAGCAAATCGATGATCCTGAGCTCATAAACACAGCTTTGTTCAACAGAGAGAGACACGGCTTTACTGCGGTGCTTCACACACACCTTTGAGGAACAAGAGAGCAGGAATTTACTGACACACTGACGCACATGCGGGGGTCTCAATGCATCACACACATACACACACACCTACTGTTACAACACACATTAAAATAGCAAGTATATACAATTACTACAGAACATTTCTACATATATATAGTGGGGCGGCACTGTGGCCTCACAGCAAGAAGGTCGCTGGTTCGAGTCCCAGCTGGGTCAGTTGCCATTTGCCATTTCTGTGTGGAGTTTGCATGTTCTCCCCGTGTTGGCGTGGGTTTCCACCGGGTGCTCCGGTTTCCCCCACAGTCCAAACACATGCGCTATAGGGGAGTTGATTAACTAAATTGGCCGTAGTGTATGGGTGTGTGTGAATGAGGATGTATGGGTGTTTCCCAGTACTGGGTTGCATCTGGAAGAGCATACACTGCGTAAAACATATGCTGGAATAGTTGGTGGTTCATTCCACTGTGGAAAATTAATGAATTATTATTAATATCATTATTATGGAATTCAAACATCTCTAAATGACATAGAGATGATCTGTCAGCTCATTTAATAATATTGAATACTATTTAATAATAATAATAATAATAATAATAATAATAATAAAATAATTACAATAATGATAATAATAAACAATAATAATAACAACAAAAACAATAAAAATAAATAAATAATAATAACAATATTATAAATAACAATAAAAATAATATTTAAAAATTAATAATAATAATAAATAATACATAATAATATTATAAATAACAATAACAATATAAAAAATAATAATAGTAATAATAATAAAAATAATGATAATAATAATAAAAATAAATTAATAATATTAATAATAATAATAATATAATAACAACAATAATAATAACAACAATAATAAATTAATATTAATAATAATAATAATAATAATAAAAATAATAATTAAATAATAATAATAAAACAACAATATTATTAATAATAAGAAGAAGAATAATCACGTAATAATAATAATAATAATAATAGTAATAAAATAATAATAACAATATTAATAATATATATTTTAAAGAAATAATAATAATAATAATAATAATAATAATAATAATAATAACAATAATAAAAATTTCAATATTAATAATATTAATAGCAATAATAATACTACTAATAAAGTGATAATAATAATAATAATAACAAATAATAATAATAAATTAATAATAGTAATAATAATAATAATATTAATAAGTAATAATAATAATATTAATAAGCACAATAACAATAATAATAATAATAATAATAATAATAATAATAATAATAATAATAATAACAACATACAATAATAATAATAAATGAATAATAAAATAATAATAATAATAACAATAATAATAATAAGCAGAGCAGATCTGCTGGTGAGCGGTGTGTGAGTGTGTGTGAGCTCTGGTCTGTAACAGCAGCAGCAGCACAGACGCACCTGTCTGCCCTTCACGACGGCGCGTTAAACACACAGTCATACGCCGTTATATTTAGCATCTCCTGCGTCCTCCCAGCTCAATTATGACTTTATCTCTTCCTTTCCACACTTGTGTGCTGCTCGTCTCTTCCCCTGGAGTGTGTGTGTGTGTGTGTGTGAGGGTGTGAAGAGTATGAGAGAGACGAGTGTTTCAGCAGGTCGGCTCCTGTACAGAGACTGCCGTCTTTTCACACCTGCTCTTCATTCTCTCTGTGTGCCAGTTCACAACACACACACACACACACACACACATGAAAAACAACATACATGCAAACACACACACACACACACACACACACACTTAAGCAAACAAAAACATGAAAAAAACATACGTGGAAAAACACATACACACACACACACACACACACACACACACACACACACACACACACACACACACACACACACACACACACACACTGGAAAACATGCATGCGCACACACAAGTTTGTTCCACAGCTTAGTGAGGACAATAGTTTACAACACACATGCAAACACACACACACACACACACACACACACACACACACACACACACACACACACACACACACGCAAACACACACAAGCAAAAACACATACGTGTAAATAGGGAAAAACAAAGTTGCAAATACACACACACACACACGCACACACATATGCACTTACACGCGCACACACATGTAAACACACACATGCAAACAAACACACACACATACACACATGCAAGCACACACACATGTAAACACAGAAAAACACATGCAAACACACACACACAAACACACACAAGCAAAAACACACACATGTAAACACAGAAAAACACACACACACACACACACAAATACACACACACACAAGCAAAAACACATACATGTAAACATGGAAAAACAAAGATGCAAATACACACACACACACACACACACACACACACAAGCAAAAACACACACATGTAAACACAGAAAAACACACACACACACACACACACACACACACACAAATACACACACACACACAAGCAAAAACACATACATGTAAACATGGAAAATCAAAGATGCAAATACACACACACACACACACACACACACACACAAGCAAAAACACACACATGTAAACACAGAAAACGCATGCAAACACACACACACACACACACAAATACGCACACAAGCAAAAACACACAAATGTAAACATGGAAAAACAAAGATGCAAATATACACACACACACACACACACACACACACACACACACACACACACACACACACACACACACACACACACGCACTTACACGCGCGCACACATGCAAACACACACATGCAAATACACACACACACACATGCAAACACACACAAGCAAAAACACACACATGTAAACATGGAAAAACAAAGATGCAAATACACACACACACACATGCAAACACACACAAGCAAAAACACACACATGTAAACATGGAAAAACAAAGATGCAAACACACACACACAAATATACTGTATACTGTATATATGCACTTACACGCGCACACACATGCAAACACACACATGCAAATACACACACACATGCAAACACACACAAGCAAAAACACACACATGTAAACATGGAAAAACAAAGATGCAAATACACACACACACACATATACTGTATACTGTATATATGCACTTACACGGGCACATACATGCAAATACACACACACACATGCAAAACACACACACACACACATGCAAACACACACAAGCAAAAACACACACATGTAAACATGGAAAAACAAAGATGCAAATACACACACACACACACACACAGACACACACACACATATCTATGCACTTACATGCGCACACACATGCAAAACACACACATGGAAATACACACACACACACACAAGCAAACACACACATGTAATTATGGAAAAACAAACATGCAAACACACACACACACATACACACACACACACATACACACACGCACGCACATGCGCAAATACATATGAACGAATAAATAAATCTTACTGAGCTCAAACTATTAAAGGCTCGATCATATCACAGTTCAGCTGCAGTCGACGGCGTAACAACAGCAGAGCCTCTTTCATTTGATTGAATCTAACAGTTAAAGCCGCTGAAGTTCTGAAGTGCCTCCAAACATCAAACTATTCTTAAATTAAAGCAGAAGTTTTCTTGTAGGCACTGGAGTGGACATGCATACGTCTGATAAGCTGATCTCTGGAGCCAGTAGAGAGCTGTATGTGAATATCTGTCATCACGCATGAGTTATTCTGCTCCATACATCAGCGTGTAAGTGCTCTGAGCTGCTGTTGGGCTCCACGGGTTATCCTGGAGAACGGGTTCCTGCTGGGTCACCATACATATACATCTGACCCAGCCGCGCAACATATACATCAGCAGAGCAGCGTAAAACACGTGACCTCCGCTGTACTGAAGACCTCAAAGCCTCAAAATCTGCGGCAAATACTTGCGAGAAACCAAACATGATCTGCACACAATATATCAGAGCTGACTCTGGCAATGCAAAATACTGTTAGATAAGGGTGTGACGAGATCTCGGGCTACGAGATCTCGCAAGTCTAATTCGTGATGAGATTTCTCGTCGAGCTGAAAAGTTGTGATGTTATGATGGAGCGTGAGGGTGAATTTAGCACTGAAGATTGGACGCCGGATTGGATTTGAACAGCACATCAAGTGCTTTGCACACACCTGGCAATGCAGGCCGGCCTCGGAGTTGCGCGTCACTTGTTTGCTTGGGCGGGTGAGTGTGACGTAACCGTTTTTTTCTGCAACGGAGTTCAAGGGTTGCCGTGTCCAAAAGCAGAGGCTGCTACAACAGCCACACACATTAACCACGGCTCATAACATGAGATGGAATAGCACTTTAGATATGCTTAAAGCCATAATCGTCGTAAACACAAATCGAGTTGGCCATGTGGAGTATTCCTATTTCAGTTGTATTATTGAAGTGCTGTACAGACATGTAAACGCGGTAACCAAACTATTGCCGTTGTGTAGGACTTTTAGCTGCATTTTGCGACAGGATAAGCCATACACACACACTAACGACTATTTGACACTGTTTTCTGCACCCATCGAGTCAGTAAAGAACCACAGACACACACACACATCTCTGAGTGTGCGCGCGCACACATACAATGAACTCCTGGAGACACACACACACACACACCCGTTGTCATCATCATCATCACCAAGCACATGTTTATGCTGTCCGGAAAAAAACACGGAAGCTGACGCCGAAACAAAGTAAAACTGCTAAAAAATTAAAAACCAAAAATGACATGATTACATACATTTCAAGAGTTCACACTTAGCTGATGATCAATAAAGCGTAATTGGCATGCTGTCCCGGGAGAGAGCCCTGAGCTCGTATATCCTCGAGCCCGGGGCTCCCTCCCGTTAGAAGGGCGAGAGGGAAGTTCGAGCTCAGGAAGGTCTCGAAGACTCCCCCGCTTATCGCCGTGTGAAAAGTGTAAACTAAAGATGTCTCAGGCAATAATTTGGTTTAGTCGATTGGCTATGGTGTTTGTTTTTGGACGGTGGGAGGAAACCGGGGAACCCGGGGGAAACCCACGCGAACACGGGGAGAACATGAAAACTCCGCACAGAAACGCCAACCGGCTCAATGGGAGATTGAACTGGTGGCATTCTTGCTGTGAGGCAACAGTGCTATTCACTGGGCCACCGTGTTGCTCTATAGGAAAGGGTGGAAGTAGGGGTGAAAGGAGGGGGAACTTCAAGACGAAGATAGCTGGAGTGAAATCTCTGGTTATTATAGTGTGTCCGTAATCATCTAATAGGGCAGATTACGGAGCTGACAAGGTGCCAGCCGTGTTGATCATAAGCACGTGATCCTCTCGAAATTAGTTTAGAAATAAACCACACTTAAAAAAAAGGTGTGGAAAAAAGTTCGATTCTCATGTGGAACTGTACAGGGGAGAAGCCAGTTGAGTTTATAGCAAAATATTTAGCAGTGTTTGCATGTCATTTATGGCATAATTCAGTAAAATAAATGTAAAATAACATTCATTGCAAGGTGATTTAAAAAAGCACCTAAATTGTTTTGCATTTTGTGAATTCTTTTTTTTTTTTTTTTCAGTTGAATGAAAATCTATTTTCCATTCATATATTAGCAAATATTTTGCAGTGTCCTTTGCTACCTAGAATTCATTAAAATAAATCTAAAATAACTTTCATTACAAGTTGATTTAAAAAAGCATTTTTTCAGTTGAACAAAATATTTTCCATTCATGTATTTTATCATTGAAGATTTATTAAAAAGTGTAAAAATCTGGTCTCGTTCTCGTGAACCCAATCTCGTGTCTCGTCTCGTCGGGAAAGCGTCTCATCACACCCCTAGTCATCAGTGTTGCATTTATTAGTGCTGCGTTTATTAATGTGCTGCAACAAAGGTTTTGTTTTTCATTTCCTGCTATGAGAGAGCAGCTGGACTCACGTGTGGATTACAGTGCACGCCACAGAAATGCGTTTGTAAGGAACATTTTTTCCTAGAGAGCTTTTCACATCTGGAAATGATGAAATCCAGATTTGCTGCTTGTCTCCTTTTTAAAAAGACACAGCTCCAGTTTGTGTTGATTGTCCTGTCGCTACAGATTTGGTAAGTGTGTGTGATCAGTGCTCAGTTGTTTGTTCATTCAGATGGTAAAGTTAGTTTGTATGGTCAGCAGAGCTCTTTCAGTGTTTAAAGACAGACCTCAGTCAAAATTATTTAGTTACTCAGTTTACAGTATGTTAATATCACTGCAATATTACAGTACAATATTATAGACTGAAAGATCTGCTGTAAATGCTGCTTTCCGAATGTAAACATGTAAACACCACGATCAAACTATCACCGTCGTGTAGGGTTTTCGCCGCATTTTGTGACAGGATAGTCTATACACACACGGCTTTCTGACGCTATCTACCGAGTGCATCTAAAACGTGGAGGATTTTTTTTCTCCCATTCGCAGTGTGGTATCAAACACTCAATAAAAACTCCACTCTCCAGCAGTTCCTCGCTTTTAATATGGTGTTTGTCAAGGGGGACATGCAGGAAATGTTCCTGAATTAAACGTAAAAGTGTTTTTTGACCTTGCACTCATATCAGACTGTTGTTGGAAACCCCCAAAACCAAAAGATGACCCATTTTAATGCATAATACAGGCTCATTAAAACATTTTTTAAAATTATTAAAATTATGTAATTAAAATATATATGAAGAGTTCAGATGCAAAAGCCGGTAAATGCAACGTCCGCCAAAAATGAGATAATGACATTGAGCGAATGCTTTAGGCATGTATTACATTCAACAAATAGATTCGCTTCAAATCATCTAAATCGCAGCGTCAGCACATTCAGAAATAACAGTTTGTTGGCAAAAGCCTCTAAACGCCACTTGACTTTGACAGAAAAATCTGCTATATCCCGAGAACCAATCCGAAGGTGCGAATCAAATCATATGTGTTCAATGTAGTTCATGTCTAATGTGAAACATCGCGATGGACGATGGCATCGTCACCAGAGAAGGGGGTGGGGGTAGTTGTTGTAAAATATCAATTAATTCATAGCGAAATAATTAATTGTAGCCTACTGTTTTCACTACCTGACCCACATGGTCTCTGCTTTACCCATAACCAAACCATAAATAAATAAAGTTACACACAAATTACCACCGGTCAATCACTTTTTTTCCGCAGGACTCTGGCATGAATAGGCGGAGTGATCGGTGTGCCTTATAATGGCATTTCCCCACAGCTGGTGGAGGAGACGAGAGTTCGTTTGGAGTTCACTGTAATTTGTGTTGTGATTGATGATGACTTCCTTATTTTATTATTATTATTATTATTATTATTATGAGGAAATAATAACAAGTAAAGATGCTAGAGCTCAACCGTTTTGCTCGCATATGCGCCCGAAATTTTATGCGACCTAAAAATATATTTGGAAGCATTTGTGCGAGTGCATAAATTGTTGTCGTGCGACCTGTTTTCACTGCAAAACCCTCACCGCGTGCGCAGACTTAGGAGACATTTATGCAGGATGCATCTCTGCACTTAAAATCTCCAAACGCAGCGCTCAGGAACAGATTAAATTAGTTGTTATGTGAACTTGCTGAAGTAAAAAAAGCCTGCAATGCTTGCCCCGCCTTTGTGCTCTTCTTATTGGCCCACTGCTCTAGAACTGAACGCGAATGGATTGGTTAATATCAGCTGTCAATCACTCAGTCAATGCCTTCTGCCTTCAGATGACAGGAGCAACAGCCGCGGAAATGTGAAGCGCTGAAGATGAGAGAATGAAAATAACACTGACAGATTTAGTTTTAGAAACCACTAAAGTTACTAATAATGACACATCTTATTAGTGATCATGTGCTGAATGTTAATCCACCATTTACACTTTTCCAAGAGTGGATAAAAGACTTCCAGTGGCTTAAAGTCCGCTATGAAAATAACTAAAGCCATTCACTGTAAAGTCTGTGGGACGGGGTTTACAGGTAACAGTGTTTGCCTCTGAATCTACACATTTTAAGTGTGAGAGGTGCTGTATAATCCTTCATTTAATCCTCACCATGCTGTCAGCCGTGCAAACAGCAGCTATAAGTATAATATAACACAGCTCATGAAAAGACCCTTATTGCTATTAAGATGACATGCAAATAATAAGTTATATATCAATATACATGTGGGGCGGGGCGATGGATCACGATGCCGGCTCAGCATCGTGAAGTTTATCAGCCATCGGCGACGGACGATGGCATCGTCTATCGGCCCAACCCTAGTGCTGAGGAAACTGTTTTATTCTGCTTTTGATTTTAAAAGGTGGAGTTTGATGAACTGGATGAGCCTGTCTGACTGTCAGTGAATGGCAAATGAAAACGTCTCTTACCTCAAAACACTGTGCATTATAAGAAAAAGCAAACACACTATATATATATATATATATATATATATATATATATATATATATATATATATATATATATATATATATATTTATTATTGAATATCAGCACATATCTACTGTACATGAGCAGCGTCAGTGCGTGTATGAGTGATTATGGCAGACAGTGAGTGTCAGCCCACCTACAGTGTGTGTATGTGTGTGTGTGTGTGTGTGTGTGTGTGTGTGTGTGTGTGTGTGTGTGTGTGTGTGTGTGTGTGTGTGTGTGAGGGTCTGCGGTCTGACCTGCTGAATAATGCATGATGAGTTCAGTACCTGAGTGAGGGTCCGACGGGACGTCCCGCCGCGGGGAGAGACTGCCGGATATCAGGTGAGCAGCTGTGCACATGAAAGACGGAGAGAAAACCCTGGAGAGAGCAGAAACCGTAAGTGTTCTGTACATGTGTGTGTGTGTGTTTTATTCACACATGAGAAGATATTTGTGCCTTAAGCATTTCTCTCATCTACCTGCCGAAACATTAACACACTCAAAACACTCTACGGTTCTGTTCCAAACACTAGTGAGTGCCCTACATAGACTGCAGTGTGTGGAGCTCACAGAATTCTTCTATTCAACTATGAGCACATTTTTAGGTAGTATACTGTGTATTTATATACAGTTGAAGTCAGAATTATTCGCCCCACTTTTAATTTTTTTCTTTTTTAAATATTTCCCAAATGATGTTTAACAGAGCAAGGAAATTTTCACAGTATGTCTGATAATATTTTTTCTTCTGGAGAAAATCTTATTTGTTTTATTTCGGCTAGAATAAAAGCAGTTTTTAATTTTTAAACACCATTTTAAGGTCAATATTATTAGCCCCTTTAAGCTACATATTTTTTCAATAGTCTACAGAACAAACCATCATTATACAATAACTTGCCTAATTCCCCTAACCTGCCTAGTTACCCTAATTAACCTAGTTAAGCCTTTAAATGTCACTTTAAGCTGAATAGAAGTGTCTTGAAGAATATCTAGTCTAATATTATTTACTGTCATCATGACAAAGATAAAATAAATCAGTTATTAGAGATGAGTTATTAAAACTATTATTAGAAATGTGTTAAAGAAATCTGCTCTCTGTTAAACAGAAATTGGGGAAAAAATAAACAGGAGGGCTAATAATTCTGACTTCAACTGTACTATATCACACACACATAAACACTTGTATATACATACACACATGATTGATTTAACATCTCCATGAAATAATACAAATACAAGCAATTTTTTAATTAATTTGAAAAAAAAACAAAGAAACAAATTAATTAATTACCTAAATAAATACTTGACTACAAATATCTTTTTTATTTGTATTTTTACTACTTATTTATTCCATCATCATCATCATCATCATCATCATCATTCATTCATTCATTCATTCATTTTCTTGTCGGCTTTGTCCCTTGCGGGGTCGCCACAGTGGAATGAACCACCAACTTATCCAGCACGATTTTACGCAGCGGATGCCCTTCCAGCCGCAACCCATCTCTGGGAATTTACACACACACACACATTCACACTCATACACTATGGACAATTTAGCTTACCCAATTCACCTGTACTGCATGTCTTTGGACTGTGGGGGAAACCGGAGCACCCGGAGGAAACCCACGCGAACGCAGGGAGAACATGCAAACTCCACACAGAAACGCCAACTGACCCAGCCCAGCCGAGGTTCGAACCTACGACCCAGCGACGTTCTTGCTGTGAGGCAACAGCACTACCTACTGCGCCACTGCGTTGCCAATCATCATCATTATTATTATTATTTTATTATTATTATTATTATTATTAACTTAATAATTAATTATTTCTTCTGTTGAACACTGAAGAAGATATTTCGAAGAATGCTGGCAACCTGTAACCATTGACTTTCATAATAGGAAAACAAATATTGGCTAATGGCTACAGGTTTCCAACATTTTTCATATTATCTTCTTCTGTGTTTGACGTGCAGCAGACGATTATCACACGATTATCCCTGATTGTAGGGATATTTTATGAGGTAGAAAGAAACATAAAGGTTTAAAGCATGTAAAAGGTTGAATAAGTGATGACATAATATTGATATTAATTCCTGGCTGAGTTTTCTTTGACATTAAAGCTTCATAATACAACACAATACATCTCTGTCAGTCTTCTTTGTTGAGTTTAATTATATTCATTCATTCATTCATTTTCTTTTCGGCTTAGTCCCTTTCTTAATCTGGGGTCGCCACAGCGGAATGAACTGCCAACTTATCCAGCATATGTTTTACACAGCGGATGGCCCTCCAGCCGCAAACCAACACTGGGAA
>LR812524.1:2068683-2083683 GCA_903798195.1 Danio kyathit | reverse complement strand
TATGTGCTGTGGAGAAAATGTGTTTCAATATAGCTACGGCAAGTATATTTATATTTAAGATAATATGTACAATATATATATATTATTGTAAAATTAATAATGTTTTGTTTGGGAGCATTGATACAGCCATAATTTTCTTATGATACAAACACAGATTAAATAGCTCTGGTCATTTGAATGTATGCACTAACCATACTGCACATTTTTATTAACTTAATATCTTATTAATATTTCTCTATTTCTGCTGCCCTGTGTGAAAGAGATTTTTCAGCTCGAAACTGGATCAAAAATTGAACAAAAAGCTGCCTACTGTAGGCATGTCTACCACTGAAGACTTCATTCAGATCACTTTAGAGAGGCCTTCAATCATTCATTCATATTCTTTTCTGCTTAGTCCCTTTATTAATGTGGAATCGCCACAGCGGAATGAACCGCCAACTTATCCAGCATATGCTTTACGCAGCAGATGCCCTTCTAACTGCAACCCATCACTGGAAAGCAACCATACACACTCATTCACAGACATACACTATGGACAATTTAGCTTACCCAATTCCCCTATAGCGCATGTGTTTGCACTGAGGAGGAAACTGGAGCACCCAGAGGAAACCCACGCGAACACAGAGAGAACATGCAAACTCCACACAGAAATGCCAACTGGCCCAGCCGAGGTTTGAACCAGCGACCTTCTTGCTGTGAGGCAACCGCACTACCTACTGCGCCACCGCATCGCCTAAAGAGGCCTTCATTAGAGCAATTTGATCCCAGTCCTGCTGTGGACCGCTAGCTAAACTCCATACAGCTTAATTTATAAATAATTATTAAACACTATTTAAGCTGTTGTTACAGTAAAATAAACCCTATTGGACTTATTGTATTCAAATGAATGACATCGCTTTGCTTCTAAAAATCTCCTCGCGTACATTAATTAGGCAAAAACACTATTTATTTTATATATTTTCACTGCGCTCCTAAAATTCTTTAATGTGCTCCTAAATTTTTCAACTTAGGAGCGCATGTGCTACTCCTGAAAAAAGTTAGCGTCAAGCCCTGAGCTAAGTGTGAAATCTTGAAATGAAGTCATTCATTTATTCATTCATTTTCCTTCGGCTTAGTCTCCTATTTCAGAGGTTGCCACGGTGGAATGAACTGCCAACTATTTCAGCATATTTATTTTTACGCAGCAGTAATATCAGCACTCTTACAGCCTCTTCACCCTTGTGTATTACTCCGCCCACACGAGTGGCAAGCAGACCGATAGACTCACTACAGTTTGACAAATATTGCAGTTGTTGGACAGCACAATGTACCTTTGAGGCTTTTTCAGGCAATAACGTAGTTGTTTAGATTGCAACTATGCAGTTTATTTATAAGGACAGTGCCTATTTTAAATAGTTATAATTTCGGAAATTCAGCGCATCAGCAGCCATCAGCCTGACATACTGAGCAGAGCAAAGACAGTTGACGTCCCGAAGCGAAATCAGCTTTTTTTGTCATCACTTTGGACATTACACTAGAGAATCATTCAAATATTAGCTGTAAAGTGACGTTGGTGAAGCAGCAACAGTTTCTGCTGTTCTGACGTCAGCTGCAGATGTGAATGAGTGGTGGAAGAAAGTAGTTCCTCTTAAAAAAGGGTTTTTGAGACTCTCTGTGTTTGATTTTCTTTTTTATATACTTGATTATGCTGTCAAACTGTTGTATAAAGGCAATATCACATTAGTAGCAGTGTGATATGGCTGTATATTATCACTGGTAGGAAAATAAGGCACACCGCCTGTGGCCTCATGCCAACGCACACCTCCCATCAGCTCCCATCCCGTCTGCATAATATATAATAAACAATCTACAACAGTGATTCCCAACCTTTTTTTGCCTGAGACCCCCTTTGCCCCAGGAAAATATTGTAAGGCCCCCCTCCACATTTAAAGATATTATCGCTCATATAGGTTGGCAGTAGGTATGACAAAATAATGTTGTATTCAAACAAATGGTATGTTTATTACTGCATCTAGATATGTTCATGCACAAATAATAGCCTAAAATGCATAAAAGCAAAACATCAGCAGGCCATTTGTATTGGGTACACCTTGCGGTATCGGGGATGAGTTGTCTACAAATGATTTATTAATTTGGACGCCTCATGCATTCGTTAGCAAGAACTTTGGTGCAGATAATGCACTGTGGCTGGGTCAGGGACACCTTGCTTCAAGAAAATGGAATAAAACCATAGTTCAGGTAACTATCTTGGTATTTTCTGCATTTCGTGTATATAGTATTGCTAGCGCTGCAACCCGAAATGTTTAGAGCAGGGGTGCCCAAACTTTTTCTTATGAAGGGCCAAAAACCGAACTTGATTGAGTAGGCCGAAAGTAAATATATTCACCATAGGTAATTTCCTAATTTATTTAATAATGTTTAAAAATGACTAGAAAACACTGCCTTATATGAACTAATACAGTAATATAATGAACTTATTCCAGTAAAAACAAAACAATCAGAATTACACTAGTTTTTGCCTTGATTTGCTTGCTGATGTCTTCTGCATGGTCCTCTATTCGTCGAGTGACAGTATTTACATTTTTAAAATCATTTTCATTTGCGACATTTAATTGAAACCTTCAATTTCAGTTTGATTTTTAGTAGCTCTGCAATAAAACAAACTAAAACATGTTGTGTAAAATCAGAAATAGCGATCTCTGTGTTAAAAGCATTCACCCCAACCCTCTCCATTATACTCACTCTCCTGTCAGATGGGATGGTGGGTCAAATCAAAGGTTACAATGGGCCAACTTTGGCCCGCTGGCCCTACTTTGGGCATATGTGCTTTAGAGCTTCCTCACCTGGGTCCAGTATAGCTGCTAAGGGTGAATCAGTGAGACTTACGATGACTTACGAATTTGTCCATGTTTTGGTCAGCGAGGAAATAAAATGAATTAAGGTAATATGATCGTTCTTCTAATGGTCTACTGCTAAAATGTTTTTTAAATATGACGCGACCCCCCCACCACCACCACAGAGCTCACTGAGGCCCCCTTGTGGGCTGGGACACCTCGTTAGGAACCACTGATCTACAAGCATAGATAATGCAATAAAGCAAAAGATAAAAATGACATGTTTTATTGTTTTCCGAGGAGTCTTAGGGTGCTTTCACATATGTGGTTCGGTTCATTTGGTCCGGACCAAAGGCAACAAATGATACATTGTAGCATTTTTCTGCCGTTTTGGGTCCCTTTCACACCACACTGATTGCTTTGGTCCGAACCAGTTGAAACGAACCAAAATGCAGTCATGTGACAAAATCCACATCACTCACTGGCCAGATGTTATTGAACGCATTTCCTAAACTGCTTTTCAATTGGTCAGAATTCACGTGGAACTACCGCAAATAAACAAACCGGCAGACACACAATGTCGCTGCGCTGGCTGACGCAGTATCCCTGCTCATAGTATACTATGTAGTTTGTATGCATCACTTTAGACAAACTATACTTTTGGAGAATGAAGGGCGGCTGGGGCTGGGAAACCATGTTTTAATGCATTGCAATCGGCGAAAGCATTAAGAGAAGGCGTGAAATAATTTAGCTAAACTGCGACATGGTCATCTTTCGGAAATATCACCAATGATCCATCAGGTAATGTTTCTCTCTCTCTCTCTCTCTCTCTCTGTTTAAAACTGTTGGTAAAGCGCTGTCAACAAATATTTTTCCTCCAAACCCCATAAGATTAGTCCAAAAAGGCGCAGTACTTTTTGCGGTTGGGTCTGTTTTAGTTTGGATCACGTTCTCACCACAAACGAACCGCTCCAGGGTTCGTTTGAAAGCGTACCGAGACCACCTCTTCAAGCAGGTCTCGGTACGCTTTTTTGGTGCGCTTTTGGTGCGCACCCGAGTGCGATTGCTACATTCACACCCGCCCAAACGAACCGCACCAAGAGGGAAAACGAACTCTAGTGCGATTCAACCGAACTAAATAAGGCGGGTGTGAAAGCACCCTTACAGTATTTAGATATACATTAACTGAATAATCAAATGCAAAATAATACAGTCTTCATTGTATAAACAATTCAATTTATTTAATTGTTACTAAAGTTCAACTTTTAGACTTTATAGACTGTAACGTTATAGCTAATGTGCACGACAATCACATGCGATTGTGTATATTAACATTCATTCATCTCGGTTTAGTCCCTTTATTAATCTAGGGTCGCCACAGCAGAATGAACCACCAACTTATCCAGCACATGTTTTACGCAGCGGATGCCCTTCCAGCTGCAACCCATCACTAGGAAACATCCATACACACTCATTCACACTCATACACTACGGACAATTTAACTAACCCAATTCACCTGTACCACATGTTTTTGGACTTGTTGGGGAAACTGGAGCACCCGGAGGATGACAGCCATATATTAACATATATATTTATATTTGTATGTTATACAGAAATATAAATATATATGTTAATATACATGTATTTATTTTGTATATGCAAGTATTTTACGTACAGTGTGTGTGTGTGATTACACATATATACATAAATATACACAGTACACAAGTATATATTATGTAAATACAAACTTTTATCTTGTATTCGATTAATTGCGATAAGCACTAATTATATATACACCTGAGCTATAATATATAATCTTAATTTGTACAGAAGAGGATTGTTGGTGTGTAGTATTAATGAGAGCAGGGATTTCTAGAGATTTCCAGCTCTCATTACTGTAGTCGACATATAGGGCGGAAAAACACGAGGACACACATACACACACACTCTAATAATGCTCACATCTGTGTGGACAAATTGTCTCTTCGAGCCTGTACACACCCTCTCACTCTCTCTCTCTCACACACACACACACACAGTTAATCGAGGCCCAGAAACGGCCAACTAATCAGCTCATGCACTATTTATGATCCCAAACAAGGAGGGCGACAGAGAGAGAGGGAAAGATGCGGCAAATAAAACAACACGTCAATCACAGATCGTCTCGCTTACAGTTTCTGTTTGCTCACCATGTACAAAGATGAGAAAAAAAACACACAGCAGATCATGCACACACACACACACTCGGCATCTCAGAGTCTTTAGTTGTTTCTTTTTTGGGTTTGAACGTGAATCAAAGAGAATTTCAGAGCTGGAGAAAGGAGTGTAAAGCGTACAGTTATAGTAAAATAAACAGCCTGACAGCGGGAGCCGAATACACACACGCACAGAAACTCCAGAAGGTGAAATGTTGGTTTTTCTTTCTGAAACTTGCCGGATTCCCTGGGCCTGTTGCAGGCTTTCATTAGCGAGGTTTATTCTGCTTAATTACCCTGATTGGTGAGAGCTCAGATATCACTGTGAAAGCGCATAAATTAATGAGCTCGTCATTAGCGCTTGTGAAAAGTCCATATGTCTTATGACACGCGTTTACTCCGAGCTCAGCAGGTAGAAGAGAAGCGCGGCTGAATTTTTCAGCGGTCTCGCAGGAGGGCATTCAAAGCCGAGGACAGGACTTCAGAAAAACGCACGTCTGCGGCGCCGTCACACACACTGATTAGTTTCTGTGGGCCCGGGAAAAAAATAAAATAAAACTTCTAACAAGATCTCTGTTCTCCAGCATGAAGAACAAGAAGAAGAGGAGGAAGAACAAGAAGAAGAGGAGAGATTTTCACTAGTCTCGAAATTTCACAGCAAATTCAGTGTTAGTTTTGGTGTGGAAACTATTTTCTCTAAAAATTGCTAATTATAAAGAATCTTAGGCAGCATTTAAGATGGTATTAAGAATTTAAATGTGAAGTTTTGAAGTAGAAAAGCTCAAATTAAGCCTGAAACAAATAAAAAAAAATTGTAATATGGTTGATTCTGGAATTGCAGATATATTTTTTGCTTTATCTGGATCTTCTATTATCTATTATCTAATTATAAAGAATCTCAAGTAACATTTAAGATTGTATTAAGAATGTAAATGTGAAGTCTTGAAGTAGAAAATTAAGCCTGACACAATTATTGATGTTTGTAAAATTTAATGACGATGTTAATCACAATAAAAATATGATTGAGTGATTCTAGAATTGCAGGTATATTTTGCATTTTTATCTTCTATTTTTTGCCCCCAAAAAAAATTCATTGTGAAGAACAACGAGATTTTCACTAGTCTTTCTGCTTCTAAATTTGACGGCGAGTTCAGTGTTACTTTCCATTTCTGCATAAACTGGGTGAAACAAAGTACATTTAGTGTGGATTTTTCTCTCTCAAAAATTGCTAATTATATGCTTGAATACTGCTAGACTCCTCAAAGAACGATAAAACACTTTATTTTATTTGTATCATTGTCTTTGTTATATTTATCTGTGTTTGTAAATTGTTTATTATATGTATAAGTAGCATTTAAGATGGTATTAAGAATTTAAATGTGAAGTCTTGAAGTAGAAAAGCTCAAATTAAGCCTGAAACAAATAAAAAAAAAATTGTAATATGGTTGATTCTGGAATTGCAGATATATTTTTTGCTTTATCTAGATCTTCTATTATCTATTATCTAATTATAAAGAATCTCAAGTAACATTTAAGATTGTATTAAGAATGTAAATGTGAAGTCTTGAAGTAGAAAATTAAGCCTGACACAATTATTGATGTTTGTAAAATTTAATGACGATGTTAATCACAATAAAAATATGATTGAGTGATTCTAGAATTGCAGGTATATTTTGCTATTTTCTGCCCACCCAACCCCCCCAAAAAAAAATTCAATCTGAAGAACAACGAGATTTTCACTAGTCTTTCTGCTTCTAAATTTGACGGCGAGTTCAGTGTTACTTTCCATTTCTGCATAAACTGGGTGAAACAAAGTACATTCAGTGTGGATTTTTCTCTCTCAAAAATTGCTAATTATATGCTTGAATACTGCTAGACTCCTCAAAGAACGATAAAACGCTTTATTTTATTTGTATCATTGTCTTTGTTATATTTATCTGTGTTTGTAAATTGTTTATTATATGCATAAGTAGCATTTAAGATGGTATTAAGAATTTAAATGTGAAGTCTTGAAGTAGAAAAGCTCAATACGATAAAAAAAAAAATTCTAGAAATGCCAGCCTGATCTCACGAGGAAACGTGACTGTTTTACGTTTTGTGAGTTTAGTGGTTAATTCGTACAAATTCATACAAGTTCAGTCGTACAAAAATGTACTATTTTAAAAAGGAGGCATGGCACCAAACCCAACCATCTTATCATCTTATAATATCTGCCCCCAACCACCAATATGGGTGATTCTAGAATTGCAGATATACATTTTGCATTATCTAGATCTTCTATTATCTGCCCATGCAGGAAAAAATTAATAAAACTTCTAACAAGATCTCTGTTCTCCAGCCTGAAGAAGAAGAGGAGAAGAGAGATCTTCACTAGTTTTCGAAATTTCACATTACATTCAGTGTTAGTTTTGGTGTGGAAACTATTTTCTCTCAAAAACTGCTAATCATAAATAATCTCAAGTAACATTTAAGATTGTATTAGGAATGTAAATGTGAAGTCTTGAAGATGAAAAACTCAAATTAAGCCTGGCATGATAAAAATACTATTGTAATATGGGTTTTTCTAGAACTGCAGATATATATTTTGCATTTCTAGATCTTCTATTATCTGCAGATGCAGGAAATAAATGTAATAAAACTTCTAATGAGATCTCTGTTCCCCAGCTTGAAGAAGGGGAGGAGAGATTTTCACTAGTTTTCCTGTTTCACATTTTCTCTCAAAAGTTGCTATAGTTATAAAGAATCTCAAGTAGATTTTAAGAATTTAAAAGTGAATTAAACGTGAAATCTTGTAGAAAAGCTGAAATTAGGCATGACACGATCAATATTTTAGTACAATTTAATGATAAAACAATATATTATTATGAGTGATTCTAGAATTTCAGATATATTTAACATTTTCGATTATCTGCCCTGAAAAAAACAGTCTAACAAGATCTCTGTTTTCCAGCCTGAAGACGGAGGAGGAGAGATTTTCACTAGTTTTTCGAAATTTCACATCAGACTCAATTACTTGCCATTTCTGCATAATCTGTATGAAACAACATTTCTCAAAAATTATAAATAAATTTTAAAGAATCTCAAGTAATATTTTAAATGTAGATTAAATGTGAAGTCTTGAAGTAGAAACACCTATGAAAATTAGGCTTGACATGGTTGTAAAATGTAATGATATAATGACAATAAAAAAAAATGATTATGAGTGATTCTAGAATGGCAGATATATTTAATATCTTCTAGCTGCCCTGAATTCTATTAGCTGCCCTGAATAAAAATAATAATAACAAGATTTCTGTTCTTCAGCCTGCATGTAACAACAAGAGAGATTTGCACAAGTTTCGAAAATTCACATCGAATTCAGTGTTACTTGCCAGTAGGGCTGTGTGATTAATCGAAATCGAATCGCAATCGCGATTTAAATATTGCCATTAGCTAATCACAAGAGGCTGCAATATGAAATATATATTATTTATCTTCCCCCACCCAGAGCAAATATGTGACTGCCGTCTGTGATAGTCTTACTAGCCAATTGAGTGAGCACACTTTCGTTCTGTCAAATCAGAATTGCTCAACCGAACTATGTGGAATATTCACGATAAAACACAAACAAACAGGAAAGTGCAGACAAGTGGGATGATGGCGCCTGCTGTTTCAGAAGCATTAACAGACGAATTAATATCAAAGAAAAACAGCACGTCGGTAATATGGGAATATCTTGGTTTTAAAGACACCAAACAAAACCAGGTCATTTGCAAGAGCCGACGCAGAATTGTTGCCACAGCACGAGGAAATACAACAACCAGCACCTAAAAAAGCACCACAGGCACCACAGGCAGCTATATGAGTGTCTTGCTAAAAAGTCAACTGAAAGTATTGCCAGTGACACTCAATCTATAGCAAGCGAAATACAATTTCAGAGTTGTTTGCTAATACTGAATAAATTAATATGTTTTCAGTTCCCTTTTAACTAACACACTGCATTTTAGCAGAAAGAAGCTACAATACAGATTATTGAGCTGAAGCTTGACTATAAATTTAAATCGCAAATCAAAATCGCAATATCTGTGGAAATTTTTTTATAAAAAATAAAACAAATAAGAAAAAAAAATAAATAAAAAAATAATAATAAATTAATTAATTAATAAAAAAATAAAAATAGCAATTAGATATTTTGTCCAAATCGCACAGCCCTACTTGCCATTTCTGCATAAACTGAGTGAAGCAATGTACAGTTGGAGTGGAAACTACTCTCGAAAATTGATAACTATAAAGAATCTCAAGTAACATTTAGGATTGTGTTAAGAATTTATTATAATGATTTTAAAAATATGATTATGAGTGATTTCTACATCTTTTATTACATTTCTAGAAATTTCACATTGAATTGTTACTTGTACTGATTGTTATTGAACTGAACTGAATCAACATTAAACGTATTGATCTTTGCAGTTAAAACTAAAATAGTTTCAGCACTGTTTCTTTATTATTTTTATTGATTTACATTTTTTCCATTCATTTACTACTCCTTTTAAAGGGCACCTGTTTTACCCCTTTTTTAAGATTTCATATTAATATTATGGCTCTTCTGAGTGTGCCAGTTTAGGTTCAGTTCAAAACACAATTCAGATTTTTTATTATAATGTGGTAAAAAGTGTCATTTTGGGGGCGTGTACACAGTTCGCTGTTTTAGGGGCGTGTTGCTTCCCATGAAAATTAGTTTCGACTTCCCGCCCAACTTAACAAGGGGGCGGAGCCAAGAGCTCCCCCGCTTTGTGTATGGCTACAGACAGGCAGACAGAGAGAAGCAACATGAGTGAGAGGACCAGCATTCAGCTGTACATGTACGACTCGGACACAGACCAAGCAGAGACTACAAAATCATTTGTGTCTTTGTGTTGTTTTACAGCCAACTGTGTGCTAGTTTAAAGCTCCGAGCTTGTACACCGAGACTAATAACCAAGCACACTGAATTAACTTTGACTGAAGGGCATCACACACCGGATGCACCGCGACGCGGCGCGCACATGACAGTTGAAAGTATCGCACACTTGCTGTGCCGGTGTGTGTCACCTGATAGAAACTTATGTTTAGATTTCAGAAATGCATGCCGCTGCGTGGTGCGACGCTGCTTGTCGCGACGCTGCTTGTCGCCGAGCGGCGCTTCTGGTGTATGACCTGCTTGAAGCTGTAACTAAAGGGCGTCATACACCGGATGTGCCGCTCAGAGCCACGACACGGCACAGCAGACGCGCACATGTTATTTAAAATGAAACTATTCAGATAACGCTCTGTGGCGCGGCAGAAATATGAACAGTATCCTGAGCAGGGCCAGCGCGTCCATAGAGGCGACCTAGGCGGCAGAATAGTGAGCGTACTCCCCGGTCCTCACTTTCATCCACGACACCGCAAAATGCATGGCGCTGCGCGTCGTTAGTTCGTAATTTCTAACGGAGGGACGCGCACGTGAGGCAAAGTGCTCGCACTTTCCAGCTGCACCTAGCTGAGATGACAGGGAGCTTCTGTGACCACGGGAAATGCAAACCGCTGAAGTTTAAAAAGACGCAATGAAAAATACACACATATTCAAACCCACCAAAACTCACAAACACTGGCGGCGAGGAGAGCGATAACTTGGTGAATGTTGAGCCCTTTAAAAAGTTATTTATTTATTAAACAGTATCATTGTTACACATTACTTGAAATTATGCATATACCAAAACAATACATTAAGCATAATTGCATGCAAATAACCCTAAACCTAACCCTATAGTATGCTTATAATGTTAATTATATAACCAAGTACTTAAATGTACAATTACATTAACACTGACACAAAAAAATGGTAATGTCCAAGCACTGAACGTAACCTCATCTGAGAATAAAACTTTATATTTGGTCATAAATTATCTGAAAGAGAGAGAAAGAGGAAGCAGAGGATCATGGGAATCTGAGGGTCACTTATGAGTCGACTTGATAGTGAACGAGATCCTCACAAACATACAGAGACTCACAGATCATTACTTATTCATGAGGAAAGACAAAAACTGGGTCATTCACCGCGCACTGACACCCCTTCATCCATCCTTCCGTCCTTTTATATATCCCTCTATCCATCCCTCCATCCATCTACAAATCAACAATCTTTTTTTTGCATCTGTTGATACTCAAAACAAAGAGATGCTGTGTGAAATTAAGTATTTTACTTTTAAATGTTTTGCAAAGCTGTAATGTTCACTCATGAAACTGATCTCATGGTACAATTATTATTATTTTTTTTTTTTTTTACAATTTTTATGAAAATAAGAAATGAGATTTTAAAATAAAATATTTTAATTATTATTTAATTATTATAATTATTATTAATTAATTTATTTCTGAAGTGCTGCTGACTTATTTGTAAAAACAATACAAAATAAGTAGCTTTGATTTATATACTAAATGTTTTTCTAAGCTTTTTTTTACATTTATTTTTTTTAAATGTATTTATTAATTATTTAATTAATTAATTAATTAAAATTAATTAATTTTAATTAGATTTAATTTATTAAATGTTTATTTATTTACTTATTTTATTTCATTTTAATATTTATTTATTTATATTTATTTATTTAACTTAAATTACATTTATAAAATAAATAAAATTAGATAAAAAACAATTAAACGTAGTTTTATAAATGTAATTTAAGTTAAATAAATATAAAAAAGAAAATAAATAAATAAATAAAATTAAAATAAATAAATCATTTTATTAATTAATTTATTTATTTAACTTACATTACAATTTTAAAATAAAAAAAATTTAATAAAAAATGAAATGTATTTTTAAAAATGTAATTTAAGTTAAATTAATAATAAAATGGAAAAATAAAAATAAAAATAATTTATTTATTTCATTTTATTATCTATTTATTTATTTAACTTAAACTACTTTTATAAAATAAAATGAAATTAAACTAAAATGTTTTTTTATAAATGTAATTTAGGTTAAATAAATACTATAAAAATAAATAAATAAATAATTTGAAAATAAATAATTTTTAATAATTTAATTTAATTTAATTATGTCCCAGGCTGTGCTGAGATAATTATAACTATTTTATTTTAATTCATTGTGTGGTGAGCTCTGCAGTGCCATGAATTTCCACTTGCCTATTAATAGTCAATCAATAATCAATTGATCAATTAAACTGTTCATACACGTGTGTAATCATGTAAGTTTAAAGTCAAATCACAGTACATGAGCTAATAAAGTAATTGCCTGCCCCATTTCTATTTGCTCTCTCTTAGCCTTGTAAGTACAAATACTAATTTAAATACCAATATTATATCTATGCATATAATTAATATTCATGAGCACATTAAGAGCAGACCTTGATCTCTCTCTCTCTCTCTCTCTCTCTCTCTCTGTCAAGAATTGAGATATTATGCATAATGTGTTGCAGATGTTTATGAAAAAATAAACAAAATAAGCTGCACATTTTTCTATAATTTAGGCGTTTAGTGGTTTTTGTCCAGAAACTCAGGCTAATTTCCATTCTGTGTAATTTGATTAATTTGGCACAAATGTTTATATCTTGCATTTCACTCCCAGACATTCCTGTGAATTATAACAGTGCAGGAATTCTTCAGAGGTCAGCTTAACATCCTAATTAAGAGCAATTTGATTTCTACAATAAACAGAAGGTTGAAACTGAGTGAATAAACCGGACTCTCGACATGCTGGAAAAAAAAGTTAATTAACAATTTGTTAATTGAATACAGGCGCAGTATAATTGTTGCATTACCAGCATAAACATCACTTTCTTCAAATATTATTAAAGCGGTTTTTGTTGCACCTATTAGAGATCCTTGTCTGCCAGTTAATTTCATTATGCTAATGAGCTCTCTTCCTCTCAGAACCTTGCCTTTGATCCGTGTTAATTGTCGTGATCTTCAAAGACAAAGTCACCACTTACTTTAAATGAATTTTACATTTTTTTTTATATTCAGGGAATCTTATGGAAATGAGGAAGAAGTAATTAAATTTTTATGATGCGTCTCGGTGTTTTTAACGGGGCGAGTGTACGGTACTGAAGAGGTTTCGTTTCAACATTTAACAGGGGAAAACTGAGTCAGATGCTAAAGATTAAAGCGGCTGCGAATCCAAGACTTAATTTGTACTGATAAACTTTAGTCTTTAATATGCTCTTTTGTGTTCGCTGCATGAAACGGTCACACGTCAGAGCCGGAGAAAAAGAAACTTCTTTTCTGTTTTTCCGGCTTTTCACCTCCTGAACTCAGATTCTCCAAAACACCTCACAACAACACACTCCTACATTTAAAGTTGGATCTGAAAGCATGAGAGAAACGTCTGAAGATGCACACAGATCCTTTCAGTTCTTTAGTTCTTTGTATGGGGACTTTAATGAACGCAGAAAGCTGTTCATGGATCTGAAGAGGCTCTAATGTAGGCGCTGTTTTCTCTCAAGAACGAGTCTTTAAATACTACAATGTATATATTTATATAAATTCAGGAATAGGGCAGCACGGTGGCTCAGTGGTTAGCACTGTGGCCTCACAGCAAGAAGGTCGCTGGTTCGAGTCCCGACTGGGTCAGTTGGTGTTTCTGTGTGGAGTTTGCATGTTCCCCCAGTGTTGGCGTGGGTTTCCTCCGGGTGCTACGGTTTCTGCCACAGTCCAAATACATGCGCTATAGGGGAATTGATCAACTAAATTGGCCGTAGTGTATGAGTGTGTGTGAATGAGTGTGTATGAGTGCCTCCCAGTACTGGGTTGCAGCTGGATTGACATCCGCTGTGTAAAACATATGCTGGAATAGTTGACGGTTCATTCCGCTGAATCAAATTTATTAATTTTTTTTCTATTTGAAATGCTTTCTTGTGGTAAAATTAAAGTATGTAATATAATATAATATAATATAATATAATATAATATAATATAATATAATATAATATAATATAATATAATATAATATAATAGCAGTATAATATAATATAATATCGGTATAATATAATATAATATAATATAGGTATAATATAATATAATATAATATCAGTATAATATAATATTGGTATAATATAATATAATATAATATAATATAATATAATATAATATAATATAATATAATATAATATAATACAGTATAATATAATATAAAATAATATAATATAATAAAAAATATTATAATATAATACAATATAATATAATATAATATAATATAATATAATATAATATAATATAAAATAAAATAATATAAAATAATATAATATAAAATAAAATAATATAATATAATATAATATAATATAATATAAAATAATATAATACAATATAATATAAAATAATATAAAATAAAATAAATAAAAAAATAAAATAAAATAAAATAAAATATAATATAAAATAAAATAAAATAATATAAAATAAAATAATATAATATAATGTAATATAATATAATATAAAATAATATAATATAATATAATATAAAATATATTATAATATAATATAATATAATATAATATAATATAATATAATATAATATAAAATAAAATAATATAATATAATATAAAATAATATAAAATAATATAATACATTATAAAATAAAATAAAATAAAATAATATAATATAATATAAAATAATGTAATATAAATATAAAATAATATAATATAAAATAAAATGAAATAAAATAATATAAAATAATATAATATAATATAAAATAATATAATATAAAATAAAGTAATATAATATAATATAAAATAATATAAATATAAAATAATATAAAATAAATGAAATAAAATAATATAATATAATATAATATAATATAAAATAATGTAATATAATATAAAATAATATAAATATAAAATAATATAATATAAAATAATATAATATAAAATAATATAATATAATATAATATAAAATAATATAAATATAAAATAATATAAAATAAAATGAAATAAAATAATATAATATAATATAA
>LR812524.1:2033683-2063683 GCA_903798195.1 Danio kyathit | reverse complement strand
AGATTTATTTTTATATCTAATATTTTTATTATTCCAAATAAAATAGGTACGTGGAGAAAAATTATACTTCTATGTAAGGGACCAACATATTAAAGCCTGTTTATGAAAACCAGATAAGTTTATTGGTAATTTAGAGATGTCAAAATTACAGCGCAACAAAAGATGTAAACCTCCAACTGAGCTAAAAATATAATTTGGAATAAAATGCGGAGCTTAATATACCTTTGCTCACTGTGACTTTCTGGTGACAATTTTTGTACAGCATTATGGGTAATGTAGTTTTTCAAATTTAGGTTAATATTAAAGATGTTTATATTTAAAAAAAAAAAAAGTCTAAATTAATGGCTAACCTTTTATTAAATAATTAACCTTAGTGCTCACAGCAAACAGCTCTACGTTTTTGTTAATATTTAATAAATAAACAAAAAGTGTTCAGGCTCACCTAAGAGATTCTTACAAACATTACAGTGATTTAGATTTAATTTTTGATCATTTAAACATCAACTAATTTAAACTACAGTCAAATATAGATATAATACACAGATCTGTTAATAAAAATACATAAACATAAGCACAGATACCCTGCAACAGCCGGCGATCTGCCTTTAATCAGTGTGTGTGTGTGTGTGTGAGTGTATGTAATAACACAGGTGTGGAGGGTCGGATGGATTACTGTTAAATCCACACAAAGCTTCTTACATGCGGGATCAACCTCTTCATTCAAGTGCCTCAGATACTAAACAGATGCGTCCAGGTAGAGTGTGTGTGTGTGTGCATGTGTGTGTATGCGTGTGTGTGTGGTGTGTAGGCTCAAGTGTCATCAACCTTTACACCAGCGGGTCACTGAAGGTCCACTCAGGAAACAGGGCAGGTGGTTTGATTTATTTATTTCTTTATCCTGATGAGGATTGTTAGCTCATCTGTGACTCTTATAACATCCACTAAACACAGAAACACTGCAGATGTGTGTGTGTGCATGTGTGTGTGTGTGTGTGTGTGTGTGTGTGTGTGTGTGTGTGTGTGTGAGAGAGAGACTAAAGAGATAGAGAAGGAGTGCACTGAGAGAGGGAGAGAGTGCGTGTGTGTGCGCGCTTGCGTGTGTGTGTGTGTGTGTGTGTGTGAGTGAGAGAGAGAGAGAGAGAGACTATAGTGTGGAGGTGGCAGGTATGATTAAAACCGCTGTGATTTATGGGAAGGTGGACTGGAGTCGTCAGGCTTCACGCTCTGATGCCCTGCACACATAAACTCATCTCAGCGCGCACACACACACACACACACACACACTTCTACATTCAGATCTCAGCATAATGAAACACAATCTAACAATATGTGGCATCCCATAATACACCTCTCTCTCTCTCTCTCTCTCTCTCTCTCTCTCTCATATACACACAGACGAGTGGTCATGTGGTAACACTGAGAGAGTCTGTAAACATGAATAAACGCATGAACAGATAAACTATTACAGAATACAGCAATAAAATAATGAACACTGTAAAATAATTTGAGCTGCTCAACTGTTCCAACCCACGTGACATTTAAAGGTCCAGCTGAAGCTTAAAGAAATTTTAAAAAATAATGCTGAAACATGGTTAATTTTATTTCATTAAAACATATGCTGTCATAACTTATGGATCAAATATTATATATATTTTTATAATGCATTCATTCATTTTCTTTTCGGCCCCTTATTAATCTGGGGTCACCACAGTGGAATGAACCGCCAACTTATCCAGCATATGTTTTACGCAGCGGATGCCCTTCCAGCTGCAACCCATCACTGGGAAACATCCAAACACACTCATTCACACTCATACACTAGACAATTTGGCCTACCCAATTCACCTGTACGCATGTCTTTGGAATGTGGAGGAAACCGGAGCACACGGAGGAAACCCACACCAATATGGGGAGAACATCACAGAAACGCCAACTGACCCAGCCGAGGCTCGAACCAGCGACATTCTTGGTGTGAGGCAAACGTGATACCCACTGCGCCACCATGCAGCCTATTTTTATAATGAATTAACAAATTAATGAATGACAATGTACTTATTTTATTGCCTAATAAATTACACAATTATTGTCTAAATGTACTTTATTTATACTCATAAATTTTTGCGTTTTTGTTTTCAATAAATCGTTCTTTTTATTTATTTTCCCTATTTATTTAATTATTTTAATGATTTATCAAAATGTAAAAGCTGATATGAACTTGAACATTACACAAAAATCTTTAAAATAATTTCTCTAACAACTAATTTTCACAAAGAACAACAAAAAATAATTAAAAGTCAATTAAAAAATGACATGACTGATTTTCTATTATTCTACATCGTAGGCCTATTTATTGCATAGTTAAAAATAAACTTGATCTTTTATTATTATTATTATTATTATTATTATTATCATTATATTACTATTAATAATTCATCAAATTTTTAAAATGTTTCCCTATTATTCTCATTGTTTTGTTTGCAGCACTTTATTTTTCTACTTTTCTTTTCTTCCACTCTTTTCCTTCCACTTCCACTCTTTTCCTTCGTTTTTTTTTTCCTTCTTCCCCTTCTCCTAGTTCCTTTATTTCTACTTACTATTATTATTATTATTATTATTATTATTATTATTATTATTATTATTATCATTTTTAAGTCCTCTTCCTGATTTCCCAACCTCCCCTCACCTCCTCACTATTATCATTAATAGTATTACTTTTACTCTTGTTACCATTATTATCATTACTATTCTGACTTGTCCTCCCATTATCTCCTCATTATTATTATTATTAAAAGTATTTCTACCATTGTCATTATTCAGGTTGCTGTAGTTGTTTTGTTATAGTAGAAGTAGAAGTAGGTGTAGTAGTAGTAGCAGCAGTAGTCATTGCAGTAGTAACAATTGTATTTGTAGTTGGGATTGTTGAAGTAGTAGTTGTAGTAGTTTCTGTAGTAGTAGATGTCGTTGGTATAGTGGTATCAGAAGTTGTAAACGTGTTGGTGTAGTAGCAGTAGTAGTAATCTGTGTAGTAGTATCAGAAGTAGTAGATGTTGTTGATGTAGATGTTGTAGTAGTAGTGATTACTGTAGTAGTATCAGTAATAGTAGGAGACGTTGTTGTAGTAATATCAGTTGTAGTAGATGATGTAGTAGTAGTAGTAGTAGTAGACGTAGTAGTAGTAGTTGTTGTGGCTGTAGTAGCAGCTGCAATAGTTACCACTGACTGGTCTCTTTCTATTTGTTTATTTATATCTATGATACTTCATTTAGTGACTGTTATTGTCCCTTATGTATGTACTCTGACCTGTCCACCATGTTACCTTTACATGCGCACACACACACACACACACACACACACACACACACACACACACACACACACACACATACACACATACACACATACACACACACACACACACACACACACTGCCAGTACCTGACTGTATTGTTGTTATTTTAGTTTTTCGTTGTTGTTTTTTATGTTTTATTTTCTTTGTATGATCCCAATTTGTGTACCTTTTTGCATATTCTAATTAAAAAAATAAATAAATAAATAAAATAAAATAAAATACAGCATACATAAAATCAACACATGCCTTATAACTGGGCCCACACGGAATCTGCGCGCGCGGAATTTCGTAGATTTTCCGCAGATATTTTCTGTCTTTTAGTAGAGATATTATATGAGAGACTTGCTTTGTTTACCAAATAAAGTGGATCTAATTGGATTTGCATTTTAAACATTAAATACAAGTTAAAAAGACATTATTTTTTATTTCACATATTAAGGTTTTAGTTATGATACTCCCAAAATAACTCGGCAAATTTTTACCAAAATTCTCAGCAGAAATGCCAAAAAACGTCCGCAGATTCCGTCTGGCCCTGCTTATAACTATTAAGCACTGAATCATGACAACACTTTTATTACAACTTAACTTTTAAAATTATTTTAAGCATTTATCAAAATTTATAAACTTCAACTTTACAAAATAACCTTAAAACTTCATGCTAAATATTTTTTACAAACAACAAACAATAATTAAAAGCCTCTTATTAATTATGAATTAATTAGTTAATGCCATGACTGATTTTTCTATTACATTACTCTATATTGTAAGCCTATTTGTATTTATTGAGTGCTAAAAAAATTAAATATACATAAAATATATACAT
This sequence comes from Danio kyathit, assembly GCA_903798195.1. Lineage (NCBI taxonomy): Eukaryota > Metazoa > Chordata > Actinopteri > Cypriniformes > Danionidae > Danio > Danio kyathit. The sequence continues at coordinate 2,059,511 of LR812524.1, read as the reverse complement.
AAAATCAACAGATGCCTTATAACTATTAAGCAATTAATCATGACAACGTTTGCTGTTTCAACTTTTTTTGTATAATTATTGATTTTGTATATTAACGATTTATCAAAATGAACTTCAACTTTACAATACATGAAAAACTTCAAGCAACTATAAATTAAAAATATTAAATATTAAAACCCTCATATTAATTGTAAATTAATTAACTAATGACATGACTGATTTATTATATGTATATTACTCTATATTTGAGGGCTAATTGCATTTATTGCATGCTAAAAAATTAAATAATACAGTACATAATATTCAACAAATAGCTTATACTTAAGCAATAAATCAACATTTTTGTATCAATTAATTGATTCTTTAATTAGATCCAATTTAAAATACTTAAAAACTAATTTCTCTATACACTAATTTTCACAAAGAACAACAAAACAAAATTAAGTCAATTAAAAATTAATAAATTAATGACATGACTGGTTTATTAATGACCTCCAACTCACACCTGCTTAATAGTCTCTTGTAGTCTTGAACACCTTGATTAGTTGGATCAGCTGTGTTTAATTAGGGCTGGACAAAAACTGTGTAGAGCTGCGGCCCTCCAGGAATCCAGTTTGAGACCTATACACTATGACCAACTTAGTTCCTCCGGTTGACCTATAGCACATGTGTTTGGACTGTGGGGGAAACCAGCGCACCCGGAGGAAACCCACGCCAACACAGGGAGAACATGCAAACTCCACACAGAAATGCCAACTGACCCAGCCAAGACTTGAAAAAGCGACCTTCTTGCTGTGAGACAACAGTGCTAACCACTGAGCCACCGTGCTGCCCTTTGTTTCAGCTTAATGTTTACAGTTACTTTAATGATTTATCAAAATGTATACACTGATAAGAACTTCAACTTTACAAACTTAAAAACTTTAAGCAACTATAAATTAAAAATATATAAAATATATATATATATTAAAATCCCTCTTATTAATTATAAATGAATTATGACATGGCTGATTTATTTTATTCTATTATTCTATATAGTAGGCCTATTTATTGCATGCTAAAAAATAAAATAAAGTATATAAAAATCAACAAATGCCTTATAATTACTAAGAAGTAACTGCGTATGAATAAACACACTCCACTACATCAAACAGACTTACTCCTCTCCCGGATGCTGAACTTCATTAATATTGTGAGGCAGAAATAAACTGATAAATCTCCTGATTCACTTACAGAATCAATTGATTTCCTTTACAATTGCATTTTTAGGGGGAAAAATGTAATACCGCTCAAACGAAGCTAAAGCAGAGAGGAAGAGCCAGAGATAATGACAGATAAATGAATAAAAACAAAGCCAGAAGAAAAGAAAGGACATTTATCTGGAGTCTCACAGATTGTTCGCATCACAAAAAAACGGCACATGTTTGATGTCACACATAAATATATTTGGGAGAATTGATTTGTGTGGATGGACGGAGCTAAAAGACCGGGATTGTGGTCATTGTAGAAATGTGTTATTTTTCTTTTAGTGAAATTAAATTATCATGCTTTCCCGCTCTGTGTATTTGTTTTGCTTTAAGCTATTTATGAAGAAATGCTGAATTTGTCTTGCTCTGTGTTTTTTTTCAGCCCATAATGGACGGACTTTATGTGACAGTGAAAAGACAAAAGTAATAAATTAGTCAATTTGCAATCAACTGATTTGTATAGGGTAGTGAAACCATATAGCAATAGCAGTACTAGTATTTATAATAAACACAGGTATGTGTATTTGTGGCTGAACATTCAGGTATTAAAATAATAATTAATATTATAGTAACATATTTACTGCTGGTTGCTTTATTGCAATGTGTTGCATATTATAGAACATCTCTATAATAAATTAAAAAAAATAATAAATAATAATAATAATAATAATAATTATTATTATTATTATTATTATTGTGTTATTATATTGCATATTCAGTGTTTCCTCTAGGATTTTTCCAGCTGTGGCGGCAGGCCTTTTACAGAGATCTACCAACTACCTATGGCGTTATTCCAATGACAAATGTCATGAGCGCAGTATTACAAGTCGAGATCGCATTTATGTAATACGAGCATCCAAATCTTTTTGCTTGCGCACCGATTTCCTCTGTTTGTGCACAAAACTTCTTGCACGCCCTCAAATATACGCTGCTCAAGTGCAGATTTATTTGTGCGCTCTCAAACACTGCTGAATTGTGATTTAGTGGGTTTATGTAATGAGTACGTCTCCAGCATTTACTAGATTTGCTAGGAATATTTATGAATGTCTCCAATAGACCTACAGAACTGCATTGATGCATCCTGAAGTAAAGTGAAACCGCTATAAACTCCAGCAAGATAAAGTCACTGTATGCAGAGCCATAGACCTTTATCTATAAAGTATAATTATGGAAACCGTGTTCATCTTAACTGAAAGCTACGTTGTGTTGCTGGCCCTGTCTATCGGTCAGTCAGTCACCTTAAAGGGTTAAAGAAATAACGCACAGCACCACTACGATTACAGAAAAGTTTGCGCTGTTATACTTCACTTATCTTTTGGTAATGCGTTTTGGTGTGATTATAACCCGCTATTAAACATTGACTGAATGTTTTGAATGAGAAGCTGTAATGTACGGAGACCCGGAAGGGACGTGATGGTGGAAAAAAAAAAACTGAGTGGGAGAAGAAAAAAAAATGGGTGGGAGAAAAAAAAAACAGTGATAGGAAAATATATATTTTTTAAAGTTTTTGCGTTCCCTCGCAAAACTGTTTTTCCACAAACACTTCCTGTTCACTTCATACATGTCAACCCATACATGTCAACCCGTTTTTGCCTGGATTATCCCGCATTTTACAATTCTATCCTGCTATCATCACATCATTCAGTATTTTCCCCATCTTTCTCGTGTATTTTTAATCCTGAAAACACACTGAAATTAATATAAAAATGTCTTCATTCACAACGTCGCTGGGTCGCAGGTTCGAACCTCGGCTGGGCTGGGTCAGTTGGCGTTTCTGTGTGGAGTTTGCATGTTCTCCCTGCGTTCGCGTGGGTTTTCGTCCGGGTGCTCCGGTTTCCCCCACAGTCCAAAGACATGCAGTACAGGTGAATTGGGTAAGCTAAATTGTCCGTAGTGTATGAGTGTATGAGTGTGAACGTGTGTGTGGAAGTTCCCAGAGATGGGTTGCGGCTGGAAGGGCATCCGCTGCGTAAAATCGTGCTGGATAAGTTGGCGGTTCATTCCGCTGTGGCGACCCCGCAAGGGACAAAGCCGACAAGAAAATGAATGAATGAATGAATGTCTTCATTCACTTTCTTTCCATTAAAGCTGTGTGCCGATCATCACCCTTCATATGCAACCTCTGAATCAGCGAATGCATGTATGAGGCAATGACTGCTATAAGCGCTGACTGACAGAAGCGCTCCGTATGATAAACTGATTCCAGATCAGCTTCTGTAGACACCATTTAAAGAGGAGCGAAAGTCCAGGTTTAAACAAGACAAATACTCCTTATAATATGTAAACATGTCCGTCCTGCGTGTTTTATTTTCAACACACCTAATGACAAACTAATGCACAAACAGTTACGAAAGTAACGGAATACTTTCATTACAGATCTGTGCATTCTTACAGTGACAACACTGTTATCAAATAAAAAACGAGATATTAATTTGCTGCTCTTCACTTGTTTGATAACAGAGGTGTCACTTTAAATGGCATGTACAGAAGCTGATCTGGGATCAGTTTATCATACGGAGCGCTTCTGTCAGTCAGCGCTTATACCAGTCATTGGCTCATACATGCATTCGCTGATTTAGAGGTTGTTTTCAGGATTAAAAATACACGAGAAAGATGGGAAAATACTGAATGATGTGATGATAGCAGGATAGATTTGTAAAATAGGGGATAATCCAGGCAAAAACAGATTGACATGTATGGGTTGACATGTATGAAGTGAACAGGAAGTGTTTGTGGAAAAACATTTTTGCGAGGGAACGCAATCTTTGCGAGGGAACGCAAAAACTTTAAAATATATACATTTTCCTATCACTGTTTTTTTTTCTCCCACCCATTTTTTTTTTCCACCATCACGTCCCTTCCGGGTCTCCGTAGTAATGTATCCGTGGCGTGATGAATTTTGGTGTCGCCATGAAAGAATGAATTTAGTGGAAACCTTGACATTAGTCCAGTAATACAGTAGTAATTATAATAGTAATAATAATAATAGTAATAACTATTATTATTATTATTATATTATTATTATTATTATTATTATTATTAATCACTAATATTATTGAATATGTATATTCACACAAAGAACATTTATTCTATATTAATATATTTATTTATTTGTTTGTGTGTAATAATAAAAATGTCAATATTTTGTATTACAAAATATTATATGATCATAATCACTAGAGATGCCACAATTCTCAATACAATATTCAACCGTTCGGTACGACATCCATAGTTCAATACACGCTTGTGAATTTCGTTTTTTCCGGTTTTACGTTTAAATAATTTATGTGCGTTTTATTTCTCTCTGAATTGACTGTTTGTTTGTGCCTGTAAGTCTACGAGCTGAGATGAGGAAACTCCTCCCCGCGAGTAAATATTCAATCACTATGCTCTAAAGTTAGCTCAACCATCATTCCACACTTTAACATGGTGAGCTGCGGTGAAGTGAGGCAACAGAGTACGAGGAAGCGCCGGTGTCTTTCAAATCCGCGGTGTGGGGACATTTCAGTTACACGTATAAACTAATCGAACGGAAACACTTCCAACATGACTGCACATCTGCGGCGCCATCACCCAGCAATATCACTGTCTGAAGGCAGGATAGCAGAGAACATGGGCGTTGCTAGGCCTATTTTAGGGGGGCTTTAGCCTCCCTATATTTCTGCTCAGCCCCCCTAAAACTTTTGTGATTAGCTCATAAACTGTAGACCAAATTATCGTCTCCGTCACCTTTTAATTTGATATAAAGACAGCTGCAGAATTCGGCTCCTTCTCGTCAGTTCGTTTTCATTGGATCAGCAAGCCACAGCTGTGCAGAGCGAGAGTACAAGGGGTGTGTTTATCGATAAATTGCTATAAAATATGCTTATTTGCAGTTCTTTACTATAGATATACTTGTATCACTTGTACCCCGATGTTATGAAGGACCAATTGGATTTCCCATCTACTGTTTCCTCAGTGCTCACCTCATAATCACAACTGTTTCCTCCAGCAAAAAATTTAACTCTAAACAAAGTTTACTATTTTTATTTCAAAACGAATTAGCATACTATACCATACAGCCATGCATGCACAGAAAGGATTAAACCACTTAGTGTACTCATTTTAACTGTATGCATCACTGACAGAGATAGAAACATCAGATCTATAAACGTCTAAATACATTTTTTTTTTTTTTACCTCAAGGAGCTGAGCCCCCCTAAAATGAAAATCCTAAAATCGCCCCTGGCAGAGAAGGTAATAAAGTCCTCTAAAAAAACAACAAACCCTCGCTGAATCCTTCCAGCAAACATACCCAACTGGTTGCAAAAGACACATAAAAATAACAAAGGCAGTGTTAAGTTAAATTAAGATATATATATATATATATATATATATATATATATATATATATATATATATATATATATATATATATATATATATATATATATATATATAAAATATGTTTATAAAATAAACATATGCAGGCAACCCAGTGGCGCAGTAGGTAGTGCTGTTGCCTCACAGCAAGAACGTCGCTGGGTCGCAGGTTCGAACCTCGGCTGGGCTGGGTCAGTTGGCGTTTCTGTGTGGAGTTTGCATGTTCTCCCTGCGTTCGTGTGGGTTTCCTCCGGGTGCTCCGGTTTCCCCCACAGTCCAAAGACATGCAGTACAGGTGAATTGGGTAAGCTAAATTGTCCATAGTGTATGAGTGTGAATGTGTGTGTGGAAGTTCCCAGAGATGGGTTGCGGCTGGAAGGGCATCCGCTGCGTAAAATCGTGCTGGATAAGTTGGCGGTTCATTCCGCTGTGGCGACCCCGCAAGGGACAAAGCCGACAAGAAAATGAATGAATGAATGAAATAAACATATGCATATGAATACAAACCTAGAAGAACACTCAGATCTCTAGGATCATATAAACTAGAAATTCCAAGAGTTCAGTCAAAGCAGGGTGAATCAGCTTTCAGCTACTACGCCCCTCGCTGCTGGAATCAACTCCCAGAAATGATCAGATGTGCTCCAACATTAGGCACATTCAAATCCAGACTGAAAACACATCTGATTAGCTGTGCCTTTACTGAATGAGCACTGTGCTACGTCCGACAAATCACACGATTATGTTTTTCTCTTCTTTTTCATTCTTTTACAACATATTTTAACATATTTTTATTTTTTTTCTTACACTTGTCTTTTTTATTCCTGTTTATGTAAAGCACTTTGAATTGCCACTGTGTATGAAATGTGCTATATAAATAAACTTGCCTTGCCCTATTTGAAATGGTCAATTTATGTTTATTAACCTCACATGCATGTTTATTTTCAAAATGTAGGAATGTATGTGTTCCCCAGGTTGTACAAGGGCTACCAGCAGCTGTGAGATTTCAGTGTTATTTTGTTTATTATACAACAGGAACTAGAGTACCTTTCTTGGCTTTGAAGTAAAATAAAGGAGTATTGCAATAAATCATTTGAATTTTTTTCTCTTTCTTACTGTTCCTATTGCCCAAGCATAGATTAACAAAAAAAAAAAAACACTTATGTGTCAAGCCATCAGAACCGAACCGAACCGAAAACCGTGTTAAAAAAACCGAGGTAAGTATTAAACCGTAAGCTAACTGTATTGTTGCATCCCTAATAATCACTATTATTTAATTAGTATTATTATTATTAGTAGTAGTAGTAGTAGTATTATATTATTATTGTTGTTGTATTATTTAATAAGTATTATTATTATTATTGTTGTTGTTATTATTATTATTATTATTATTATAGTAATGGTAATAATAAACAAAAAAATAACATGTTTAAGAATTATTTTATTTAAAAATCAATGCAACAAATAATTTAATTAAAAAAACAACAACATCTAAACATAAGTATGTTCATTCATTTTCTTTTCAGCTTAGTCCCTTTATTAATCCAGGGTCATCACAGCAGAATGATCCGCCAACTTATCCAGTACATGTTTTATGCAGGTGATGCCCTTCCAACTGCAACCCATCACTGGGAAACATCCATACTCATTCACACTCATTCATTATGGACAATTTAGCCTACCCAATTCAACTGTACTGCATGTGTTTGGACTTGTGGGGGAAACCGGAGCACCCGGAGGAAACCCACGCCAACACGGGGAGAACATGCAAACTCCACACAGAAATGCCAACTGACCCAGCCGGGGCTCGAACCAGCGACCTTCTTGCTGTGAGACAATTGTGCTATCCACTACGCCACCGTGACGCCCACATAAGCATGTTTTATTTAATAAATGTGCATTATAAGGGCCACAGATAAACATGATTTTTTCCTGACTCTGTAATGATTATACTCCAGTGTGTGTTTCTCAGGTGTTGTTGTGTATCTGCTCAGGTGAACTCCTCTGAGGCTCAGGTGCCTCATATGAACCTGCCACACAGACACACACACACACACACACACACAGAGAGAGACACTGCATATTTCAGCAGAGAAATGACACTCGGCACAGAGATAATTAAATTTCCACTCATCCCAGCCACCTTTCCAGCCTTTATGGAGATTAATTACGTTCACCATACACATAAACACACACACACACTTGCATTCTTTCATAAACGCGCGCACACACACGGTGATAGCAGCCATTACACTTGACTGGCTCCATGACCACAACACAAAGAGCCTCGTCTCTCTGATTCTTATCACACATGTTACTTATTCATTAATTTCAGGAGTTTATCAAGCATAAAGCTCACTGAGAGACTAACAGCACTGGGCCACAGATAAGAGACATTGTACCTTCAGGTGATATTTAGACACAGACCGCAGCTTCATCGCGTGTACTGAGAATATTAATAACCTCAAACACTGAACATGGAAAAAATAAAAGCAGACGCAATGTCTTGAACCATGTGGGACGGCTGGATTAAACACACACACACACACACACACACACACACACACACACACACACACACACACACACACACACACACACACACACACACACACACACACACACACTGTTCAATAACTTCATCCACAAAAGGTTAGAGAGACTAGTCAATGCATTTAACCAATGTTAAATACACTCTTAAAAATGTTGGGTTATTTTAACCCAACTCTGGGTGAAATATGGAATAACCAAACTGCTGGGTTAATTCATTCTTTTTTCTTTGGCTTAGTCTCTATCTCAGAGGTCGCTCAAGAAATAAACCACCAACTATTCCAGCATATGTTTTACACAGCGTATGCCCTTCCAGCTGCAACCCAGTACTGGGAAACACCCATACACACTCATTTACTCAAACACACTCACAGACTTTAGTTCCTCTAATTCCCCTATAGCGCATGTGTTTGGACTGTGAGGGAAACCAGAGCACCAGGAGGAAACCTACACCAACATGTGGAGAACATGCAAACTCCACACAGAAATGCCAACTGACCCAGCCGGGATTTAAACCAGAACAGTTCTAACCAACCGTGTCACCTTGCTGGGTTAATTTTACAAATTGAAATTAATAGGACCCAATGTTTAACCCAATGTTTGAGTTAGTCCATATTTTACCCAATTTGGGTTTAAATAACCCAGCATTTCTTAGAGTGCAGGGCTGGGAGATGATTAGTTCAGATAATAAAATTATATTATTAAAGATGCTGTATAGACATGTTTGGCTCTTCTAATGAAGACGTCCCCAACCATTGTTTCTACTAGGGATGCAACGATTAACCGATTTCACTATTAGCGGCGCTTGAATTTATCACGGTTAATTAATTGTAAAGGCTTCTCAACACAGTGTTTCTGCAGGGAACAAAACTGTTGCAACTAAACAAAGTTATGCCAACTGTGCACTAGTTTCGAGCTTGTACCCCAAGGCTAATACACGCACATACAGTACTGGATTAACTATGGCTGAAGCTATTAACTAAACGGCGATCACATGTCGTGTCTTTTGAGCGTGCAAGTTGGTTATTTATTTTCTTGTGCGCATATTGGGAGTGAAGTGCACGCGGTGCGCACGTAGCGGCAAAACAATAAACAAAACAAATGTCAAAAACATGGTAAGACAAGAACAAGGAAATGCTTCGTAGTGCTCACTTACAGGACACAAGACTCAGCAAAGCGTGTGTGAATGTGAGGTGTATAAACAGTCCATGTAATCAGTCAATACAAGATTCAGCTGTCTGTTTGCAATCAAGGGGGATCTGGGACAGGTGTGTGAGTGAGGTGAATGACGGGAACTGTAGTGCAGTTGAATAGTGTTCTCCAGCAACACTGCGGTGATCATAACAGGTACGAACCAGGTTCGAACACCTGCACCGCAATCGGCAACTGTGTGCGTTGTTTAAAACCCAGGTTAGGGTTGCACAATGGCCCCTTTTCACATTTCCTGTTTTTTTCACTTGAAGGCATCATAGCTGGGTAAACTCAGAGCGCAGTGAATGGGAGAGTACAACAAATCATTGTTTTACAACCCTATTTGCTGAAATAATAAAAGAAAAACTCCACAATGGCGTGACCAAGACTTTCAGAAGAAGAAAATAAATAGTGTGAGACTGATAATGGCAGCCAGAAGAGAGAATAATGTCAAGATTTACTGTCCCCATAGGCGCTGTATTAGAAACACCTTACATAAGCGGTAATTAGTTTTCTGTAATTTGACACAAAGATGATATAATACATACATATATGCACATAAATGTTCATACGTTTTTTGAAAATCAAAATATTACAAATTTTCAAGGATTTTAGACCTTTTTTAGATGTTAAACGCATCATAACAGTCTTGTGAAAAGGGTCCATATATCAATTTAGGATCGATATTGCAACGTGTGCCTCCACAATAGGCACATGGCAGGCTCTGCATCGTTGAGTTGGGTTTATAGTTGACCAGGAGCCACAGTTAGTGAAGATTTATACCATAATGGAGCAAAAGTTTATCATTTACATCTGTTTTTAAGGTCTGTGACTTTTTGAGCATCTCAAGAGAGTTAAAACACACAAGAAATTGTATCTGTACCTGAAACATCAACAGTAAGAACAAGCCATATTATAGTTATAAGTTAATTCTAACTGTTGATTTGAATGTATTAAGTAACTATACTAATGAGACTGTATTGCGTTATTAGGCATTGACTATGAAATTAACATCAGTTAAAATTGATAATTGGGCATTAAAAGGCCTATAAATAAACATAGAATTCAATGTCGTAGGACATAGTAACATAAGTACAGTTGAAGTCAGAATTATTCGCCCCTTTTGAATTTTTTTTCTTTTTTAAATATTTCCCAAATTATGTTTAACAGAGCAAGGAAATTTTCACAGTATGTCTGATAATGTTTTTTCTTTTGAAGAAAGTCTTATTTGTTTTATTTCGGCTAGAATAAAAGCAGTTCTTAATTTTTAAAAAGCCATTTTAAAGACAAAATTATTAGCCCCTTTAAGCTAATTTTTTTTTTGATAGTCTACAAAACAAACCATCATTATACAATAACTTGCCTAATTACCCTAACCTGCCTAGTTACCCTAATTAACCTAGTTTTGTTTTTTTTAGTTAAGCCTTTAAATGTCACTTTAAGCTGTGTAGAAGTGTCTTGATAAATATCTAGTAAAATATTATTTACTGTCATCATGACAGAGATAAAATAAATCAGTTATTAGAAATGAGTTACTAAAACTATTATGATTAGAAATGTGTTGAGAAAATCTACGTTAAACAGAAATTGGGGGAAAAAATAAACAGGGGGGCTAATAATTCTGACTTCAACTGTAAATGTTTGAAAAGAAATCGCCTATAAAGTCTTTAAAGATTTGCTGCTGTGATGAACCACCACTATTTTAGTGATTTAGTGGCATTAGTGTTTATTTTCAGCTCTATGTTCACCTAACGGCACCTACTGGAGAGATAAAGATCAGTGAAGATGCTAAAGGCCTCATCTGATTGGTCAGATTTAGATAAATATCCTATGCATGCAGCACACAAATGCTCAGCACATAATATTACTTAATTTACTGCGATATGGATATTGCATACTGTTATCGCGATAATAGTAACTTTTAGATATACAAGTCTCCTCTCAACACTCATAAATCAATCCAACACACTTTCGTCCAGAGTTTTCCTCTCCTACTGCTTACACACATGCACAAACACAGAGAGAGCATAAGAAGAGCAGCACTTGTACTCCCGACACACACACGACAGCTGGATCTTTTATCTCCAGCAGAAAAACTCTCCAGACTGAAGGTAAAACATCACACCAGAGCACAAAAGAAACAGCTCCGGCTCGGCTCTGGCAGCCCGCAGGAGAGAGAGAGAGAGCAGAAAGGTAGCAATCAATATTGAAACACAGAAATTAAGCATTTAAATCACTAATTAGGGAGTAGACTGCTCTTCACACCTGTACGGCGTTAAGCTTGCCAGCATCACACATCTGTCTGCGTGCACCTGCCAAACACCTGCCGCCTGCTCAATGCTGCCTGATTACAGCATGCACTCGCTCATTATAACCTCCGTGCATGCAAAAACACTGATCCCGGAGCAGCTGTCGGCGGCAGGACGGCTCCGTTCACGTGTTTGCACTGATCCTGGAGCAGCGGATTCACATGGCTGCCTCTTTTATGCCCCAGTTCCTGCTCTTCACTCGTACAGGCCGGAGCAGACGGATTATGTCCCGGATCACGGCTCGCTCGCTCATGCACTTTTCGCAAAAAAATTCCTCCCCGTGCGATTTGCATATGTAATTTGTGAAGCTGAAGGGGTGATAGGGGAGCGCGGCTTTCTTTTCTTCACCTCTCTCCACGTCTTTTTTTTTTATCCCTCTCTCCCACCTGTCACCATAAAGCCTCTTTTCTGCACTCTGCGTTATGTTGGCAAAAACGCTGCTCTTCAACAAACGTGTGATTGAAGGTAAACTCGGATTCAACGTGACGGCCAACAGCACTGCGCTCTAGAAAACGAGACATTCATCCATCAATGCGTATGTAGTCTTCAACACACTGTACGCTTTTATCAAACAACACTATAGAGCGTTCACAATATGAATAATATGGTTTCAAAGCATCACTTCTGCTATAGAAAATAAAGAATTCATCACTAATGCATCTTGGAAAAACGTTGGAAAACTTGTATTGACTTCCATGATATTTGCTTTTATTGCTATGGTGTTAAGTGGTTACAGGTTTCCAAAATTCTTTTGAACATCATGTTTTGTGCTCAACAGAAAAAAAAAGGAAACATATACAGTCACCGGCCACTTTATTAGGTACACCTGTCCAACTGCTCGTTAACGCAATTTTCTAATCAGCCGATAACATGGCAGCAACGCAATGCGTTTAGGCATGTAGACATGGTCAAGACGATCTGCTGCAGTTCAAAGCGAGCATCAGAATGGGGAAGAAAGGGGATTTAAGTGACTTTGAATGTGACATGGTTGTTGGTGCCAGACGGGCTGGTCTGAGTATTTCAGAAACTGCTGATCTACTGGGATTTTCACGCACAACCATCTCTAGGGTTTACAGAGAATGGCCAGACCGGTTACACCTGATAGAAAGGCAACAGTAACTCAAATAACACTCATAATGCTGTGTTCACACCAGACGCGGAACGCGCAGATAAATCGTGCTATTGATGCGTAAATAGACGCGTAAACATTTTGAGTTTAACCGCTTCGTTCATGCGTCAAATTCACTTCACAACAGATGTGGATTCGCGTGATGGGCAGGGCTTCTGTCTGCCTGGTGACAGTAGCTTCGTTGCTAAATGGCTAACATGGATTTTATTGAGAAAATAACTGTGTTCATGTGCTTTATGAAGGCTCAAAAACAGCTTTGATTCCTTTGGAGCCGTGTCTGAGTCTACTAGATTCTTTCAGAGGTGCACCCAGCTCTGTGAGCTCATAAACTCCTCCAGAAACTTAACCTGGATGACGGAAGCATTCAGCGGTGCTTCTGACTGAGCCAAGCCCAGTTTGATGAACTGTTGTCGGTGTCGGCTGGAGGATTTTTCCCCCGGGACACCAACAACAGGCACTACTTCATAATCAAGCCCCCACAAGAGCAAGCTCCTGATGGTTTAACGTGGCATGCAATACGTGCGTTAACCACATAAAATGCTCAACTCGCTGCCCTTTATTTGCGTGAATCGCATCATTCGCGCGTATCGCGCCGCAGAATGTCTATTCGGGTCTTTGCATTAGCTTAACATGTAAATCACTCACGCTTGACGCTTCTTCTGCGTCTGGTGTGAATGCAGCATTACAACCGAGGTCTGCAGAAGAGCATCTCTGAACACACAACACGTCCAACCTTGAGGCGGATGGGCTACAGCAGCAGAAGACCACACCGGGTGCCACTCCTGTCAGCTAAGAACAGGAAACTGAGGCTACAATTCACACAGGCTCACCAAAACTGGACAAGAGAAGATTGGAGAAACGTTGCCTGGTCTGATGAGTCTCCATTTCTGCTGCCACATTCAGATGGTCGGGTCAGAATTTGGCGTGAACAAAAAGAAAGCATGGATCCATCCTGCCTTGTATCAACGGTTCAGGCTGGTGGTGGTGGTGTTATGGTGTGGGGGATATTTTCTTGGCACACTTTGGGCTCATTAGTACCAATTGAGCATCGTGTCAACGCCACAGCCTACCTGAGTATTGTTGCTGACCATATACATCCCTTTACAGTATGACCACAGTGTCTCCATCTTCTGATGGCTGCTTCCAACAGAATAACACACCATGTCATAAAGCGCCAATCATCTCAGACTGGTTTCTTAAACATGACAATGACTTCACTGTACTCAAATGGCCTCCACAGTCACCAGAGCTCAATCCAATAGAGCACCTTTGGGATGTGGTGGAACGGGAGATTGGCATCATGGATGTGCAGCCGATAAATCTGCAGCAACTGTGTGATGCTATCATGTCAACATGGAGCAAAATCTCTGAGGAATATTTCCAGTCCCTTGTTGAATCTCTGCCATGAAGGATTAAGGCAGTTCTGAAGGCAAATAGGTCAAACCCGATATGAGTAAGGTTAAAAGCATGTTTTTAATCAATTTAATTTATAAAATTGTGTGTGTGTGTGAGAGAGAGAGAGAGAGAGAGAGAGAGAGTGTGTGTGTGTGTTTGTTAGCACCTGTGCTGAATTCTAGAACACTAACAAGTCACCGGTGCTCTAGAATGGTTCATCATTTCCAATAGACAACACACTGAGGACTTCCCATGTCATAGCATTTCACACACACACACACACACGAAACAGAATCATTCATTGAAAACTTGTACTTGAAGTCTGACCGCCTGTGTATGTGTGTGTGAGAGAGAGAGAGAGAGCGAGTGCTGTATAAAAAGCATGTACCGGAGGCTTAGATGAAGTCACCCTCCTCCTCCCACAATCTAATAGGATCATTCTCATTCTGCCGGAGCTGTTCAGCAGTTACCGGATCACCATCTGTGTGTGTGTAAACCTGAGTCATTCGAGAGCTCCGCTCGGCAAGGTACAGCAGCTCCTCTAATGACTCTTAATCTTTTCTTTAATTAAATCGTGCAGCCAACCTGAAAAATCTATCTTAATGCAAATGAGCAGGGCCCTTTTTGGCATTTGCTCACCGTAATGCACTAATAAGGTTAATTTAATAAAAATCTGTTCCAGTTTTTTACAGATAATTGTATGTTTTCTTGATCTGTTCTGCGCAGTGTGTTTTGCATGTGTGTGTGTTTGTTCAGGAGCGCCGCAGAGGTGAGCGTAGTGATGCGCCGCTGCCGATATTTCAGACGGAGGTTTGTGAAGCGGTTTTTATTACGGAGAGAAAAAAAAAAAAAGCGCAGGTCTCTGTAGAGCTCGTTTGCGCCGACCGGAGAGCCGTAACCTGTGGAAACAGATCTGAAAACCTCCGCTGTCTGCCCGGCTCATTACTGAACACTTTCCCCACAGCGCCACAACATTACACCTTATATAAATATGACAAATGCTTTGTTTATTTCATATCATTTTCATGAATAATTTAATGTTATCTTGGCTAAGGTGTGAACTAATATGAAAGCCCTGAATTATTAATTTAATATGCGTCGTAGAAGGTGATGTTTAATCTGTACAGCAAACAAGCGTTGCTCTGTGAATACCCAGCATGCACGGCAGGTCGCTGCTCATTTGTCGCTCGGCCTGGAGGTTTATAATGAGTCTTAAAGTAGAATAGGTTTCGCCATTCTTATACCGATATACAGTTTAGTTCCTAGTGATAGCTTAACAGCAGTTGCGATTGAACAATGTGCATTACTTGATGCTGTTGTCATATTTGTGTGTGATAATTTAATCTTTTTTATTTCTGATTATGATAATTATACTTATCTCATTTAGGCTTGTTGTCGCTGATAAATAAATGACCAGTAGGTGGCGATGAGTCATTCATTGAATCATTCAATATATTCATTCAAAACTGCTGATTCATCAATTCAAATAAAAACATTGATCCAGCATTGGGTTTACCATTTTGACCCAACTGTGACTTTTTCTGTAGTATATTTCACAAATGAAGAATTAGTCAAATGAGAATTAAAGTTGAAAAGTAATAAGACTGTAACCAACAGTACAGTCAATAATCTGGGAATCTGTGCGCATCAGATATTTTATGACAAACAAACTAGATAGAACTTAAATAAAGCACAGTAAATAAAACGGGAAATTGTGTATATAGCCATTTACACTCACCGGCCACTTTATTAGGTACACCTGTCCAACTGCTCATTATCACAAATTTCTAATCAGCCAATCACAAGGCAGCAACTCAATGCATTTAGGCATGTAGACATGGGCTGCGTCCGAAACCGCCTACTACTCAGTAAGTACTGCATTTGAATTTAAACGTACTACTCAGCCATTAGAAAAGTACATTCTATACAGTATGAATGTAAGAAGTATGAATAGAATTCGGACATACTACATCCGCCATTTTGTCATGGTCACGAGACCTACCTATGTCAGTTGCATCGCTTCACTCCCATTCATGAATTCTCTTGCGGGGCACCATGGGATAGCGCAGCGTGTATGTGATGCGCACTTCAGAATCTCGCCGGAAGTCGTAAGTCATCCGGGTACTTCTCACTTACTGATTTTCAAATTCTATGAATTCGGACATACTACTCGGCTCGCATACTGATTTTAGCGTACTGTATAGTATGGAAGTATGCGGTTTCGGACGCAGCTGGGATTTTCACGCACAACCATCTCTAGGACTTACAGAGAATGGTCCAAAAAAGAAAATATCCAGTGAGCGGCAGTTCTGTGGGCGCAAATGCCTTGTTGATGCCAGAGGTCAGAGGAGAATGGCCAGACTGGTTCCAGCTGATAGAAAGGCAACAGTAACTCAAATAAGCACTCGTTACAACCGAGGTCTGCAGAAGAGCATCTCTGAACACACAAGACGTCCAACCTTGAGGCGGATGGGCTACAGCAGATGAAGACCACACCGGGTGCCACTCCTGTCAGCTAAGAACAGGAAACTGAGGCTACAATTCACACAGGCTCACCAAAACTGGACAAGAGAAGATTGGAGAAACGTTGCCTGGTCTGATGAGTCTCCATTTCTGCTGCCACATTCGGATGGTCGGCTCAGAATCTGGCCTCAACAACATGAAAGCATGGATCATCCTGTCTTGTATCAGCGGTTCAGGCTGGTGGTGGTGGTGTAATGATGTGGGGGAGATTTTCTTGCCACACTTTGGGCCCATTAGTACCAATTGAGCATTGTGTCAACGCCACAGCCTACCTGAGTATTGTTGCTGACCATGTCCATCCCTTTATGACCACAGTGTCTCCATCTTCTGATGGCTACTTCCAGCAGTATAACACACCATGTCATAAAGTGTGAATCATCTCAGACTGGTTTCTTGAACATGACGATGAGTTCACTGTACTCAAATGGCCTCCACAGTCACCAGAGCTCAATCCAATAGAGCACCTTTGGCATGTGGTGGAATGGGATATTAGCATCATGGATGTGCAGCCGACAAATCTGCAGCAACTGCGTGCTGCTATCATGTCAATATGGAGCAAAATCTCTGAGGAATATTTCCAGTACTTTGTTAAATCTACGCCTTAAAGGATTAAGGCAGTTCTGAAGGTAAAAGTGGGTCCAACCAGGTACTAGTAAGGTGTACCTAATAAAGTGGCCAAAGAGTGTATGTGCAAACCAAAAACAAGCCAAAATATTGTATATAATATTATATCAGGCACTAAACTTTCGGCATTGATGGGAACTCAAAAGCAGTCATACATTATAATCAATTTAATTATTACAAATATTAACATAAAACATACTGGATTGTTTTAACCCAACATTGGGTCAAATGTGCAAAAACCCAATCATTTATTTTTTTTTATTTAAATTACAGTTTTGTCAATATTTGACCCAGAGTTAGGATAAAACAACCCAGCATTTTCTAGCACGAATACTTAAACATTACAAATATTTCAGTTTACTGTAATATTGAGCATTCATAAGCGGTTGTGCACATTTCCAGGAGTTCTGTTGCAGCCAAGCAATTGCCAGTGAGATCAATTTAGACACAGTGTCAATGAACAGGGTGAATGCAAACACATTTATCCCAGAAAAAGGATCTTAATTTGTATCCTCTGAAGCAGCATTGAGACACGCTTATGCAAACATCTGCTATAAATGTAATGCTAATGTCAATGTAAACAATACGGCGCATGCAGTGAGGACACTATCTGCATGATGTCACTGTTTTTTGTTCCCATGGGAAGAGTGGAATATTTCAAAAGACTGGTGATTGGCGGTTTCCAGGTTATCTAATTGTTGATTTTATTTAATTAAAGATTTTATGCCAAAATAAGCCCCCCAAAAATGCCCATTATGTTAGAAACGGAGAGGTCACAACTGTTTATTATGATGAAAATATCTGCAATAAGTCATACTGTATGTATCCACTGAGAGAGAAATGTTATATTTTCGTATATGATATATTAATATAATATATAACAATGTTTAACGTAACTAAATGCGGTAATCTATTATTTCATTTCTTTTTTAAAAAGACTTAGATGGGCTTAAGACTGTAAAATACCTCTCAACACTGTACACATATATTATTTATATGCAAATGTTTTAATGATTAGTGTATAATACAATCTGTGAAGTGATATTTTCTGTGTACATATTATAGGGCACACTTTGTTTGCCAAACAAGCGGTTATAATTGTATTTGTACTGTAAACCTAAAGATTTCTGCTCCTATTGTTCAAAATGATTCAACATAAATCCACAGATTTGGACAAATTCTGCACCGAATTGGCAAAAAAAAGTCAGCAGGATCTGTCTGGCTCTGGATACCAAGCCCTGGGTTGTGTTTAAAGTGCGCAGGGTGTGATAAAGCAGATCTGGACATCAGATCCTGTGAAATGAAGCGCTGTGAAAGAGTCAGAAAGCCTCTGCAGACACCAGCGTTCTCAGGAGAGTCTTCAGCGCTGCACTGAAGAGGGAACTAAACTCTGTGTTTTCCCCGAAATGCCCAGGCTCTTCACACTTCCCCTGCCGCTGGGTCTCAGGCCCCTGGGAGACGATGGAGCTTTACACTCAACTCCACTGTTATTTCTGGCAGGTACAGTCTGTAGTGGTGTCATTTTTTTTTTTATAATAATTAAAAAAAACTTAATATTTTGGCAAAACGCTGGGTTTAAGCCTGACACTGTGTCCTAACATCATACAACACAACAAGATTTCAGGAACAAGCAAATTGTCTGTCTGCACCAAATACAATGCAACACAACAGAAACATTTAAATACTAGCCATTCATTTAAATGTCACTACACTGCCAACATAATTGTAGGTTATAATCTAATTAATATATATTTAACAATATTAAAAGTACATAAACTGAGTGACTGATGAAGTTTGAGTCACGGTTTTAACTTTTGTTTCAATCCGTCTGCTTTTTATTTTATTTTCAATATCTGAGGTGAATCTGCTGCTGTTTTCAGTAATATCGCAATAAATGTCACATATAAATATTCAAACTCACATTGCATTTAACACTGAATAAAGCACATAATCTGTACCTGAGGTGATATCTGCCATAGTAGAATATGCCGTTGTTTTGCCGTCGTAGGAGAAGCCACTGTGATCTTTTTTCTTCTTGAGTTGCATCTCGAATCGCAATGAACACAATGCGGTGGCTATTGGAGGTGTGAGACGCTCTTTGGGAGTGCAGACAGATGCTCAAGACAGTTCTGGACCTAAAAACAATATAATAAAAAAATGAACCTGAGACATTTTACAAGAAGCAAAACAACATTTCAGACGTTTAACAGATGTTTTGCTGGAGTCAGACCACATTACTGGATGAATAAACTAGGGCTGCACAATATTTCGTTTCAGCAACGACATCACAATGTGATCATTCGCTATAGTCACATCGTAGGATAGGGGTGTCAAAATTAATCGTTTCTTCGGTGCACCGCGATGCAGACGCGGACAATGATGGCATGATAATCGTAACCGAGCCGAACCGTGAGACCAGTGTAGGTTCACAGCTATATCGTAGGATTAGGGATGGGCGATATGGCCTAAAATTCATATTGCAATATACATTGCAGCCTCTTGCGATAACGATATATATTGCGATATATAAATAATAATAGAATCATTTCAGAACAGGTTACAGAGACCCTTAGGAAAGCCAAACTGCTATTTTTTTGTTAAAGAAATAAAGAAACGTTGCATGTCATTTTGAGAACATTTATTGTGCAAAAGCAAAACTGTAATTAAACAACACAATGTTGCAGATAAATAAACTAAATGTAGTGCCTTTTAGAAAGAAAGACTTTTCTTTTAAGTCCTTGGTTCCTAAATGCCAAGTTGCAGAGAACAAAAAAACTGGTGTCTTTTTAGTTAAGGAACTTACACTGTACTGAAAAATACTTCCAGTATTAAAAAGTCAAATAAAATTGTGTATTGCAGATACTTTAAATAAAAACATATTTCTAACCTGCAGCCTAAGGTAACACATTTGCTTTTAAACATTTTGTTCTCCTAATGAAATTAAAACTGGTGTCTTGATCTGCTCTTTCTCTCTCTCTCCCTCTCTCTCTGTCTGCTGTAGTGTTGGTGCTGCTGAGAGATTGAGACGCACCAGACAAAGTTTGCGAATAAAGTAATGCAAAAATGAATACAATTAATATCGAAAGCGAAAGCAGATTCTCGGACATGTCCGGGGAAAAGAGAATGTATTGTCACCCCAAATAATGAGCTGGATCAGTCTATTTAGTCTTCGCGCTCTTCTTAAAGCTGCTCCCAAATCAGAACAACAGTTCTGTATCCAGTGCGATACAGCGCGTCTCTGTGGGTCTGCATGCAGAGCATGCGAGTCTGTGGCAGAGTGTTCTCAGTTTCTCGCGAACACAGAACCGGGCCGCCCCAATAATATATCGGCCGCCCAGGTAAAATCTGTGTGGAAGGCGCTGATGTTCACTAGACAAGCCACAATATGCCATGGATGAGGCTCGCAAGTTGTGCGACACGCCGCAATTCGGTGCCATGCGTTGCTTAGTGCTGTTGTTGCTGTTGCTCTTAGTTTCGCGGGTAGATTGCGTCATCAAACATGTATTATCGCGATAGTGCAATAGAATTAGAATCTCTAGCGTAGGCCAATTTTGTATCGTTTATATCGCATATCGTTTATATCGCCCATTACTACGTAGGATATGCAAAATGTTAAGTTTGTATTATAATTTATAATTTGCACGTGTTTTTGATGCCTGTGATTATATAATGATATTAAAAGCATTCAGGTATAAGCAATTGTACCATTTGTGTCCATAACTATGATTAACTTTATTGAATTATTTTTATTATTAAGTTTCTGTACTGTTAGACTCTGGAAACAATAAAACACTTTATTTTAATTGTATCTCTACAACAACACATACAAATACAGAAATACACTGCAAATAGCATCACAATGAAAACGTGTCGGGGGACCCCAAAAAAGTTTATAAATTGTTTATTAGATTGTATGGAGATTCAAATAGAAAGCATTTATTCATCAATCTGTGACTAAACATGTGCATGAAAATATTCACAACACATGCAAATACAGAAGTGCATTGCAAATAGCAAAAATAAATGTGTCGGGGGAGCCCAAAAAATTTAAGGACTGTTTATTAGATTTTATGGAGATGCACCCCATCTGCTGAATTATCCCAATCCATCTACCATTATAAATTATTTCCAAATAGAGACATTAAGTCATCTGGTGAAATTTTATTCATATCGTAAAATAAAAAAATATCGCAATGTTAAATGTTTCCAACATCGTGCAGCCCTAGAGTAAACACAAGAAAACAAGCTTTCCTCCAGTCCATACATCTGGGCTGTGCATCCAATCTAGCAATCATAAAGTCCCAGTGATGGGATGCAGGGAAAATCATACAGCTGGACTCTCAATAATCTGTAATATAATCCGGTATATGGAGACTCATGTTTCTGCATTAGTTATTTCAGTCAGAGAATTTTAAATCTCCCTCAAACTGTGATTTATCTGTCGTAGCATATGCTTCTTTTTTTCCTCAATATAATCTGATTGTTGCTGGACAGTTTGTTGAAACGTGAAAATTCTGTAGATTTAGTCCTGATGAAGTGCTAATGGCAAAAGTTCTCCATCCAGATGAAGTTGATAAAAAAATACTTTATTAACTGCAGTGCACAGTCAAGTACCCTCTAAAAACCTCACAGAATAGGAATACAGACCATCAAAAACCTCATAATAAATCAATTAGCACTTGTTTCAGCATTGATATCACAATGTGATCATTCCCAATAGTCACATTACGAGGATACACGATGTTTAGCTTATCATTTCGCAAGCATTTTTTGAGGCCTGTGACTGTGTGAGGGTTTTAAAAGCATTCAGGCCTAAGAAATTGTAGTGTTTGTAACTTTGACAAATTAATAAATAAATTCTATTGAATTGTTTATAAAACAAAGACTACGCAGTATTATTTTACATTTATTATTCAATTATTGTATACAGTTGGACTCCTCGAAAAACAATAAAAAGCTATTTATAAAATTTGTGTCTTTTTTTATTGGATTTATCTATGCTTGTAGATTGTTTCTTGTATTTTATGCATATGCACTCCCCTACAGAATCATCCCAATCAATCCAAAATTAAAAGCTCTTTCCAAATAGTTATTCAACACATCTAGTGAAATTCATATCGCAATATATATCCCAGAATTAATATCGCATGTTAGATTTTTCCAATATCCTGCAGCCCTAAAATCAATAGCAACTACTTAGCAACTGCTTAGCAACCACATATCAATGCAATGCAATTAAAAAACCACAATGCATTGTGTTGAAAACTAAAAAATAACTGCATAGCAACACCCTAGCAATATTAGCCTCAAAGTAAACTTAAATTTATAGATTCTTTTCAAGCGAACGTTACAAGAATATTCACATTAAGTTAGTTTCACTGTTAATAGCTCACCTGACTTGAGCTGGTTGGCTGGTTTTAGCTGGTCGACCAGCCTGGTTTTAGAGGGGTTTTGGCTATTTCCAGGCTGGTTTATAGCCTTTCCAGCCTGGTCAGGCTAGAAAATGACCAGCTAAAACCAGCTTGACCAGCCTGGTTTAAGCTGGACATAGCTGGGATCCCATCAAAATGTTTGTTGTCACATCTCATCATTGCCGACTCACAGGAGTTAACATTTATTAAACATATTTTTCAAACGAGCTAAGGTTAAACAAGTAAACATCCCTCATGTGGAGTGTTCACTGCAAAACGCGGGAAACCGAACAATTCGGTACATACACTCAACATGACTAACAAAAACACATAAGTTTGATTTACAGCCAATAATCACAAGATATAACTTACGTGGATAATCCTTTCCCCGTCAAGTTTCGTGTTGTGACTTGTGAGAGCTTTGTTATTGATTGAGCGATTCACTTTGAGAATCAAATTAGTCAGATTCACTGCAAAGAATCGATTCAAACGAGCCGTGTGTATTCGCGAATCGAACAACACTATGGAAGGGAAGCATTCAACTGCACATATTC
The DNA here is from genome assembly GCA_903798195.1 of Danio kyathit. NCBI lineage: Eukaryota > Metazoa > Chordata > Actinopteri > Cypriniformes > Danionidae > Danio > Danio kyathit. The sequence goes on along the minus strand of LR812524.1, from coordinate 2,036,219 downwards.
GGAGACTGAAAAGCTAAAATTAGAGCAGTTAATCGATTTCTGCTCAAAGAGGAAGAAGTAAATTTAAATGTTAATACTATCTGATAGAAACTTAGCCGAAGGGGATTCGTGTGTGTGTGTTAATTATCGTGTCAGTGTGTTGACCTCAATATCACAGCTCTCTGAAGGTATGTTGAGAGGCATGGAGGAGAACCGCTCATGAACGGATTAAATTAGTCTTTTTAAACAGGCGGGACATATTAGTTTAAGGGCAGAATTACTTTTATGCCACAGTAAGTGCAGATTACTTGAAAGAGAGAGAGAGAGAGAGCTCTGTTCCAAAACCTAATGAGCTCCCTACCTAGACAGCAGCCTTGTTTAAATATGAGAAGCCATTGAATGGCTTGCTTTCCATTATGTTGACTTTTGCAGTTGTAAAACAGTCCATTACACTGCTTGATAGGGCAAAATATTTTGTTATCATGCATTGCTATTGTAATTTATCATCATATTTAACAACACTGATTTGTGGCACAAGGCAGCATTCAAGTATTCAATTGCCAAAAGTGTTTGTTTTTATGTTTTTAATCCTGAGATTAGGCCTACTTAAATAATAAATTCTGCTCAAATCCCTCAGAAAGTAGTGTTTTGGCTGGTCAAGTTATTTTGCAGTTAACTAAGAAGGCAACATACACTCTATTGCAGGGGTGTCCAAACTCGGTCCTGGAGGGCCAGTTTCCTGCATGGTTTAGCCCCAACTTCCTTCAACACACCTCCCTGGAAGTTTCTAGTATATCTAGAGAGAGCTTGATTAGCTGGTTCAGTTGTGTTTGATCGGGGTTGGAACTAAAATATGCAGGACACTGGCCCTCCAAGGCTGGGTTTGGACACCCCTGCTCTATTAGGTATTATTATTACACTTTATTAGGTACACCTGTCCAACTGCTCGTTAATGAACATTTCTAATCAGTTAATCACATGGCAGCAACTCAATCTCAAGCTGCGGTCACGCTGGACTTTTCTCCCCATAGACTTCCATTCATATGCACGTGAATGCGTCAAACCGGAAACGCAAGGTCATGCGTCAAGTTTCGCAGGTCGATGCGGTGGAAAGTTCAACCTTGGTGAACTCTGACCTGCGAAATCGCATCACTTGACTGCGCGAGACCAATCGAGGATAAAAACATGACCTTTCTGGACAGAAATTTGAAACATGGACCAATCGCTCGCTTTTTTTAATGTCTAATCATCTTGTTTAATCCCGCCCCTTTTCGCAGCACCGTACGACAGAATTTCGCACGCACAAACTCTAGTGTGACCGCAGCTTCAGACTGGTTTCTTGAACATGACAATGAGTTCACTGTACACAGATGGCCTCCACAGTCACCAGAACTCAATCCAATAGAGCACCTTTGGGATGTGGTTGAACGGGAGATTCACATCATGGACGTGCAGCAGACAAATCTGCAGCAACTGTGTGATGCTATCATGTCATTATGGAGCAAAATCTATGAGGAATATTTCTAGTACCTTGTTGAAGCTATGCCACGAAGGATTAAGGCAGTTCTGAAGGCAAAAGGGGGTCCAACCTGGTACTAGTAAGGTGTACCTAATAAAGTGGCCGGTGATGTATATGAAGACTAGTTTTTGAAGCATATATTGTATAAAGTTTGCATCTATAATGGATTAAAATGTCATCTCTAAGTACATTTAAAAAATGTTGGGTGTTTTTAGCCCAACGTTGGGTCAAAAATGGACAAACTTCATTCATTCATTCATTTTCTTTTCAGCTTAGTCCCTTTATTAATCTGGGGTCGCCACAGCGGAATGAACCGCCAATTTATCCACTAGTTTTTTACGCAGCGGATGCCCTTCCAGCCACAACCCATCTCTGGGAAACATCCACACACACTCATACACTACTGACAATTTTAGCCAACCCGATTCATCTATACCGCATGTCTTTGGACTGTGGGGGAAACCGGAGCTCTCGGAGGAAACCCACGCGAACGCAGGGAGAACATGCAAACTCCACACAGAAATGCCAACTGACCCAGCCAAGGCTCGAACCAGCGACTTTCTTGCTGTGAGTCGACAGCACTACCTACTGCACCACTGCGTCGCCGACAAACTCAACTTAATTAAGTTCTTAATTAAATGAACTCAATGTTAGGTTTTACATGGGTAACACTTTACAATAAGATGGCATTTAGTTAATGTCAGTTAATTCATTTACTAACATGAACAAACAATAAACAATACAATTCATGTTAGTTAATGAAAATACATTTGTTCACTGTTAGTTCATGTTAACACTGTGTATTAACTAATGTAAACAAGCATGAATTTGGATTTTAATAATGTTTAACTATGATTATTACATTTTGTAAAAGTATTGTTCATACTTGGTTCATGTTAGTAAATATATTAGCTAATGAAACCTTAAGTGTGAGCTTAACATTTTTAACCCAACTGGGTTTTTTTTTCAACTGTTGGGTTAAAAATTTGTCATTTACATTTAAAAAAAATACAAAAATGTTGAAATGGTGGGTTTGTT
>LR812524.1:2006183-2028683 GCA_903798195.1 Danio kyathit | reverse complement strand
GCTCCTCCCTCTCCTTCATGAACTCCTTTTTCATCATCTCCTCCCCTTCATCAGCCCCTCCCCTTCACCATAAGCTCCTCCCCTTCATCATCAGCTCCTTCCTCTCCTTCATCAACTCTCCTTCATCATCAGCTCCTCCCCTTCATCAGCCCCTCCCCTTCACATCAGCCCCTCCCCTTCATAATCAGCTCCTCCCTCTCCTTCATCAACTCCCCTTTTTCATCAGCTGCTCCCTTTCATCATCAGCTCCTCCCCTTTATCAGCCCCTCCCCTTTACCATCAGCTCCTCCCCTTCATCATCAGCTCCTCCCTCTCCTTCATCAACTCCCCTTCGTCATCAGCTCCTCCCCTTCATCATCAGCTCCTCCCCTTCATCAGCCCCTCCCATTCACCATCAGCTCCTCCCCTTCGTCATCACCTCCTCCCTCTCCTTCATCAACTCCTCTTTTTCATCAGCTCCTCCCCTTCATCATCAGCTCCTCCCTCTCCTTCATCAACTCCTCTTTTTCATCAGCTCCTCCCCTTCATCATCAGCTACTCTCCTCGTCTTCATCAGCTCCACCCCTTTATCATTAGCTCCTCCCCTTCCCCATAACCCCCTCCCCTTTACCAGCACCACCTCCCCTTAATTATAAGCCCTTCCCCTTCTGAGTGATGCAATCTCAGCTTGCATCTTAAAGGCTGCTTCCAGATACTATTGTAATAGTTGGCGGTTCATTCCGCAGTGGCGACCCCTGATAAATAAAGGACTAAGCTGAAGAAAAATGAATGAATAATCATTGTATTGTACAGGATATATTCTTCACAATTTCAGCTCATGTTTTGCCTAGAAGAAAGGGATTTGTAACAAGACAAGGGTGGGTAAACGATGACAGAATTACCATTTTTTTTAAGCGAACTCTTTCTTTAACAGAGCACCGAGTCTTATCTGCACACACACCGCAAAAACAGTGCTGCCAAAATTCATATTTCATGTGTTTTTCCGTGGATGGAAGCCGCATGCAAGTAAGAGTGATTTCAGCAGGACGCAGCTTTAGTTCAGAGAGTCCCCTGAAGGAGAAATGCAGGAGATGAGAAAATAAATAAATATGATGATAAACAGCTTTGCTTTAGCTCAGGTTTATGAGTACTTATGTAAATGCCCGAATACCTGGATTACCGTTTATAATCTGCTTATGGAGAGACCACACACACACACACACACACACACACACACACACACTGTATACGCAGCAATGACAGGTGTTTCTGCACTCGCGTCTATTACAAAAGATTATGAGTTACTGAACCCAGACAGCCACACACACACACACACACACACACACACACACACACACACACACACACACACACACACACACACACACACACACGCACACACACACACACGCACAGAGGCTCTCATTTTAGTTAAGTGTAGTGTAAATTTTTTCATTTTTTTCAGAGCTGTAACCTAACAAACACTGTAAACTTTGTGTGTGTGGAAAAATATCAGTATAATTCTGAAAGTTTTATCTTTATTTAAAGCAGAAATATATGTTCTAAATTCATGACATTTATTTATTTATTTATTTCATCATTTTCTTGTCGGCTTTGTCCCTTGCGTGGTCGCCACAGCGGAATGAACCGCCAACTTATCCAGCACGATTTTACGCAGCGGATGCCCTTCCAGCCGCAACCCATCTCTGGGAACTTCCACACACACATTCACACTCATACACTATGGACAATTTAGCTTACCCAATTCACCTGTACCGCATGTCTTTGGACTGTGGGGGAAACCGGAGCACCCGGAGGAAACCCACGCGAACGCAGGGAGAACATGCAAACTCCACACAGAAACGCCAACTGACCCAGCCCAGCCGAGGTTCGAACCTGTGACCCAGCGACGTTCTTGCTGTGAGGCAACAGCACTACCTACTGCGCCACTGCGTTGCCCTATTTATTTATTTATTTATTTATTTATTTATTTATTTATTTAACCAGGAATGTCCCATTGAGATACAATATCTCTTCTACCAGGGAGTCCTGGTCAAGACAGGCAGCATTGGACAGAGTTACAAACAAAATGAAAATACATATCACAACACATAGGCGCTCACAAAAAAACATAAACATTATTAATTAGTTAAACATGCACTGTTCAAAATTGACAGGTTGTAAAATATTTTTAAATATAATATTAGACGGTACAGATTTCATATGCAGTATATCTTGAAGCTCATTGCATGCATATGGAGCATACTTAGAGAATGCTGATTGACCTAACTCTGTGTGAAAATAGAAATCTTTAGTAATGTGAATGTATTTACAGTTGAAATCAGAATTATTCAACCCCCTGATTTATTAGCCTTCCTGTTTATTTTTTTCCCCAATTTCTGTTTAATGGAGAGAAAAGTTTTTCAACACATTTCTAATCATAATAGTTTTAATAACTCATCTCTAATAGCTGATTTATTTTATCTTTGTCATGATGACAGTAAATAATATTAGACTAGATATTCTTCAAGACACTTCTATACAGCTTAAAGTGACATTTAAAGGCTTAACTAGGTTAATTAGGGTAACTAGGCAGGTTAGGGGAATTTGGCAAGTTATTGTATAATGATGGTTTGTTCTGTAGACTATCCAAAAAATATATAGCTTAAAGGGGCTAATAATATTGACCTTAAAATGGGTTTTAAAAAATTAAAAACTGCTTTTATTCTAGCCGAAATAAAACAAATAAGACTTTCTCCAGAAGAAAGAATATTATCAAACATACTGCGAAAATTTCCTTGTTCTGTTAAACATCATTTGGGAAATATTTAAAAAAGAAAAAAAAATTCAAAGGGGGGCGAATAATTCTGATTGCAACTGTATGTTTTTTTCAACTAAATGAACACATACTACCCTAAACTTCATTCATTCATTCATTTTCTTTTCGGCTTAGTCCCTTTATTAATCTGGGGTCACCACAGTGGAATGAACCGCCAACTTATCCAGCATATGTTTTACGCAGCGGATGCCCTTTCAGCTGCAACCCATCACAGGGGAACACCCATACACTCTCATTCACACACACACTACGGACAATTTTAGCTTACCCAATTCACCTGTACCGCATGTGTTTGGACTGTGGGGGAAACCAGAGCACCCGGAGGAAACCCACGTGAATGCAGGGAGAACATGCAAACTCCACACAGAAAGGTCCACTGACCCAGCCGAGGCTCGAACCAGCAACCTTCTTGCTGTGAGGCGACAGCACTACCTACTCTGCCACTGCGTCACCATTACCCTATACTTTTAAATATATATATATATTTTTAAGCAAGAATGCATTAAATTGAACTTTTTTACTTTCTTTTCTACAGTTTACTGTACGTTCACATAGAAAATGGCGAGTTGAAATTGTAAAAATATTTTGGAATTTTATTTATTTATTTATTTAATGTAGCCCTGGTGAGCAGAACAGACTTTTCTTTCTTTCTTTTCTTTTTTTTTTTTTTTTTTTAGATTTATTTTTGGCCTTTTTGCCTTTTTTTATTAGATAGGACAGTATTTAGACAGGAAGCAAATTTGGAGAGAGAGGGGGGGGTAGGGTAGGGAAATGTCCTCGAGCCGGGATTCGAACTCGCGACGCCCTGACGTGCTATTGCACCATATGTCGGTGCGCTAACCACTAGGCTGTTGCACCGACACCGTACGTTTCTTTTAACCTATATATGCGTCCCAGGAGCTACAATTATTTTTGCAGTTTTTCTCACTTTTTCAGATTTCTAATTTCTATCGCGAGTGCCATTCATGCCTGCTGTTCTCGCATAAATCCACCAGAGGCCGCTGTCGACTGAATGACTGACCGATCGACAGACCCACCCTCCTCCTTCCCTAAACCCAACTGACAGTGTTTTCAAAAGCACTGCTTGAACAGTGCCCACCCCCTTCCCTAAACCTAACCATAGTGTTTTCACAAGCAATCCAGAGAAAAACACATTTTTACCACGTTTTTGTCACGGTTGTGATCTATCTGTTCTTCTTGCATATGTGTGTGTGGGAAGTGGGCATGTTTGTTTGGGTTTTCACCGCGTGGTGTGTGTGTATGTGTGTGTTTACACTCATCAGCTGGGTTGTCACGTGTCTTGTTACCACTCATTCATCTCAGCTGTTTATCGCGTTACCGCGCCTTTAAATGTTCAGTGTTTTGTATCTCGTGTCATCAGTCCGTTGTTTGTTCACTCCTGTGTCTGTTCTGCTAGACTCTCTTGCTCGCCTGGGGAAAGGCTTGCCGTCTTGATCTGTTTCTGTTGGACCTTTCGCAAGCCTCCGTCTCCTTGATGTTGTTACTACTGCCTGTCCTGAAGACAACTTTTTATGTGAGAGACGTCACCTCATGTCTGTTTCCCTAATGAACTTTACCGTGGGTAAACTCGACGATTTCCTTGAGAGCTGCTCCATAGCGCTACCTTCCCCTTCCCTCGATATCTGGTGAGATATCCATGAGAGACTGCTATATGACGTTGGTTCACGGACAAATCTTTTCCACTGTTTGGCGTGTCGTATTCTGATGTGGGCATCCTTGCCTTATTATATATCTGGTGAGATCTATACCAGTTGTGACTCTTTAAATAAATCATCTTGTTTTTACTTGCATTTGGGTCTCCTGTGTTTACCATTGTGACAGTTTTCAGATTTTACAACATTCTCACCCTTGTTTTAATTGTTTAATTTATTTTTTGGCTTTTGTTTTTGTCATACCTGCTTTCTCAAACCGATTTTCGCTGGACTCCCCATTATCACGGTCAACTTGCTCCAAGTCTGCCAATGTAAGTGGCGAGCCACTGGACAAACTGGTAACAGCTGGAAAGCCGTCTACTTGGAGGTAAGCGGTCAGCTGATAAGCCTGAAAATGGTTGGCGTCATACCACCCTGTTTGACTGTATACAATCATTCATTCATTTTAATCTGCTTTTGCGGGGCCGGGTCGCAGGGGCAGCAGTCTTAGAAGAGAACCCCAGACTTTCCTCTCTCCAGACACTTCCTCCAGCTCCTCCGGGGGGATCCCGAGCCGTTCCCTGGCCAGCTGAGAGACATAGCCCCTCCAGCATGTCCTGGGTCTTCCCCGAGGCCTGTTTGGAACACCTCCTTAGGTAGGCGTCCAGGAGGCATCCGAAACAGATGCCCAAGCCACCTCAGCTGACTTCTCTTGATGTGGAGGAGCAGCGGCTCTACTCCGAGCTCCTCCCAGGTGACAAAGCTCCTCACCCTATTGATAAGGGTGCACCCTGCCATCCTCTGAAGGAAACTTATTTATCCGCCTGTCAATCTCACGTTCCATCCTTCCCCCACTCGTCAACAAAACCCCAAGATACTTGAACTCCTCCACCTGGGGTAAGGATTTCCTCCAACCTGGAGATGGCTAACCACCTTTTTCCGGTGCACAGCCTTGGGCTGGAGGGGGTCCAGTTCGGGGACCATAGGATTTCATCTCTATTTTACTGTTTATTTGCATAAAAAAACTGTGTAAAAAGTCTATTTTTGCTGAAATTGTAATAATAAATATATTTAAATACTTTATAAAACTGTATAAACGCAGCCCTGTTGTATAAAAGAGACTTCTTTCAAACTTTTCCCTGAACATTTAATACAAAAACGTTAATATTCCTCCGCATGTTTGCTTATTCTTTGCCTCTAAACTGTCCCATACATTGAAATATTGTTGAAGTTTATATCAGAATTCCCACGTCAGATAATATCTGATTATATGTGCTCATGCCTCTGCTCTCCTTCAGTCCATTCGCTGCGAGTGTTTGTGTGGTTTAGCAGACTAAATCAGCCACTCCACACCTATCGAGTTTCTTTTCTTGATAAAATGTGTGGTGTGGCGTACAGTAAGCGCTGTCCTTCCTCCAGCTTTTGAAAGCCATTGAGTGTGTTATTGATCGTCGGTGTGTTTCTGGAGGTGTGCTGTGAGAGAGCAGATATCAGAAGAGTAGACGATCAATACAGCTGATTAATCACCACACTGTCCTGCCGTCAATAACACACAACACACACACACACACACACACACACACTGTACTGTACAGACCTTACTTTGGAGATGCTGAAGTAGATTTTTATTTTCTAAATCTATGTTAAAGCACATTTAATTGGGTGAGTGGAGGGCCCTATGAATCTGTCGTTATATGTCTTTGGAAACAGGTGATAGGTTAAGGCAAAGGGGTCATAAAAGAGCACTAGAGAGGACTTGGGGACACAATAAGAACCATCTGTGTCAGAAAAGCATGAAATGTATGCAACATATGTTGAAACTGTCATGTAAGTTTGAAAATATACATACTGTATGGGAGAGAAGAGTCCAGTTTAGATGTTTGAAACATAGATGCTGTCATGATTACCAACTGTGAACTGTATGCATAAAACAGTGATGAATATATTAGATTTGTACATTATAAGGGCCAACAAGAAGAGGGGGCTTTAAATAGGGGTCGTAAAGTAGTAGGAGCGGGGAGAGACCTGTTGAACCAGTAAACAGCTGTGAAAACACAAAGGTGGGAGGAAGCAAGGATAAAGGGTACAGCAAATGTGAGGGACATTGGATTTGTCCTGGGGAGAGGCTGAGATGGGTCTGCTCCAGGCTGTCTCTGCTTTTTTGGAAAATATTCCAATAAAGTATATTCTTCTGATATTCATAACCTCCAGACTGAGTTTGATTCATTAAGAGAAAAGGCAAAAATCTACGACAAATGGCGTCCCTGGGTGGGCTGGAAAGAAGCAGGACTGGTGTTGCTGTGCATGCTGGACTGGAGAAAAAACACAAATATGTGGCCACAATAAAAAACGGTAAGCGATTTTATGCTTATTAGTTTGTGTTTTTTCTGCCAGGACCTGCTTGTAACGGTAAAGACACTTGAACTGTTTCTCCAGCTTTAAAGAACTAAAAGTAAACGTAAAAAAAAAATAAGTAATAAAAAAAAGAAAAAAGGAGTTTTGAATACCAGAAGAAAAAGAATAATTTGCATGCAAATGATCTGTGTTTACCTAAGAGGGCCTTGATGGATAGGATAAACATTAACTAGTAACTGTTACCCATATTAGGGGAAATTTTTAATGATGTAGGATATGCATAGAGCATTTATAAGTGTTAAGAGAGAGTCTTAATGTGTGGTGACAGTTAAGAGATTAAAGCAGATTAAAGTAAAGTGAAGCGCGCAAAGTCCTACGATACCGCTCTGTTAAAGGTAAAGCAGAGGGCTGCATGGGTAGGCAAAAATCCTGTGGTTACCGCTCTAAGGTTAGAGGCTGCTCGGACAGGTCACTCAAGAGGAGTGTAGTGAAAATCCTGTGGTTACCGCTTCAGTTTTAAGGAAAAAACATGAAGGCTGCTCGGACAGGTCACTCAGAAGGAGTGTAGTGTAGAGTATTTGTTTAATTGTATGTGTTTGTGTATTGGCTGCTTCAGGTTGAGGCAAAATAGTCCATATTGGTGTGCAGAGAAGGCTCCCATCCTCCTCCTTGACTGGAGAGAGGATAGAGGGATGCAGTTCATGTTACATTGAATGGAGAGAGGAGTGAATGAGAAGAGGAAAAATAATACCAGTAGAAGTGTGAATGCGATTAAAAGTATGTTTTCAATAAAGAGTAGGTTAAAAGAATGATTATAGTAGATTATAGTATAAAAGGAGAATTGCATATGTGGGGTGATTGAATGAACAAGAAGAATAAGATTAATGCAGTTTAGGGAAATGATTATGATATAAAGGAGGAGTCTCCTAAATTAAAATGAATGGAACATATTGCATTTGAAAGACACAGACTGAAAAGGCAGAAGAATATACTAGTTAAACATTCTTCTGAAATGATCTTTGTGTTTTAAGTTTGTATATGTTAAAAAAAGAAGAACAACAGGCAGAGTGGACTGAAATTCCTGACATAGCAACAGGTGAAGGACAGTCTGCCCCAGGATGGGGGTAAGAGAGAGATTTATGGTGTCCATGTGTGAAGAATAAATAGATTATGTCTATTTACAGCACAAGGCAAACAGATCAGAAAAGAGTAAAAGAGAGGATATCAAACTATTGGATAAAATGACATAGACTTTAACATAATATGAATTGGGTAGAATAGAAGTTATAGATATGTTAAATATTGAATAGATATATTATAAAGTAATATAGTAAGAGAAATGAAATAAGGAAATATAATAGAGTAAGATATTATGTAGTTATATTATAAAAATGGAACTAAATTAAAAAGTCATTTTGAAGCTATACTAATGAATATTAAGAAATATAAATGAAGCCATATTAATAAATATATATGGAGATAAAGGGAGTATGGAGTAAAATAATATAGTAATAAAGACATAGATTTACTAAGCAAGTATGAATATATAATAAATAAGTTGGATATTTGACAAATTTAAAAAATGAGAAAGGGAAACTGAAGATTTCATGATAAAATGTGTAAGTAAAATAAGCTTAAAAATGTATAAGGAAACCTAAGAGCTAAAAACTCAAATTAGGAAAAAAAAAAAAAAAGAATAGAATAGAATAGAAAGAGAATAGAAATAGAAAAAATAAGTCCAAACGCTGTTTAATAGAGGAAAAAAAGAAATGTTTAAAATATATTAAAATATGCTTAAAATATTGGTATATTAAACTTAAGATAAAGAAAGAAAAAAAAACAGTAACATTCTGAAGAAACTAAGATTTGGCTTTAGAGAATATGATTGTATTGAAGTGCAATAAAAACTGTTGTGGCTTAGGTTGACTGTTGTCATCGTTCTCAAAGTCAGCTACATGATGTTATCAGAGCCATCATCTATTTGTAGTAAAGCACAGTGATTCAGATGAAAAACATAGACACTGGGTAAACGTTAAAGAATGTGAAAGAGGGAGTTAAAAAGTTATTTTTAAAAAGTGTAGGCATTAAGAAGGTAATTGGTAATTAAACATTGCATTTGAAAAATGAAAAATGGTTTTAGTAAATAAATAAGTGAGTTCAATTAATACTATGAACCCTGAGCTATAGCAGTAATCATTTTGAATAGTTATACCAGATATTGGGCCACTATGTAGTACTGTTGAATTAAAACGGATATGTAAATGAGAAATTAAATAATCAAATATGTGGCAGAGAAAATAAAAGATAAAATAATGACAAATGGCAAACAGAAGGAACATTTGATGCAAGCAGTGAGAAAATAGAAACAGAGTATGGAAAATGTTAAGGAAATTAAAATACAATGTAAAAATGTCCGGCTAGTAAAGAAACACTAGTATAGATTAGGAGAAATGTAAAGTAAAGCACAATCTGAAGCTAAAGCAATTAATTGGAAGAACATTAAAAAATTACATAGAAAGTTAAGCATATTTACATGTGATTGTGAATTAGAGAAAAATGAGCTGCTAAACAGCAAAGAGAAGATAATAGATGGGAGGAGTCTTCATTTGATGGAGGAAAAATGGGAAAGAGGAAAATACTTTTATTAAGTCATGAGTTAAATTCCATAGATTAATTAAGAAGACATAGGGATGGACTTTGGGGGACTGTAGTCTCGTACCTACCAGACATTTCTGAGTGCACTGGCAAATGGAAAAAGTGTTTGAAAAACACAATGGACAAACTGTTGGCTGTGGACATTTGTAATAGCAGTGAGGCAGGCACTGCATGCCCAGGATTTACTGAGGACTGAAAAGGCTCCTTATGTTCAGAGACACTAAAAAGAGGCAAACAAGAGAACGATGAACTGATCAAAACAAGAAAATGTGCTCCACCAGGACTTTACATCAGCTGAATGAAAGAAAAGAAGCCAGCACTAAGAAAGAGGAGGGAAACACTGTGCCCTGATATGGGAAATGTGTTGAGTCTGGACACCACAGAAAAGACTGCACCATCTATGAACCAGCTGTCTTCTCAGGGTGCGAGGAGGGAGAGTCTGGCAGTCCACCTCAAAGCAGTCGACCTATAGTCCAAATTAAGTACAATGTGACCACTCAGTGAGCAAATTGAGAACAAAAGTGTAACTACCCATTCTTGTATCAAATCAGACTCCTGTAAATTTGATAGATAGAAAAGAATCATGTAAATTGAAAAAAGTCTTATTTGAAAATGTACGATGAAACTTTAAATGTGTAATGTTGAAATTATAAATTATGATGAAATGTTAAATAATTTTGGTTAATTTCATAGGTTTACTCATAGAGATCTTTGAACCTAGAAAGATAAAGTGCAATGAATGGTGGTGACTAAAGAAAAAAGACAGCTTTTGATAACTGAACAAATAATTTGGATTAGACATTTTGATGGAATTAAGTATTTAAATTAAAATTAAGGAAATCTTATTTTGAGTAATCTAAACTCAAGATTTGAGAGAAAAATATGAAAGAGATTAAGACAGAAAAATGGCTTATACTTAAAGAAGAGATTAGAACAAAAAAAAATTGAAATGAACTCAGTACATAATAGGTCAAAAAGTAACAATTCTAAATATACTAAAAGAATAATTGAAAAAGTAAAATGTTTAAGAAAAAGATTTTGTTTCACATATAAATATAAGTGAAGAAATAATTAAAGCAAAAAGGATTAAGGACTAATGATGAAAAATCAGATCAGATAGAGAGGAACCTATAAAGAAATCCAGTGATATTTCAGTCAACTTGTAGAAATTACAACAAAAATGTATGTACAAGCAGTCTGATGTGAGAGCAGGAGGGAATTAGGAGCTGAAAGTAAAAAAGGCAAATTAATATAAAATGAAAATTGAGAAATAGCTCAGAAATAAAATTTAGGTAAGTGTCAAATTTTAAAAATGATTATCAGTTTAGGTTGTATAGGTAGACAAAAGTAGCCACAGCTAATAAGGATTAAAATTAAACCAGATGCAGGTCTGCCCAGGGAAACACTAGATGCTGAAATTGGTATGGAAACAGTGAAACTTTTGAGAAAATAGGAGAAATAATAGAAACGGCTAGATATGTCTATGACATTCAGGCTATGATTGTGTAGGTGACTAATCAAATGTGTTTAATTTGAAGTTGATTGAATTAAATTTTGATTATGGTCAAAAGAGACAAAAGTAGATTTTTGTATAGTTTATGATTTAAGAACAATTCAGTGATAGAGGATTTTTTCAGCAGAGATTCCTAACACACTGTACTGAAATATGTTATTCCTGATGACAAATATTTTAAAGTAATTGATTTCTGTTCAGCATATTTTGGGTAATTACCAGAGGAGGGTAGAGATTTGGTTACAGTTACAGTATATATGCTGATAAAAAGTATACATAACATCAGAATGCCCAAAAGGGTTTAAAAGAGTTTAGAGGATTTGGTGATGGATATTGTTACGTGTAGGGTTTAGTTATCTGTAGGTCCATATAGCTCAAGCTAAGTTAAAAGACTAAAATAAAAATAAAAAACACTATTGCTACAAATAATGAAACAAATGATGACTTTTTAAGGATGACTGGTTTAGTGTTAATTAGATTATACAATTAAGATTATACAATAAGAAAGAGTTGAGAAATTACAAAACAAGAAGGACTGAAAAAATTAGACATTCTTTAACATGAAATCCAGATGCAATAATGTCAGTTAAGATGGTAAATAAGAAATTATTTTTTTATTAAAGAAAATAAGGTAGCAGATCTAACATTAGTATAGAGTCACAACCCCAATTAGATGATAGTGCAAATTAACAACAAACTAGTCTCTATGAACAATATATGCAGCATCAGAGGGAAAAAGAAGAAATATAAGATTTTTGTAATTCATACAAAGTACAGATAGTTGAGTCAACAGCATTTCTAAATATTGGCATTGGAGATGTATATGGTTTGAATTGAGAGTAACGTGTTAATGACAAATTAAGCATTATTTGAATGCAGTGCTTAGTGAATTGTTGTACACATGTGACATCTGTGCAAAGTAGAATGAGAGTAAAGGAACAGTAATAGACCTAGGGGCTATTCAAGCACTTGATTGTGGATGTTGTGAAATGATAAAACGAATTTAGGGCAAGAGATACAAGCTTTTGGAAATCACATGTTTGGTAGATGAGTGAAGTTGATTCCAGCAGCAGAGCAGAGAAGAATGAACAGTTATTACATTTAAGATGAGAAATCCGTCCTAGATTTAAAATACGTTGAGTACTGTAAGTTCAAATAATGTGTCTGCATTTATGAATGAGTTAGAGTAAAGTCAATTAAAGTGAAATATGGCAATTAAGTAGATAAATAGGTGGATATGTGATCCAGTAAATAAATAGATAAATAAATGTGTTAATAAATAGTTAAAGAACTATTGGAAATTGAGAAATGTGTGCTTTGATCATACACAATTACCAGAAATGGCTGAAAGAGCTAAAGATGATTCATCAAGGCCTAGTTTAACAAGATGGTTTAAAGTAATAAACTTATGTGGATTGATGTGTTACCTCTTGCATTAATGAGCGATTGCATGGAAACTGACAGGCATCTAACACCGCATGAAGTGCTATTGGGTCGACCCTCACATATAACCTTGCATATAACCTCGCCTTTAACCTTTTGGAATGTTGGGCAAACATGTCTAATACATTGGAAAGAAGAAGTTTGGTCTTTTATGAAGAAACTAACTGCCATGTACAAAGCGATGTCTGTACAGGAAACCAGAAAGGAGCAGAAGCAGAGATGAAGGTCTAGGTGTTCCCGGTGATTGGGTGCATCTGAGGGTGCTCGGGAGAAAGTGGAGTGAGCTCAGGAGGAAAGAGCATATCTGGACGTGAGGACCAATCCAACAGCTGCCAAAGGGGATGCCATCGACTGGGTACCATCGGAACCACTGCACAAGGGTGCTAAAGGAAAAAACTCCAGCAAGAGAAAGCTAACAGGAAACAGAGGAACCAGAAAATCCCGAAGCTCAATGAAGAGTAAAATGTGGCAGGAGGAGTTTATCAGAACAGTTAAAAGAGTGATTCTGATAATATTCCTGAGTAAGAAATATAAAACATGCCACTAGTTCAAGCGATGATAATCACCACAACTTCAGGTTACAGACTCTTAACATAAAGCTACCAACACCTTTTCAGGCCAGAATGAAAGAAAGAAAGGAACAAATCAATCGCAAGTATAAATCAGACTGTGATTAAGAAACCAGATAGTGCTAAATATTCTGATAGGTCAGATGAAGAAGAGGATGATGAAGAGGATCCATGCCTTGGGTGTAAGTGCTAGTCAACCTCTACCCCAAAATGGCGGCTCTCTACGATGCGCAAAGTATCTGGGCTGAAGATCAACTTGTTCTACTTATTATGTGTGTTGCTGGTAGATTACAACAGTAGTGAACATGTATTATGATTATGTAGGGTTATTCTTTGATTCTTTGAAATAACTGTGACCCCAACAAGCAAATGTATTATGCATGCTCATGCTTAACACCACCTCCTTTGATATAACAGCAAAATAGAATCAAGTCTTTTACTGTGTTCTTGTCAAAACCGGACACAGATGTTTGGCATGGTTCTATTCCAAAGTGCGATTACATGATTTGGTCATTGGTAATAATACTGTGACATATCTTTGTCATTAGGTAGTATAGCTTAGGGCTGAATCATGAAGTTGCACTATGGGTAAAGACAATTAAGGTGTGGCTTTAATAAGCCACAGAGGAGGGATATGAAGTAGATTTTTATTTTCTAAATCTATGTAAAGACACATTTAATTGGGTGAGTGGAGGGCCCTATGCATCTGCCATTATATGTCTTTGGAAACAGGTGATAGGTTAAGGCAAAGGGGTCATAAAAGAGCACTAGAGAGGACTTGGGGACACAATAAGAACCATCTGTGTCAGAAAAGCATGAAATGTATGCAACATATGTTGAAACTGTCATGTATGTTTGAAAAGATACATACTGTATGGGAGAGAAGAGTCCAGTTTAAATGTTTGAAACATAGATACTAGTCATGATTACCAAATGTGAACTGTATGCATAAAACAGTGATGAATATATTAGATTTGTACATTATAAGGGCCAATAAGAAGAAGGGGCTTTAAATAGGGGTCGTAAAGTAGTAGGAGCGGGGAGAGACCTGTTGAACCAGTAAACAGCTGTGAAAACACAAAGGTGGGAGGAAGCAAGGATAAAGGGTACAGCAAATGTGAGGGACATTGGATTTGTCCTGGGGAGAGGCTGAGATGGGTCTGCTCCAGGCTGTCTCTGCTTTTTTGGAAAATATTCCAATAAAGTATATTCTTCTGATATTCATAACCTCCAGACTGAGTTTGATTCATTAAGAGAAAAGGCAAAAATCTACGACAATGCTATACTGTACAAAATGATCATACACTATAGCGCTGGGCAAAAATTAATTGCACCCATTTATTCCAAATATTAAAGTTTGTTTTTACATATTAAATGTGTGTGTGTGTGTGTGTGTGTGTGTATATATTAATTTATTCATTCATTCATTTTCCTTCAGCTTAGTCCCTTTATTTTTTAAGGGGTCACCACAGCAGAATGAACTGCCAACTATTCCAGGATATGTTTTACACAGCGGATGCCCTTCCAGCTGCAACCCAGTACTGGGAAACACCCATACACACTCATTCACACACACACACACACACACTCGTACATTACGGCCAATTTAGTTAATCAATTCCCCTATAGCGCATGTGTTTAAACTGTGGGGGAAACCGGAGCACCTGGCGAAAACCCACGGTAACACGGGGAGAACATGCAAACTCCACACAGAAATGCCAACTGACCCAGCCGGGACTCAAACCAGCGACCTTCTTGCTGTAAGGCCACAGTGCTAACCACTGAGCCACCGTGCCGCCAACTGTGTATTATGTATATATAAACACACACAGGCATGCATATATTTCAGAAAATGTATATATATATGCTGACACACAATCGGTATGTTAACTTATTAGTTTTTACAAATTTAAGTTGGATTGAACAAAAAGAAATTAAGTTGTCCCCCCCCCCCCCCCCCCCCCCCCCAAAAAAAAAATATTGTACTCATTTTTAATTTTAACAAACAACAAACGCCATTTTTTGAGTGTACATGTGTGTGTATTACATATATGATATATTCATTTATTAATTCAGCGGAATGAACCGCCAACTTATCCAGCATATTTTTTATGCAGCGGATGCCCTTACTGCTGCAACCCATCACTGGGAAACACCATACACGCTCGAACCAGCGACCTTCTTGCTGTGAAGCGATCGTGCTATATCTACTGAGCCATATACGCCCATATATATATATCTGTGTGGAGTTTGCATGTTCTCCTCGTGTTGGTGTGGGTTTCCTCCGGGTGCTCCGGTTTCCCCCACAGTCCAAACACATGCGCTATAGGGGAATTGATGAACTAAATTGTCCGTAATGTATGAGTGTTTGTGTGTGTGAATGAGTGTGTATGGGTGTTTCCCAGTACTGGGTTGCGGCCGGAAGGGCATCTGGTGTGTAAAAGATATGCTGGAATAGTTGGCGGTTCATTTCACTGTGACGACCCCTTATAAATAAGGAACTAAGCTGAAGGAAAATTAATGAATGAGTATGTTAGTCTTAAGGACATTTAAGCTCCAAAACGGTGACAAAATGCACATTTAGAAGCTATAAACCAGATATAAAAACATTTAAGGCTTGCAGTTTGTCACTTACGCATAAATGGATCAATTATTTTTTTCACGTCACCTCATCAAATGTTCTGACCAATCAAATGTTCTCTGACATGCCCCGCCCCCTCCCTATAATTAGCTTTTTATTTGATGCGCTTGAGCTCATCCACTCTCACTGGCAGAGCTGTGAAGAAAACAAAACACTATTGGCTGTTTTTATAAAGGGGAGGAGCTACTTTAAGTCCCGCCCTCTCTGCATCAAATTTCAAGTTAAAATGTACATTTTAAAGCACTTCATAAGACTTTAGAAAATGATGCATAACTGAAACTTCAGCTGTTTATGATGACTGTTTCATCTCAGCGCGCGCATGTGTGTGTGTGTGTTTTCTGCTCTCATTGATCAGCAGCGTATGGGATGTTTGCATTGATTGTGAAAGTGCTGGCTCTTATTAAAGCTCCTCTGTTGCGGATCGATGTCTCCGCGTGTCCGAGTCCTGCGCCGCAGACCTGCGCCAGCCCTAATTTGTGATAAACGATCGTAGATTTAACAAATCCTGCATCAATATCATATCTGGCGTGGGAGAGCCGGCAGGCGTAAACATTTAGTTTGGACTGAATTAGCGGCCGGTTAATATTCCCTGTAGTGAAGAGGGTCAATAGAGACTGTTGATTCCAGACAAACGTCACCTTCAGGATTCCCTGCATGCGTTCACTAACACGGCCTGTGTGTCTTCTTCATCTCACTGCAGTTATTAATTAAAAACTCACCTGTTACACTGCTAATGAAAGTCTGCATTAAATCAAAACTTACAATGTCTGTTTTGTTAGCGCACAGTGTTAGTCTTGGGCCCAATCCCAATTCTGCAGTTGTTGCTAGATCGGATATGGTTGCAGCCGGAAGTTAACGAGAATTATTTATATTATTTAGCATATTTCCCATTTATTGTATTTTATTACCATCTACCCCCAACCCAACCCTAAACCCAACCATCACAGCACTGTAAAAACAGTAGTTGTACCAAGTATTATTTAGGCCAGGGCTATTCAATTGGTGGCCCGCGGGCCAAACCCGGCCCCCAAGGCAATTTGTTCTGGCCCTCCAAATAGTGTGACCGAGACATCAAGAATAAATTTAGTTCAGTCAAAAAACGGCCGCTATAGTTATGAAGTGACGTGCGTCTGTTCAATACAGCATGAGCTGTGCAGAGCGTGAGTCACCTGACAGTGTCGAGAGCAGCCGAATACATTTGAATATGTTTGTAGAAATGTTTTTTTGTACAATGCACTGATATCGTTATTAGGGATGCAACGATTAACCGATTTCACTATTAAATGCGCTTTAATTCGTCATGGTTAATTAATCGTAAAGGCTTCTCTAAGCCGCATTTCTGCATTTCTGTTCTGCCGCACGAAACGAAACTGCTGAACAAAGTTACGCCAAGTTGCCAACTGTGCGCTAGTTTAAAGTTCCGAGCTTGTCCACCGAAGCTAATACGCACGCACACTGTAATAACTCTAGCCGCGGGCCGTTCCCATATCACGTCTTTCCCGCGCGCAAGTTTGTTATGTCGTAAGAATATATGCCAATATGCGGGCGCAAGCGGAGCAACGCGCTCGCGGCTGTCTGGGCGCACGCAGTAGAAAACATCTCATGCTGTAACGGTGAGAGCTGTGCTTAGCTTTCAGTGCAATGTAAACAAAAGACATGTTAGACGAACTATTATTAAAATGATTATGTATGTATGAACGCAGATGATAACAACAGTTAATCTAAATATTGGCGCTGACCTTCATAACAATTATTATTATATTATTTTCTCCTGTTCCTCTCTATAAACACACACATACTTGTGTAGCCCTATAAGCACAGAAAAACCTTCAGCATAAAAACTATTACTAATGAAAATGCCTTTTAAAGGTTTTTTAATATTAGTTAGCGATGTCCAGATCTAAATCTAGCTAATATAAAGCTTAAATTAAGCTGTGAAACTCTGATTATTCTTCACACTATATAATCGTACAACCAAAATCTATAATTGTTGCATCCATAATTGTTATGCAGTTCAAAACATAACATGAACGTATCTGAATGTAGAAGAAGCCTACTTCAGCAATACACTGATTTTGTTGTGCTGTGA
This sequence comes from Danio kyathit, assembly GCA_903798195.1. Classification (NCBI taxonomy): domain Eukaryota; kingdom Metazoa; phylum Chordata; class Actinopteri; order Cypriniformes; family Danionidae; genus Danio; species Danio kyathit. Next base: position 2,010,948 of record LR812524.1, on the reverse strand, counting down.
AATACAACATTTGAATGTTTGTTAAAAAAAACTTATTGTACAATGCAGTGATATTATATAGTTTCAAAATACAATATATTAACATTTTAATGTAGACAAATACAACGTGGGTGTCTAAAGGAGCAAAAATACATAATTGGCTCTTATATGCAGTTGTGTCATCATTTATATTGCAAGTCATGTCTCTCCGGCCCTTCGTTTGGGATGCTTTTCATGAACTGGCCCCCATGACAAACTAATTGAATAGCCCTGATTTAGACTATCTATTAAATTACCCAATAAATAGCTTTTTTTAATGCCTACCCCCAACAGAACCCTAAACCCAATTGTCACAGTACTGTAAAAATATTAATTATTATTATACAGTGTCATAAAAAAAATTCAGCTATATTAATGTGCATATCCCACTTCTGGCCGGCTGTGTATCCGATCTAGACTTTACCCAATTCAACCCATTAGCCGTTACCCTTCGTTTTGCATGTTCACGTGAAAGGATAGGGGTGTCCCAATTCTCTTTAGCTTGAAGGCGTAGGGTTAAGGAGAAGGGTTAGATAACCCTCGAAATGGAGATTTTTCAGGACCACACTCGAAACCAAGGGGTAAGAAAATTTCCCAGAATACATCAGCTACAATGATATATGCCTTGAGTGATTTCCTGAAGATAAACACCAAAAAATAACCCAACTGGAATAACTACAGCAGTTGCGATCGTCTGATCTTATATGAAGCAAGAGATCACGATGACTTGTGCAGGTGCTGTAGTGCTGTCCCATTTCTTAGGAGTAAAATTTGAAGCCCTTCACACTCTGTTTTAAGGGCCAAGGGGAAGGGGATAGTGGCAGGGCCGGATTAAGCACTGGGCATTGTAGGCACAGTTGCACACTTGGGGCCCCTGCGAGGGGTGTAAATTAAAATGCAGATTTCGGAGTGTCTATTTAGGCTAAATGCAAATAGTGCACGTCGTTGGAATAAGCTAGTTGAGTGATTCCTGCCCATCACCGTTTGATTGACAGAGACACCATAAGTAATGACAGCAGACATCTACGTGAGTGGCGTAGCTCGTAAAGCACATGGTGACACGATCGACACCACCTCCACCTTGCTGGCGTCGGAGTCGGACTGGAGCTCTCTGCCCTTTACCGATCCAGCCACGGGCCCATCAAGACTCACTCTCATTTCATCAGTCCATAAAACCTTAGAAAAATCAGTCTTGAGATATTTCTTGGCCCAGTCTTGACGTTTCAGCTTGTGTGTCTTGTTCAGTGGTGGTGGTTTTTCAGCCTTTCTTACCTTGGCCATGTCTCTGAGTATTGCACACCTTGTGCTTTTGGGCACTCCAGTGATGTTGCAGCTCTGAAATATGGCAAAACTGGTGGCAAGTGGCATCTTGGCAGCTGCACGCTTGACTTTTCTCAGTTCATGGGCAGTTTATTTTGCGCCTTGGTTTTTCCACACGCTTCTTGCGACCCTGTTGACTATTCTGAATGAAACGCTTGATTGTTGGATGATCACGCTTCAGAAGCTTGGCAATTTTAAGAGTGCTGCATCCCTCTGCAAGATATCTCACTATTTTTGACTTTTCGGAGCCTGTCAAGTCCTTCTTTTGACCCATTTTGCCAAAGGAAAGGAAGTTGCCTAATAATTATGCACACCTGATATAGGGTGTTGATGTCATTAGACCACACCCCTTCTCATTACAGAGATGCACATCACCTAATATGCTTAATTGGTAGTAGGCTTTCGAGCCTATACAGCTAGGAGTAAGACAACATGCATAAAGAGGACGATGTGGTCAAAATACTCATTTGCCTAATAATTCTGCACTCCCTGTATAGGGTTAGGGCCATATAATAAGCGTTTTTTACTGTATAAAACACATTATGCCTATGAAGAGTCCTCATGAACTGCCAATACCAGCATATGTGTGTGTATGTATGTATGTACAATTGAAGTCAAAATTATTCACCCTCCTTTGCATTTACTTTCTTTTTCAAGTATTTCCCAAATGATGTTGAACAGATTCTGGAATTTTTCACAGTATTTCCTATAATATTTTTTCTTCTGGAGAAAGTCTTATTTGTTTTATTTCGGCTAAAATGAAAGCAGTTTTTAATTGTTTTAAAGGTCAATATTATTAGCCCCCAGTAGTTTTGAATTGTCTCCAGAACAAACCACTGTTATACAATGGCTTGCCTAATTACCCTAGCTTTACCCTAATTACCCTAGTTAAGCCTTTAAGCTGAATACTAGCATCTTGAAAAATATTATTTAATGTCATCATGGCAAAGATAAAAGAAATGAGTTATTAAAACTATTATGTGTAGAAATGTGTTGAAAAAATCTTTCTGTTAAACAGAAATTGCAGAAAAATATACAGGGGGGCTAATAATTCTGACGGTATGTGTGTGTGTGTGACTCCAGCACTGCTCTCAGGTCAGTGTTTTCCCCAGTGAAGTGTCTGTCAGTGTGTCAGTGTGAACACTCGTTATGCTGACGGACACCTGTGACGACTGACATAATGAGTGACACTCAATGCAGATCATCTTCACACACACTCATCTTTTATTCTCCTCCGCGCGCCGCTCGCTCTCTCATTTGTGAAAGCAGGATGACAACGTTTCTCTCGGAGGATCAGGACTATATATTCACGTGTGCGCTGACAAGTGTGAACGATAACAGGTTATGACTTCTTCACTTCTTCTGAGAGACGTCTCTTCGGCTGCGTTTAATTGGTCAAACATGCTGTAAAAATGTTTAATATTGTTGCGAAGTAAAATTGAAGTTTTGTGTGTGCGTTTACAGTAAAATATAATTTATTTGTGTGATGTAAAGCCGAATTTACAGCATCATTACTGCAGAATTCAATTACATACACAGATGAAGTCAGAATTATTAGCCCCCCTGTATATTTTTGTCCCCAATTTCTGTTTAATTGAGAGAAGATTTCTTCAACACACTTCTACACATAATAGTTTTAATAACTCATTTCTAATAACTGATTGTTTTTATCTTTGCCATGATGACAGTACATAATATTTGACTAGATATTTTACTAATATTCAGCTTAAAGTGACATTTATAGGCTTAACTAGGTTAATTAGTGTAAAGTTAGGGTAATTAGGCAAGTCATTGTATAACAGTGGTTTGTTCTGAGAAGTTCAACAGCATCTGTGACAGAATGTGACTTTTAAAGTTTGTAAATCATAATAAAACTGCGTGAACTGTAAATCCTTACACTTAAAAATGCTCAGCTCAGCTTCATGCATTATTTCTGCCGTTGCAGGAGTGTGTCAGGTTTTATTTTCACATATAAGAGAAAACAGCTTGTTTGATCCGAACACATTTGTCAATCTTCACTTTGCCAGATCTCATATTTCTTTCCACTGGCGCGGGTGATAATGAATGTTTTCCTTTTGCTCTTTCTCATGAAATGCATTACATACGTGATGATAATTACGTGCAGAGTACAGTGAAGCAGGTACAGTAAATATGAGTGGATGTGTTCACGTATCGCTGCTCCTGAGAGATCCACGTCTGACATGCTAATATTTAAAACGGATTCATTAGGAAGGCGTCTCGTTTGTGCATGAAATTATCCAGGACTAATGAGCTACACAGAGGATGGAGTGAGATTTTCTGTTCCTCGCTTTTTATGTGTGAGCGCTCTTTTAAGACAGATTCATATTTAAATTTAAGTTCAAATGGAAATTCAAATTTCAATGCCAATGAAAATTCTAATTTAAGTTCAAATTCTAATGCAAATGCAAATTCAAATGCAAATTTAAATGCTAATTGTAACGCAAATGGAAATTTAAATGCAAATGGAAATTCAAATACAAATTCAAATGCTAATTTTAATGCAAATGCAAATTTAACTGCAAATGGAAATTTAAATGCAAATAGAAATTCTAATCCAAATTCAAATGCAAATCCGAATGCAAATGCAAATTCAAATGCGAAATTAAATGCAAATAAAACTTCTAATCAAAATGCAAATACATTTTTTAATGCAAATGCAGATTCAAATTCATATTTAAATTCAAGTCCAAATTCACTGGATTCAACTAGACATTACATATTCATGAATTTAAATCATCATAATAAAAATGTTTCTGCAGGATCATGCAAGACTGAAGACTGGAGTTATTATGCCCAAAATTCAGCTTTACATCACACAAACAATTGACATTTTACTATAAATTCACATATAAAGCAGATATTTAAATAATATTTCACAATATTCAATTTTACTGTATTTCTGATCAAATTAACTGCAAATGCAATTAATATTTTTTATTATTATTTTTTTAAATTCATAAATTAGTTAGTTTATTTATTCATCTGTTTATTATTTAATCTTTTATCTTACTAACCCCACACTTTAGTACATACTATAACCTGTATTTTTAAATTATTTTAAAATAAATAAATTAGTTAGTTAGTTTATCCAGTTAGTTAGTTAGTTAGTTAGTTAGTTAGTTAGTTAGTTATCTTACTAACCCCACCTTTTAGTACATACTCTAACCTGTATTTTTTAATTATTTTAAAATAAATTAATTAGGTAGTTAGTTAGCTAGTTAGTTAGTTAGTTAGTTAGTTAGTTAGTTAGTTAGTTAGTTAGTTAGTTAGTTAGTTAGTTAGTTAGTTAGTTATCTTACCAACCCCAGACTTTAGTACATAATCTAACCTGTATTTTTTAATCCTTATTTTTTTAATAAATTAGTTAGTTAGTTTATTTATTTATTTATTTATTTATTTATTTATT
>LR812524.1:1873418-1959774 GCA_903798195.1 Danio kyathit | reverse complement strand
CCGCCCCCGCAATCCGTAACTGGTGAGATAGCTCGTTTGAGGTGGCCAAAATCTGCGCAGAATCGATCACCGGTGATCACCGCAAGATGCATGCTGGTTAGAAATGTGTCCGAGTTGCGTCCGCCTGGCTCTGATGTCACGCTGACGTGCGCCAAAAAATTCTCGCGATCGCGAGGCGGGTACCTCGGATTGAGCAGTCGGCAGCAGTTGCTCTCAAAAGACTGCGCCCACTAAAAGCATGATGGGAAACGGCTGGCTGACGACACAGCTAAATGCTCATTGGATGAGACTGACAAACTACACGTTATTACCTATGTTGTTTTTACTAAGATTTATCCTGGCTTTGTTGTATACCTTTTTTGTATTTTCGTTGATAATGAAAAAAAAAAAAGTCATCAAAGCATTACATATGTTTATTTATTTACATTTACACGCAAACAGAAACAAAACACACCTTTGTAAAAACCTAATGTGACCTATCTAACATAACTAAATGTTACATATAAATCATTAGGATGTGCATGTGCTGCATTTTATTTCTCTCTCAGTTTAAAGTCCTGTTTGTTGTAATTTTCACTTTTTTGTATGTTTGTGTGAGTTTTGTATTGTAATTTTTATGCAACGTTATTCCATGAAAGTCAATCCAAAACATGCATATATGCATACATGAGGTAATCAGACTGCTTTGCCATTATGCCTATGCCTCATCTTTGTGTGGTTTCATAAGTGAAAGGGGTGTAGTAAACAAAACAAAACACACACACATGTATGTGAAGTCAAAAGTTATGTTTAATAGATCAAGAACAATTTCCCAGCATTTCCTACAGCCTATAGTTTTTATTCTGGAGAAGTCTTAGGCTGTTTATTTTAGTCTGGCTGGAGTAAAAGCTGTTTATACGCTTAATAAATATGTCAATATATTTAGCCCCTTTATAACTTCTTTAATTTATCTTTAACATAATTAATCTATAGTTATCTCTTTAAATTGCACTTTAGGCTGAATACTAGTATCTTGCAAAAAAAAACTGTATGTAAAATATATAATATAATATTGTCATCATGGCAAACACTAGAAACAAAGGGTTAGTAGAAATTAGTTTATAAAACTGTACAAAATCTGTTAAACAGCATTTTACATATTTGATGCAATAAAATTTCTTTAAACTTCACAAGAGGGCTTATAATTTTGTCTTTAGTTGTATTTCCCTTTATACCTTCTAATGCCCTCTATAGAAAGTCTGAAATGACTATAGAAATTGACCACTTCAATAAAATGCCAAATTCTAGGGACATTCCTAGCGAAACAAATAAACAAACATTTGTCATGACCTGTCACTCAAAAGCATCTTGCTGTAGCTACTTAATTTATAATGTAGCCAAATGAGATTTCTTGAAAGCTTTCTTGCTGTATAAGCTGTTTATTTTGTCATTCTTTTAACATTTATTCATTCATTCATTTTCTTGTCGGCTTTGTCCCTTGCGGGGTCGCCACAGCGGAATGAACCGCCAACTTATCCAGCACGATTTTACGCAGCGGATGCCCTTCCAGCCGCAACCCATCTCTGGGAACTTCCACACACACATTCACACTCATACACTATGGACAATTTAGCTTACCCAATTCACCTGTACTGCATGTCTTTGGACTGTGGGGGAAACCGGAGCACCCGGAGGAAACCCACGCAATCTTTTAACATTTACCACTGTTGAATATACAGATTTATATTTTAAATAAACCTTTTTAAGTAATGAGCTCTTCATCTTCTGTGATTGTGACCATCTTTTTGTAAAAACAGTGATATTTCAATTGCATCCACTTCCACATTAAAAAAAATACTACAGTAATAGGAATACTATAGTGTGTTTGAACCATATTATAACAAATAGCCTATTTAAATTCTATAGTTGCTCTGGTATCACAACAACTATAAACATAACCCAATAATGAAAAACATGTTCAAAAGCACTGTAATATTTACTATAAATCACCATAGTATTTTTTCATGAGGTCATTCGTCCGCGATAGAAAACGCGAACGCGATCTCCGCCACTGGTGACGTTTCCAGGCGGCAAAACAGCGAGATTCGGGAGGTGTCCGACTTCTGATGTATTTTTTGAGCCCTCCTCTTACTGCAGCTGCCTGCTCTCGTCTACAATGCAGTCAAGGCAAGGCGCACCTCAAACGAGCCTGATATTATTGCCTGAGCTCGGCTAATCTCGTTGATCACCGGCTGCAGCTGTGCTTCATGTCGAACGCACCTTATGTGATTCACTGAATCATTCACTCTGATTTGTTCAAACACTGGTTCAATCAGGAGTCAAACACCACTTCTGTTTTATTCGAAAGTAAGTTTATCATTTATCTGATTTCTGTGGTAAATCTGTAGCACTGTTGTGTATCTGATTAAAATGCTTAAAACTAAAATTGTTAGCTGGGTGTTTATTATGTAAACATTTAACCTTTTTTGTTGTTGTAATATAAAATTTAACCTTTAAAAACTTTTCACTAACGCCATTAGATGTTGATGAAAGTATATCTATGAGTGAGGGAATAATCTGTTCATTTAATCGATTAAAAAACGCTGACTCATTTGGGAAAAAAACGAATGTGATTCACTGAATCATTCACTCTGATTCGTTCAAACACTGATTCATTAGGAGTCAAACACCGTTCGGAAGTGAGTTTAGCGGTCATCTGATCTCCGCGGCAAACCAGCAGCACTTTTTCTTCTGTTTAAAACGCTTGAAGACTTCAGGATTCACCTCAGAAATTTACTACGAAAATACTGATTGAATATGTTGAAGAAACATCGAGATATCGCAATAAATGCAGAGGCGGTTCGGTTCGAGGTTGTTCAGCGACAGGTAGGTCTATGATTCAGTTTCATTAATGGACGCAGAGTTGTGAACATTAGTTGAGGAATGACCAAAGTAGATGATTGTGATGCACAGTTTTGTTAGTTTCATGGAAAACACTGCTATAATGAATCTCTGTCTTGATTGAGTGTTGTTGTTGCCACTTTAATAATGTATTCTGTTGATTAACGTTATAGACCATTTCAATGTGGTCATGTCATTGGCCCATGAAGATTTCCTGCTTGACGTTAAACTATTTCCTAACTGTAACAAGAGGCAATTTAATCATAACTTGATTTTAAATCAGCAGTCATAACACTATTTATCAATATGTGGACCTTTTTGGATTCTCAGAGGCAATGGAAATTAAAAATGTAAAACAGGAAATACGTTAGGACCATTGTTTTTGTTTACATCCCTCAAAATGGTCTATACATAATGTGAAAATATTGTGCTTTTTCAGTTTATGTGAGAAAAACTGAAGAAGCTTTGTCGGTAAAAGGCCTCGTATTGTACAGTAGACGTCTTAAAGTAACATATTGATCAAATATTACCTTTATTAAAACTTTAGAATAATCACACATGTTATCTTTAGTGTTTAAATGTAATATTTGGCAAAATAAATGGAAATTAAGAAATACAATAAAAACTTTTATATATTTGCTACACACATGATAAAATACTATAGTAATTCATAGCAAATACTATAGTGTTTTTGATTCATTCAGTACATACACTTTACTGTAGTATATATTATAGTATTTACAACACTTTGAGCTGAACTGAACTGAACTTAAACACTGAAAACTGGTCTGACACTGTTTCAATTTACTATAATCTACGTGAAGCTGCTTTGACTCAATCTACATTGTAAAAGCGCGATAGAAATAAACGTGAATTGAAATGAACTTTGTAAATGAGTACTCCTGTGTACTGTAGTATTAACTATGGTGTACTGATAAATGGTAATACTGTAGTATAATTTAGTTTTACTTAGAGCTGGGCGATTAATCGAAATCGACATTCAGAACCTATAATCGATCAAATTTTTCCAGGAAGATTTTTTTCAATTACTTTCTCTAGGTGTCACGTGAGCCCGCTCTGTTAAAGACTGAGGCTGATTTATTCTTCTGAGGCCACTTTGCAGCCACATCCGATCTCTGGTCAAGTAGGACGATGGACCAAATCTTAAACCTTAGGGTGCTTTCACATTTGTAGTTCGCTTTATTTGGTCCGGACCAAGGGCCATAAATGATACATTGTAGCATTTTCTGCCGTCTTTGGGTCCTTGTCACACCACACTGATTTCTTTGGTCCGAACCAGTTGAAAAGAACCAAAATGCAGTGATCTGACAAAACCCACATCACTGTCATTGGCCAGAACTTGTTGAACATGTTTCCTAAACTGCTTGTCGATTGGTCAGAATTCACGTGTGGGAAAATGCCAATGGAACTCCAGCAAATAAACAAACCAGCAGACACAAAATGTCGCTTTTCACTATGGAGGGACGACTGCGCTGGCTGATTGTATCCCTGGTCATAGTATGCTATATAGTTTGTATACATCACTTTAGACCAGTGGTGGGCAAACTTTTTAGACTCGAGGGCCACATCAAGTTTTGAAAACCAAGTGAAGGGCCACATGTCAAATCCTTCAAAAAATACCTTTTATTTATAGTGGCAGTATGCATGAAATAATATGTAATATCGGACAGAATCATGTCACATTAATACAAAACCGATTATGTTAATAATACTTATAATTGAGTCAAATTTACGAGTCAAATTAGTAAAATAATACTATCAAAAATACTAATAATGTAATCATTTTTACAGTGGAGAATAGAAAAGATATTGTTTGATAGAAAAAATCTCCTATTAATACATTAAAAATAATTCTTAAAGTTTACTATTCAGTCAAATGTACATTAATCTACTTTGCACTGCTTTTAGAATATAGAGATCAATCATCATAAAACTTGATATAACCACAAATCTTTGATAAAAAGATAGAGGTGTGAACCTACACTGGTCTTACGGTTCGGTTCGGTTACGATTATCATGCCATCGTTTCGGTTCAATTCGATATCTCTGTGCATCACGGTGCATTGATGATGCTTTCCATACACAGTTTTATATTTTCTTCACATCACAACAATTCTTGTATTAAAATGTATAAATATACTTATATACTATTTGTAAAACTATTTTGTCCTTTAATACAAACAGTCAGATATATAAACTGCACCTTTAAACAACACGAGCATTCATAGACCATTTCGAGGGATGTAAACAAAAACAATGGTCCTATTGTATCCTGTTTTACATTTTTAATTTCCATTGCTTCTGAGAATCCAAAAAGGTCCACATATTGATAAATAGTGTTATGACGGCTGATTTAAAATCAAGTTATGATTGAATTGCCTCTTGTTACAGTTAGGAAATAGTTTAAAGTCAAGCAGGAAATGTTCATGGGCCAATGACATGACCACATTGAAATGGTCTATAGCAAATAAACTAATATAAATATCCCGCTCGCTTTCTGAGCCTTGTCTACCAAGTTCTTTCTTACACCCCTTTGATTGGTCACGCGCTCAACTGAAAGGGCTGTGATTGGCTCTTACACGCTGGTGCTCTTCACAGATGCACTCATCATGGGCCACAGTGAGACAGAGAGAGAGAAATGGAGATTACTTTCATTCTCTTAATCACCGTGAAATAGGGGCTTCTGCTGTAAGTGTCAGTGAAACAGTGTTCAGCAAACACACACGCAGTGAAATTGTGCACATTGTGTGTTTTTCGTAGTTAGAGCGTTGTAAATAATCGCGCTCGCGGCTCGCATCCCTCGCCATAGTAAGCTACGGCGACATAGCGCATGTGAGATAAATGACGTCAGTATAATAACCGGTTATGATTATTACTGAACCGATACCGAATTGTCCGCGTCTGCATCGCGGTGCACCGAAGAAACGAACAACAATTTTGATACCCCTAATAAAAGAACTTTTTAAAGTGGACGTATGCATGGAAAATATATTCTATGACAAAAATTAACACATTTAACCAGCAATTATTATACAATTTGAGTCAAATTCACAACAATCTCATTTGAGCTTGTATTAATATGCTCATATCAATCATAAAACTATGAAATAAAACGGAAGAAGAGTCTGAGGGCGTACTCACACTATGTACAGTTGCATTAAACCGGGCCGAAGCACGCTTGTCCCCCCTCCCGTCTCCCCCGACGGCCCGCATTCACATTACATTCGGGCCTGAGCACGCTTGCGTTCAGTTTAAGAAGCGCTTGCAAAAAAAAAAAGAGAGAAGTGAAAGTGCATTTTAATATCCGAGAGTGTGTTCTAATTCTACTGGTTGCGCTAACTGTACCGCGTGCAATACTGCCACCAAATGGCGTTCACTTGTATTGCATCATTAATTTACTAGTTCTGAAACCAAACCACCCAGAAGCAGCATTTTAGAAACTCCCTCGCGGGCCGGATGAAAGTGTTCAGCGGGCCGCATCTGGCCCGCGGGCCTCTGCTTTAGACGAACTATAGAGTTCGAGAATGAAGCACAGCTGTGGCTGGAAAACAATGTTTTAAGGCATTGCAAACGGCGAAGGTGCATCATACGTCACTTTAGGAGGAGGCGTGAATTAATTTAGCTAAACTGCAAGATGGTCATCTTCCGGAAATATTACCAACAATCCATCAGTTAATGTTTTTCCCTCTCTCTCTCTCTCTCTTTTGGTAAAGCGCTGTCAATGTTCTCTCCACAAACGATCCGCTCCAGGGTTCGTTTGAAAGCGTACCGAGACCACCTCTTCAAGGAGGTTTTGGTATGCTTTTTTGGTCCGCTTTTGGTACGCACTCGAGTTAGGATTGGGCCGATAGATGATGCCATCGTCCATGGCCGATAGACATCATAATGCTGAGCCAGCATCGTCGATCCTCCGCCCCTGTTGCAAACCCGCTCGTGAAAAATACACACTCAGGCCCCGTTTACACTGATACAGCTTACTTTTAAAATGGCATCTTAGAACGAAAATGACCCACGTCCACACTGGTGTTTCATCTAGCATTTCTGAACAGCCCTCCATCCACTGAAAACACACATCACGTGACCACACCCACACACACACACACAGCCACAAACACAGCAACAGACACACACACACACACACTGTCATGCGCTCGTCTGAGCTGCAGAGAACAGTTTACGTCGGACAGTTTATCAAGGATGATAGTGGATCGCGTCTCACTGTAGTTGTTAAACGTGATATTTATTTAATCCTGTCTCTATCCAGGGCTTAATTTGTGCCGGAACACGCCGGATCCGGATCCTCATTTTACCGATCTCCCTCCTCAGCCACCCTCCTCCCCTGTCCGCTGTTCATTTCACTTTCTTCCGCAACTCCCCAACCCTCTTCACTTTCGTCCGTGACACCCCAGCGCTGCTCACTTTATTCCGCGAGCAACCCCCGCGCTGCTCACTTTCGGCTGCGACACCCCTCCGCCATCCACCGCACCAAACAAATGACTGACACGGATCACTCTGCCTACTCATGCCAGAGTCCCGCGGAAACAGTGATTGACAGGTGGTCATTTGTGTGTAACTTATCTTTATTTATTTATGATTTGGTTATGGGTAAAACAAAGACCAGGTAGTTGAAACGGTAGGCTACAAATAATTAATTCATTATGAATTAATTAATTATTCATAAATAATTTATTCACCTCCGCCTATGAAGACGATGTCATCGTCCATCACGATGTTTCACATTAGACATCGTACGATGCTAAATTGGTCAACATCGCCCAACCCTAACCGAGACCACCTCTTCAAGGAGGTCTCGGTACGCTTTTTTGGTCCGCTTTTGATGCGCACTCGAGTACGATTGCTACATTCACACCCGCCCAAACGAACCGCACCAAGAGGGAAAACGAACTCTAGTGCGCTTCAACCGAACTAAATAAGGCAGGTGTGAAAGCACCCTTACTGTGCACTACATTGACAGTGATTGGAAGCTGTGGCGGAGATGCCTTGAGACGGCATATTATCCATTACATTAATTAAAATGATTATTTACAGTAAAATATTTGTTTACAGATGCAAGAAATGCACTGTTTAAAATATAATAATATATTAAAAATGACAATATGGTAATTTGTATAGCTTTCATGATTTCAATAAATTTACTGATCACTAACATTTAATTTAACCACCTAAAAGGAATTTCAAGGACGCCTATTATGCAAAAATCACTTTTATAAGTGCTGTAAACAGTTGTGTGTCAGCAGTGTGTGAGTATATCCAGCCTCTAATAATAAACATGAATTAATTGTATTATTTTATAATCAGACTTGATAAAAACAGTCTGCAGAAGCACTGTGATTGACATTCTCCCTTTGTACGTGTCATCAGAGGGGGAAAGCCCCGCCCACTAGTGCCCATCTCTCCCTCATTAGCATAAACAGCAGCCCTGAGTGAGAAGCAGCCGTCTGTCCATTAGCCATTAGAGTGTTTGAGCTGCTGGAGATGATGTCAGCATAGACTAAGAGGATTATAGATGTGGAGTTTTAGATGAACAGCGACAGGAGCGACATAGACTGACAGAAGCATGAAGCACACATGCACACCTGACCAGCACTGAGAACGTCAGTCCTATTCTGAATCTGCCACTATGCTGATGCATAGGGATTTGTAGCTCCGCCCCATTCTGAAAAGAATCTCATTTGAATTTAAAGCGACAGTCCCCAAAACAACACTTTGAATCAAAAAAGGGTCCGTTTCAGAGAGATATAACACATTATCTGTGTGATATGTTGAGCTGAATCTTCACTACACACTCTAGAGCAGGGGTGTCCAACGTCAGTCCTGGAGGGCCGGTGTCCTGCATATTTAAGTTCCAATCCCAATTAAACACACCTGAACCAGCTAATCAAGCTCTTTCTAGGTATACTAGAAACTTCCAGGGAGGTGTGTTAAAGAAAGTTGGAGTTAAACTATGCAGGACACCGGCCCTCCAGGACCGACTTTGGACACCCCTGCTCTAGAGACATCAGAGATGCATTTTAGATCTTGTATAAAGGGGCATAGAAGAAAAATCACAGTACCAGGAGTTGACAATAAGGGATTAAAGCACCACAACTTTAGTTTCTTGCTGACTTTAAACCCACTGGGTGTTTTTGTTCAGTGTTTTTCTGCTCATCTCAGAGACTGTATGCAGATGTTGGTAAAGCCGCAGCTGAATGAACGACTGCCGCTTGTGTTCATCGTCAGAATAAAACACTGAGAGCAGTTGGCAGAGTCTCAGCATGACTGCAAACCAAACGGCCTGTATAGTAAATGAAGCGTCCGCAGAAGCTCAGCAGCTCCTTCTCAATGCTGTTTTCTGCTGTAAAGCTGTTTATGACGCTCACAAACATCTGCAGCGGCCTGAAAGACTGAACAAAGCACGTTTCTCTGCTCGTCTTGTTGCTGACGATCGTCACTATTAGCTGAAAATAACCCAGAATGAGTAGAAATCACTTCATATTTGTGGTACTTTTAATTAGTGCTGCTGTAGACTTAATATTTATCATTGTGCTGTCAACATGTTATATATTTGCTGTTAATGTTCACAATTATTTGCCTGAACTGTGAAATTGTAATAGGTGGCTCAGTGGTGTCGCACTGTGGCCTCACAGCAAGAAGGTCGCTGGTTTGAGCCCCGGCTGGGTCAGTTGGTGTTTCTGTGTGGAGTTTGCATGTTCTCCTCGTGTTCGCGTGGGTTTCCTCCAGGTGCTCCGGTTTCCCCCACAGTCCAAACACATGCGCTATAGGTGTAAATAAGTCACTGTATTTCCTGCACTAGTTACAGTGTGATTCATTAACTGGTGTGTGTGTGTGTGTGTGTGTGTGTGCATGTGTGTGTGTGTGTGTGTGTGTGTGTGTGTGTGTGTGTGAATGTGCATATGCAGGTTTGCTTGTGTGTGTATGTTTAATGTGTGTGTGTGTGTGTGTGTGTGTGTGTATATATGAATGTGCATATGAATGAATGAGTACACACACACGCACAGGTTTGCTTGTGCGTGTGTGTATGAATGTGCAGGTTTGTAAATGTCTGTTTGTGTGTGTGTGTGTTTGTGTAAGAATGTGTGTGTGTGTATGAATGTGCAGGACAGGTTTGCTTGTGTGTCTCCGTGTGTGTGTGTGTGTGTGTGTATAAGAATGTGCATGCGCAGATTTGTTTGTCTGTACGTGTGTATGAATGTGCAGGTTTGTAAATGTCTGTGTGTTTGTCGGTGTGTGTAAGAATGTGTGTGTGCTCGTGTGTGTGTTTATGAATGTGCATATGCAGGTTTGCTTGTGTGCGTGTGCGTGTGTGTGTGTGTGTGTGTGTGTGTGTGTGTGTGTGTGTGTGTGTGTGTGTGTGAATGTGCATGTGCAAGATTGTAAATGTGTGTGTGTGGGTGTGTGTGTGAGAGATTGTGCAAATGCAGGTTTGCTTGGGTGTGTATGTTTATTGTGTGTCTGTGCATGTGCATATGCAGGATTGTAAATGTCTGTGTGTGTGTGTGTGTGTGTGTGTGTGTGTTTGTGTCTGACTGTGTGTGTAAGAATGTGCATATGCAGGTTTGTAAATGTCTGTGTGTGAATGTGTTTGTGTTTATGTATGTGTGTGTGTGTGTGTGTGTGTGTGTGTGTGTGCATCATGCATGAGTGTGTGTGAATGTGTATGTCCAAGTTTGTGAATTTTGTGTTTTTGTATGCAAGTGTATGTGAGTATGCGTGTGTTAGTGTATGTATGTATGTATGTGTGACCAGACATGAGTTGATCAGTCAGAGGATGTGTCTTTCTCTCAGTGTAATAATGAAGAGCTGCTCTTTACTGGAACCTGTAGAGCAGCAGGAGCGTGACGGTAATAAAACAGTGGATATTCAGACACACACACACACACACACACACACACAGACGCCCTTCACATGAAGAGATCTCTCTGTGTGAGTGTGTGTGTGTGTGTTCACCTCTGCTTACGCACACTCAGAACACAGAAAAATACAAATTACACACACGCACACATTTGCACAAAAACACACGCACATGCAAACGCTCACACAGGCATAAATTCAATAATTAATAATAATGTTGCACTGCCCCTTTAAGAGCTGAGCGATAGGAAACCCCTCTGTCTGTCTGTCTGTCTGTCTGTCTGTCTGTTTGTTTGTTCTGACTTTCAGATGTGAAACTCTCTCCATCCTTCACCTCCGCCAGCGCTCTTCTTTTCTCCATCCCTCTCTCATTAAACACTCATCTGTTCTGGCTATATTTAACTCTCCAGCACAACTCCTTCTTCATATCTGCAGGCTTATTATAGACAACTAAAACTAAACCATCAAACTGTTCTCTCTGCCTAAAGTATATTAAAAAATACTTAATTTGTTTACTTTTTAATTATTAAAATATTTTCATTCAAACGTACAAGCATCGGCATATTTTTAAATAATTAATAATAATAATTTGTAAAATATATATATAAGGTTTCCGCTACATTCATTCATCCGTGGCGGGCCGCCACACCACAATTCATCCCGCCACGGCTACATTACAGCTTCTTATTTAAAACATTTAGTCGTGTTTTTTATAGCGGATTATAATCGCACCAAAACATATTAGAGGTAAACAGCGCAAACTTTTCTGTAACCGTAGTGCTGTGCGCTATTTGTTCAAGGTGACATGCTGACTGACTCTCTGACAGACTGACTGACAGGTGCGTGAGTCTAGCAAACACCGCGTAGCTTTCAGTTAAGATGAACACAGTTTTCATAAGTATACTTTATTGATAAAGGTCAATGGCTCTGCATACAATGACTTTATCTTGCTGGAGTTTATAGCTGTTTCATTTTACTTCAGGACGCGTTAATGTCGGAAAACGCACAAAAACACACTAAATCGCGCTTCAGCAGCGCGTACTGGAGAGCGCACAAGAAGATCTGCAACGTGTAAATTTGAGTGCGTGCAAGAAGTTCTGTGCTCGAACAGAGGAAATCGGTGCGCAAGCAAAGAGATTCGCATGCTCGTATTACATGAATGCGTTCTCGACTTGTAATACTGCGTGTAATATTTGTCTTTGAAATAGTTGGCAGATCTGTGTAAAAAAAAAAGTCCTGCCTCCACTGCTGGAAAAAATCCTAGAGGAAACACTGTGTATATATATATATATATATATATATATATATATATATATATATATATATATATATATATATATATATATATATATATATATATATATATATATATATATATATATATATATATATATATATATATAACATAATATAACATAAAATTATAAACGATATGATCAGCTTTTTAAAGATTAAGGTATAATGTTTTTAAAATATATATATATATATATATATAAATATATATTAACATTCTAAGGATGTAACTGTGGCACAGTGGGTAGCATGATTGCCTCACAGCAAAGAGGTCACTGGTTCTAGCCTCGGCTGGGTCAGTTGGTATTTCTGTGTGGAGTTTGCGTGTTCTCCCGGTGTTGGCGTGGGTATCCTCCAGCAGGGGAGGAGTGGACATTTTAAAAGTGGGGGGACAGCTGTATGAAATCCAAAAGTTTACATTCTTAATCACCTTTTTCTAAATGGTCTGTCTCTAAAAGTGAGGGGGACATATCCCCCCCGTCCCCCCCAGTTGCTACGCCCCTGTCCTCCAGGTGCTCCGGTTTCTCCCGCTGTCCAAACACATGCGCTGTGAATGTGCAAGAGTTTATGGGTGTTTCCCAGGATTGGGTTGTGGCTGGAAAGGCATCCGCTGTGTAAAACGTGCTGGATGAGTTGGCGGTTCATTCCGCTGTGCCGACCCCTGATTAATAAAGGGACTAAGCCGAAGGAAAATGAATAAATGAATGAATATTTACATTCTGACTATTCATAAAAAGTAGTAAAAAAACAAACACTGAATCATTGTTCAATTGTATTATCAGTAATTACAAATAAATAAATAAACAAAGGGTGGCATGTTGGCTCAGTAGTTAGCACTGTGGCCTCGCAGAAAGAAGGTCACTGGTTTGAGTCCCGGCTGGGCTATTTCTGTGTGGAGTTTGCATGTTCTCCCCATGTTGGCGTGGGTTTCCTCAGGGTGCTCCAGTTTCCCCCCGCAGTCCAAACACATGCACTATAGGGGAATTGATGAACTAAATTGGCAGTAGTTTGAGTATGTGTGTGAATGAGTGTGTATGGGTGTTTCCCAGTACTGGGTTGCAGCTTAAAGGGCATCCGCTGTGTAAAAAATATTTCAGAATAGTTGATGGTTCATTTTGCTGTGGTGACCCTTGATGAATAAAGGGACTACGCTGAAGGAAAATGAATGAATGAATGAATAAATAAATACAGGGTACATACGATCATGCGAAACCTGGAAAAGTCATGGAATTTTGACATGGCATTTTCCAGGCCTGGAAAAGTTTTGGTTAAGTCATGGAAAACAGATATCTGTATGCTTGATTATAGATTATTTACTTCTTTTTTGTCCTTGGCCAATCGCATACAGTTGCAATCAGAATTATTCAACCCCCTGAATTATTAGCCCCCCTGTTTATTTTTTTCCCCAATTTCTGTTTAACAGAGAGCAGATTTCTTCAGCACATTTCTAATCATAATAGTTTTCATAACTCATCTCCAATAACTGATTTATTTTATCTTTGTCATGATGACAGTAAATAATATTAGACTAGATATTTTTCAAGACACTTCTATACAGCTTAAAGTGACATTTAAAGGCTTAACTAGGTTAATTAGGGTAACTAGGCAGGTTAGGGGAATTAATTAGGCAAGTTATTGTATAATGATGGTTTGTTCTGTAGACTATCGAAAAAATATAAAGCTTAAAGGGGCTAATAATATTGACCCTAAAATGTTTTTAAAAAAATAAAAAACTGCTTTTATTCTAGCTGAAATAAAACAAATAAGACTTTCTCCAGAAGAAAAAATATTATCAGACATACTTTGAAAATTTCCTTGCTCTGTTAAACATTATTTGGGAAATATTTAAAAAAGAAAAAAAAATTCAAAGGGGGTTCAATAATTCTGATTGCAACTGTACTCTCACATTGTTAGTGCTGTGTAAGCATTATCTAAATCAATTTTACAAAGATATAAATTAAAAGTAAATAGATTGTTGCGTGTTTTACGATATGCTATAATAAATTTGAACATGGATTGTTTTTCTTTTACCATGCATTTTTAAATGCTTTTTTAAATTTCTTGAAAGAAATTTTAGTAGTAAAAGTGTTTGAACCCTGTAAATATTAAAAGGTTTTTAATTGCTGCAGAACTTTGAAACTTAAATTTACTCGTTGATATCCTAATGTTAGTTTCTTTCTCTGTGACTAAATTAAAATGATTATCAGAGCATTTTTTTCCCTTCAAAACAAACAAATAAAACCACAATTTCTCAAACAATAATAAATAAATAAATAAATAAATAAATAAATCTGCTTTATTTTGATCAGGGGGTTGATAAACAACATGTCCAGGTCATACCAAATTGATTAGAAATTTATTAGAGAATGAACAAAGAGAGCCTATTTTTATGGCTAATTAAAAACATTTAACCCCATACTCTCATTACTGTAATGCTGCAGATGTTGTTTTCCTTAACGATCATGAAAACAATGACACAATACTGAACATTTTAATGATCCTAAAAATAGCCTTTATTCTCTCTTTGCATAATGTTTTTTTTTCCTCTTTTTGCTCCTCTAAGATGCTTTGTATGGACAGGTCATGACTTGTATTTCATTTAGCAAATTATTTAAAGAAGACAATAATTTTTATTGTATATTTAAAGAAAGTAAAGATGAATATAGAGGGAAAATGATAACAAACAATATATGTTATAATATACACTCACCGGCCACTTTATTAGGTACACCTGTCCAACTGCTCATTAATGCAAATTTCTAATCAGCCAATCACATGGCAGCAGCTCAAGGCATTTAGGCATGTAGACATGGTCAAGACGATCTGCTGCAGTTCAAAGTGAGCATCAGAATGGGGGAGAAAGGGGATTTAAGTGACTTTGAACGTGGCATGGTTGTTGGTGCCAGACAGGCTGCTCTGAGTATTTCAGAAACTGCTGATCTACTGGGATTTTCACGCACAACCATCTCTAGGGTTTACAGAGAATGGTCCGACAAAGAGGAAATATCTAGTGAGCGGCAGTTCTGTGGGCGCAAATGCCTTGTTGATGTCATAGGAGAATGGCCAGACTGGTTCCAGCTGATAGAAAGGCAACAGTAACTCAAATAAGCACTCGTTACAACCGAGGTCTGCAGAAGAGCATCTCTGAACACACAACACGTCCAACCTTGAGGCGGATGGGCTACAGCAGCAGAAGACCTCATCGGGTGCCACTCCTGTCAGCTAAGAACAGGAAACTGAGGCTACAATTCACACAGGCTCACCAAAACTGGACAATAGAAGATTGGAGAAACGTTGCCTGGTCTGATGAGTCTCCATTTCTGCTGCCACATTCGGATGGTCGGGTCAGAATTTGGCATCAACAACATGAAAGCATGGATCCATCCTGCCTTGTATCAGCGGTTCAGGCTGGTTTTGGGGGTGTAATGGTGTGGGGGAGATTTTCTTGGCACACTTTGGGTCCATTAGTACCAATTGGACATGGTGTCAACACCACAGCCTACCTGAGTATTGTTGATGACCATGTCCATCCCTTTATGACCACAGTGTCTCCATCTTCTGATGCCTACTTCCAGCAGGATAACACACCATGTCATAAAGCGCCAATCATCTCAGACTGGTTTCTTGAACATGACAATGAGTTCACTGTACTCAAATGGCCTCCACAGTCACCATATCTAAATCCAATAGAGCACCTTTGGGATGTGGTGGAACGGGAGATTGGCATCATGGATGTGCAGCCGACAAATCTGCAGCAACTGCGTGATGCTATCATGTCAATATGGAGCAAAATCTCAAAGGTAGTGAGAGCGAGGTTGTGTGTGATTGTGTGTGTGTGTGTGTGTGTGCGCTTTAGTGACTGCTATATTGTGTATGTTCTCGAGCGAGAGTGTGTGTGTGTCTGTGGCTGCGTGTGCATGTATGCGCACACACTACTGTATAAAGTGCCAAATTACACACACACACACACACACACACACACACACACACACACACACACACACACACACACACACACACACACACACACACACACGCGCAGTCGTTTGTACTGCAGTCCAAACTAGTGTAGCTGAAATTCTTTGCTGAGTTGCTGAAAGATTTCCACGGTCGTCTCAGGATAAGCAGTGATAAGTGAACGTTCTGAAGTCTTATTAACGTCCGGAATAAAGAGCGACACCACGAGCTGCAGGCGACGCTTCACAATCTGTGAGAGAACAGCCTCGGCCGCTGGCGTTCAATCACAAATCACACACATCTGCATATTCCTCGCTCTGAGACAGAGAAATCGTCAAGTTTAGCTCAAGTTTCTGCGCAGGTCCTCTGTTTTCTGCATGTTTTCAGTGGGTTAAACGTCCCAGTGGTGTGTGCAGCGTTATTTAAACTCCTCCCCCTACAGCACCTTTCCTCTGTGTTATTAAGCTTAATATGAAGCAATTATTTAATTTTAATATAGCGTTATGAGAAAACAAGCAATTGCGAGTTTAATTGGTGTTGTTTTCACCGAGCTAACCTCTGTTCTCCTCCCCTTCATAAAAACACACATTTTGCTCCTGAGCAGAGAGATGGAAATTAAATTTTCTTTCATCTTCTTGTCATTGAAATGCATGTTGTGGAGGAGAATGAAAAAGGGCTTTTTATAATAAACATAACCTACTAATGTGTTTTACCCGTGTTCATTTCGGTAATTAGTGATTTAATGGGAGTTTGAGGTTTTTAAACGAATTAAATTCACAGCGGAGCGTGAAACAGCGGGGCGTGCGGTTTGCAGAGGAAGATGAAGCTCCGTGATGCTCTTCTTCATCGCAGGCCACAAATATTCTTAATTTACAGACTGCACTTCATGCATTGAAATATGAATATGTATATTTTTTTCTTCAAATTCTGTTCAACGGAATTAATTAATTTATTTATTTTTCCAGCACATTTCTAATCATAAGTTTTAATTACTCATCTCTAATAGCTGATTTATTTTATCTTTGCCATGATGACAGTAAATAATATTTGACTAGATATTCTTCAAGACACACTACACTACCTGACAAAAGTCTTGTGGCCTATTAGTAATGGGCGATATAAACGATATGCGATATAAACGATACAAAATTGACCTACGATAGAGATTCTAATTCTATTGCACTATCGCGATAATGCATGTTTGATGACGCAATCTACCCGCGAAATTAAGAGCAACAAGCTGCAGCCGGCTGCAACGCATCATCTTGAATAAACATGGACAGGGCTCGACAGTGCGACCATTTTGCTCCCATATTTTCTTTTTTAATAAGCTCGATTGATAACTTAATTCACTCGGCCACGGTAAAACAACATGCTCTTCACACTAACTTATGGTGTATTACGTTGGAAATCTATTGTGACTGCAGCACATGCTGACGCTCTCAACAACAGCACTAAGCAACGCATGGCACCGAATGGCGACGTGTCGCAGAACTTGCGAGCCTCATGCATGGCATATCGTGACTTGTCACACAGATTTCCACACAGCACTTCCCACAGAGATTTTACCTGGGCGGCCGATATATTATTGGGGCGGCCCGGTTCTGTGTTCGCGAGAAACTGAGAACACTCTGCCACAGACTCGCATGCTCTGCATGCAGACCCACAGAGACGCGCTGGATACAGAACTGTTGTCCTGCCTTTATAGCAGCTTTGAGAAGAGCGCGAAGACTAAATAGACTGATCCAGCTCATTATTTGGGGTGGCAATACATTCTCTTTTCCCCGGACATGTCCGAGAATCTGCTTTCGCTTTCGATATTAATTATATTCATTTTTGCATTACTTTATAAGCAAACTTTGTCTGGTGCGTCTCAATCTCTCAGCAGCACCAACACTACAGCAGACAGAGAGAGAGAGAGAGAGAGAGAAAGAGCAGATCAAGACACCAGTTTTAATTTCATTAGGAGAACAAAATGTTTAAAATCAAATGTGCTACCTTAGGCTGCAGGTTAGAAATATGTTTTTATTTAAAGTATCTGCAATACACAATTTTATTTGACTAATTTAATACTGGAAGTAATTTCAGTACAGTGTAAGTTCCTTAACTAAAAAGACACCAGTTTATTTGTTCTCTGCAACTTGGCATTTAGGAACCAAGGACTTAAAAGAAAAGTCTTTCTTTCTAAAAGGCACTACATTTAGTTTATTTATCTGCAACATTGTGTTGTTTAATTACAGTTTTGCTTTTGCACAATAAATGTTCTCAAAATGACATGCAACGTTTCTTTATTTCTTAAAAAAAATATCAGTTTGGCTTTCCTAAGGGTCTCTGTAACCTGTTCTGAAATGGTTCTATTATAATTTATATATCGCAATATATATCGTTATCGCAAGAGGCTGCAATGTATATCGCAATATGGATTTTAGGGCATATCGCCCATCCCTGTGGCCTATCCAACTTTTAGAAACGGTAAATAATAATAACTTGACTTCTAGTTAATGCTTTGGTATCAGAACTGTCTTTTATGAAAGGCAAAGGCCTCTAGATTTTGCTTATTTGAGCACAATCAAATATGATCATGTCTTGATGTTGAATGATTTCATTAGGACAGTAAGGTCTGACTCTGCTTAGACTAAAGTCTGGTCACTGAACAGAAGTAATGTCCAGTATAGAATAGGGTTGGGCGATGTTGACCAATTTAGCATTGTACCATGTCTAATGTGAAACATCGCGATGGACTATGACATCGTCTTCATAGGCGGAGGTGAATAAATTATTTATGAATAATTAATTATTTCATAACCAATTAATTATTTGTAGCCTGCCTTTTCAACTACCTGGTGTTTGTTTTACCCATAACCAAATCATAAATAAATAATGGACAGACGGCTGCTTCTCACTCAGGGCTGCTGTTTATGCTAATGAGATGGAGAGATGGGCACTAGTGGGCGGGGCTTTCCCCCTCTGATGACACGTACAAAGGGAGAATGTCAATCACAGTGTTTCTGCAGACTGCTTTTATCAAGTCTGATTATAAAATAATACAATTAATTCATGTTTCTTATTAGAGGCTGGATATACTCACACACTGCTGACACACAACTGTTTATAGCACTTATAAAAGTGATTTTTGCATAATAGGCGCCCTTGAAATTCCTTTTAGGTGGTTAAATTAAATGTTAGTGATCAGTAAATTTATTGAAATCATGAAACCTATACAAATTACCATATTGTCATTTTTAATATATTATTATATTTTAAACAGTGCATTTCTTGCATCTGTAAACAAATATTTTACTGTAAATAATCATTTTAATTAATGTAATGGATAATATGCCGTCGTAGTGCACAGTAAGGGTGCTTTCACACCTGCCTTATTTAGTTCGGTTGAATCGCACTAGAGTTCGTTTTCCCTCTTGGTGCGGTTCGTTTGGGCGGGTGTGAATGTAGCAATCGTACTCGAGTGCGCACCAAAAGCGGACCAAAAAAGCGTACAGAGACCTCCTTGAAGAGGTGGTCTCGGTTAGGGTTGGGCGATGTTGACTAATTTAGCATCGTACGATGTCTAATGTGAAACATCGCGATGGACAATGACATCATCTTCATAGGCGGAGGTGAATTAAATTATTTATGAATAATTAATGAATTCATAACCAATTAATTATTTGTAGCCTGCCGTTTCAACTACCTGGACTTTGTTTTACCCATAACCAAATCATAAATAAATAAACACACACAATAAATACACACAAATTACCACCTGTCAATCACTTTTTCCGCGGGACTCTGGCATGAGTAGGCAGAGTGATCCGTGTCAGTCATTTGTTTTGGTGCGGTGGATGGCGGAGGGGTGTCGCAGCCGAAAGTGAGCGGCACGGGGGTTGCTCACGGACAAAAGTGAGCGGCGCTGAGGTGTCGCGGAGGAAAGTGAAGAGGCTTGGGGAGTTGCGGAACAAAGTGAAAATGAACAGTGGACAGGGGAGGAGGGCGGTTGAGGAGGGAGATCGGTAAAAAGGAGATCCGGATCCGGCGTGTTCCGGCACAAATGAAGCCCTGCATAGAGACAGGATTAAATAAATATCCCGTTTAACAACTATAGTGAGACGCAATCCACTATCATCCTTGATAAAACTGTCCGACGTACACTGCTCTCTGCAGCTCAGACAAGCGTATGACAGTGTGTGTGTGTTTGTGGCTGTGTGTGTGTGTGTGTGGGTGTGGTCACGTGATGTGTGTTTTCAGTGGATGGAGGGCTGTTCAGAAATTCTAGATGAAACGCCAGTGTGGACGTGGGTCATTTTCTTTCTAAAATGCCATTTTAAAAGTAAGCTTTATTAGTGTAAACAGGGCCTGAGTGTGTATTTTTCACGAGCGGGTTTGCGACAGGGGCGGGGAGATGGATCGCGATGGCATCGTCTATCGGCCCAACCCTAGTATAGAATGCAGTGCTCATGCAGTCATGCTGCAGTGGAAACAGAATGAATATAGTGTCTGACTCCATCATGAGCTTGGAGGACTGCATCATACATCTCTGAATGACTCAAATCACTGATTAATAAAGTCATCTGGAATGACAAAGAAAGCGTTCTTGCAGGACTCCCAGAGTTCATCAAGACTCTTTGTGTTCATCTTCAACGCCGCCTCCTTCATCTTACCCCAGACATGCTCAATACTGTTCATGTCTGGTGACTGGGCTGGCCAATCCTGGAGCACCTTGACCTTCTGTGCTTTCAGGAGCTTTGATGTGGAGGCTGAAGTATGAGAAGGAGTGCTATCCTGCTGGAGAATTGTCCCTCTCCTGTGGTTTGTAATGTAATGGGCAGCACAAATGTCTTGATACCTCAGGCTGTTGATGTTGATCATCCACTCTGCAGATCTCTCGCACGCCCCCATACTGAATGAACCCCAAACCATGATTTCTCCTTCACCAAACTTGACTGATTTCTGTCAGAATCTTGGCTTCATGCTGGTTCCAGTAGGTCTTCTGCAGTATTGGTGATGATTGGGATGCAGATCAACAGATGATTCAGCAGAAAAATCCACCTTCTGACACTTTAACAGATGATCAACTAGAAGTCCAGTTATTATTTGCTGCTCCTGCAACTGAGATCCACGGCAAGACTTTTGTCAGGTAGTGTAATAAAGTGACATTTAAAGGCTTAACTAGGTTAATTAGGGTAAAGTTAGGGTAATTAGTCAAGTCATTGTGTAACAGTGGTTTCTGTAGACAATTTAAAACAAATATTGCTTAAGGGGGCTAATAATATTGACCTTAAAATGGTTTATTTTTTATTTTTTTTAAATTTTGTTCTAGCTGAAATAAAACCAATAAGACTTTCTCCAGAAGTAAAATATTATAGGAAATGCTGTGAAAATATTCTTGCTCTGTTAAACATAATTTGGGAAATATTTGAAAAAGAATTAAAATAAAAACAAAATCATAGGAGGACTTATTATTCTGACTTCAACTGTATACTTAAACTGAAGCAAATTGTGCTCATTTTAAAGCTGCAATGTACTTAAATGCATTGTTAGCAAAGAAAAATTGCACAATAACGATTTCCTGCAGCGCTTGAGCAACACTGGGAGAACACAAGACTACATTTTAAGCATTTATATTGATTTTAACATGCGCTATAAGTGAATTGAGTGAGCTAAATTTGCCGTAGTGTATGCGAGTGTGCGCAGGGGTGTGTGGGTGGTTCCCAGTGTTGGTTGCGACTGGAAGGGCATCCGCTGCGTAAAACGTGCTGGATAAGTTGGCGGTTCATTCTGCTGTGGCGACCCCCTGATTAATAAGACTAAGCCAAAAAGAAAACGAATAAATTAATGAATGGATGAAATGATATAGGTGGCTTAGTGGTTAGCACTGTGGCCTCACAGAAAGAAGGTCGCTGATTCGAGTCCCGGCTGGGTCAGTTGGCATTTGGAGTTTGCATGTTCTCCCCGTGTTGGCGTGGGTTTTCTCCGAGTGCTCCGGTTTCCCCCACAGTCCAAACACTTCTCAACATTACACTTCCTGCGCTGTGAATATTGCGGATGTGCACATTGCAATATCGATGCTGAAACCATATAGTGTGCTGCCGTAATGTAAGACATGTCTTATGTCAGATTATATGCAAACAGATGTGCATTTCTGTGTTTGTAATCCCACTCAAAACCATTGGATTATCTGGAAATAATTCAAATTATTTAATTTATATAAAAATTTAATAAATCATGTATTCAGAAATAACATTTGCTTTGCTGTGGTTTCATGCTGGATAAGAGCAAAAACAGTGTGTTAAGTTCTGCGTGTGTGTGTGTGTTTAATAGCATGTCATTGCAGTAAACGTTCTTCTTTAATTGCCAGGTTTGTCTCACAAACATCTGAAACCTGCTGGAAGTTCAAATCAAAGCTGTGTGTGTGTGTGTCAGAGAGAGACAGGGATGATTATAAGTCAGTGCAACCTAACAAACTCCAAAAATAACCTGCAGACTGACTATGTGAACACCTTGCCTATATGTGTGTGTGTGTTTGCGCATGTGTGTGTGATTTGTTGATGTAATTACCTCAAGCAGTTTGTCCATTAATGTGTCCCTCAGCACATCACACCACACACGCACACACATCTGGGCCGACGTCTGCAAACCTGAGCGAGAAAAACAACACTCATCCTGGATAGATAGATAGATAGATAGATACATATACTGCATATATATAGACGGACCAATAGATTAATGGACAGACAGACAGTCATATATTTAAAGACTCTTAATACTAAAATATACTATAATCAATACTTCAGAAAAGATAAACAAAAGTGAACAACATTTAAATCAATACAGAATGAAAATCTAACACACACACACACACACACACACACACACACACACACACACACACACACACACACACACACACACACACTGCTAATGCTGGCAGCTTCCTGGAAAATAAAGACTCAATTGAAATTATTGACAAACAGCCAGTACAATCCTTGTGTGTGTGTGTGTGTGTGTGTGTGTGTGTGTGTGTGTGTGTGTGTGTGTGTGTGTGAAGTAATGTAAGTATTACTTTCCTCAGTGGATCAGGAATCTCCGAGGACAATATCCAGCTGAAATCTGTTCCCAATGGGGAAAATCTTAACATTCCACTGGGATTTACACAGTGATCCAGCTGTTCCCTTCAGCATTTCTTACAACACACACGCACACGCACGCACACACTGTTTACTTATTCATGAATAAACATTGTGAAATTGTGCTTAGTGGCTTTTTATTATCTCAACGGCATCAGTGATTAATGAGCGTCACGTTTAACAAGGTAAAAATCAACAGCAGGATTATTCATTATGAAGATTCAAGACTTGACCTGTGGAGTTACACAATTAGGCGGCGTAAGATTCTGACGGTATGATAACATTGGATAAAAATATCATGGTTTCACTGTATTGTGATTACTGCTCTAAAATAAGCTCTTTTTAAATGATGTCTGGGTACTGTTTTCCCCCGTTGAACACAGTATATTTTATTTTAAGAAACATTTTTAAATATTTTGCAGCAGTAAACATGTCAGCCTAAATAATTAAAATGAATCGTTGGCTTCTGCTGTCTTCATTAGTTTTAAAAACACAGATTTCTTTACAACTTGACAAGGCATCTTTGGAGATCTTTACCAATTTGATGTCTATCAGATGTTAGATTTAGGTTGCCATACCTGACAAATAAATGTCAGTATTTGACGTCAATATAACGTTGGTTTAAGATGTTGGCTCGACGTTGGATTTTGGTTACTTTCCAACACAACCTAAAATCAACCAAATATCAACATCTAATGATGTTACAGGTTGATGTTGTATAGTCATTACCAACATGACGTCTATCAGACGTTGGATTTTGGTTACCATACCTGACGAATGAATGTCAATATAACGTTGGCTCGACGTTGGATTTTGGTTGCCATACCTGAAGAATAAACGTCAGTATTTGACGTCAATATAACGTTGGTTTAAGATGTTGGCTCGACGTTGGATTTTGATCTCTTTCCAACACAACTTAAAATCAACCAAATATCAACGTCTAATGATGTTACAGCTTGACGTTGTATGGACGTTACCAATATGATGTTTATAAGATGTTGGATTTTGGTTGCCATACCTGACGAATAGATGTCAGTATTTGACGTCAATATAACGTTGGTTATGGATGTTGGCTCAACGTTGGATTTTGGTCCCTTTCCAACACTGTCCAAACTCAACCAACTATCAACGTTTAATAACGTTACAGCTTGACATTGTGTGGACATTACCAATATGATGTCTATCAGACACTGGATTTTGGTTGCCATATCTGACGAATAAATGTCCGTATTTGATGTCAATATAACGATGTTTTAAAATGTTGGCTCGCAGTTGGATTTTGGTCACTTTTCAACACAATCTAAAATCAACTAAATATCAACGACTGATGATGTTACAGCTTGACGTTGTGTGGTCATTATCAATGTGATATCTATCAGATGTTGGATTTTGGTTGCCATACCTAAAGAATAAATGTCAGTATTTGACATTTGATTAAACGTTGGTTAAGCTATTTGACAGTGTTTGACATTTCAATATAACGTTGGTTTAAGATGTTGGCTCGACATTGTGTTTTGGTTGCCATACCTGACGAATAAATGTTAGTATTTGACGCCAATATAACGTTGGTTTAAGATGTTGGCTCGACGTTGGATTTTGGTTGCTATACCTGACGAATAATTGTCAGTATTTGACGTCAATATAACGTTGGTTATGGATGTTGGCTCGACGTTGTGTTTTGGTTGCCATACCTGATGAAGAATTGTCAGTATTTGACGTCAATATAACGTTGGTTATGGATGTTGGCTCAATGTTGGATTTTGGTCACTTTCCAACACTGTCCAAACTCGACCAACTATCAATGTTTAATAACGTTACAGCTTGACATTGTGTGGACATTACCAATATGATGTCTATCAGACACTAGATTTTGGTTGCTATACCTGACGAATAAATGTCCGTATTTGATGTCAATATAACAATGTTTTAAAATGTTGGCTCGTAGTTAGATTTTGGTCATTTTCCAACACAATCTAAAATCAACAAAATATCAACGACTGATGATGTTACAGCTTGACGTTGTGTGGTCATTATCAATGTGATATCTATCAGATGTTTGATTTTGGTTGCCATACCTGATGAATAAATGTCAGTATTTGACATTTGATTAAACGTTGGTTAAGCTATTTGACAGTGTTTGACATTTCAATATAACGTTGGTTTAAGATGTTGGCTCGACGTGGGATTTTGGTTACCATACCTGATGAATAAATGTCAGTTTTTGACGTCAATATAACGTTGGTTTAAGATGTTGGCTCAACGTTGGATTTTGGTTGCTATACCTGACGAATAAACGTCAGTATTTGACGTCAATATAACGTTGGTTTAAGATGTTGGCTCGATGTTGGATTTTGGTTGCTATACCTGACGAAGAAATGTCAGTATTTGACGTCAATATAACGTTGGTTTAAGATATTGGCTCAACGTTGGATTTTGGTCACTTTCCAACACAACCTAAAATCAACCAAATATCAACGTCTAATGATGTTACAGCTTGACGTTGTATGGATGTTACCAATATGATGTCTATAAGATGTTGAATTTTGCTTGCTGTACCTGACGAATGTCAGTATTTATTGTCAATATAACCATGATTTAAAATGTTGGCTCGCTGTTGGATTTTGGTCACTTTCCAACACAATCTAAAATCAACAAAATAACGACTAATGATGTTACAGCTTGATGTTGTATAGTCTTTACCAATATGACGTCTATCAGACAATGGATTTTGGTTGCCATACCTGATGAATGAATGTCAGTATTTGACGTCAATATAACGTTGGTTTAAGATGTTGGCTCGACGTTGGATTTTGGTTACCATACCTGACGATTAATTGTCAGTATTTGACGTCAATATAACGTTGGTACAAGATGCTGGCTCGACATTGCATTTTGGTCACTTTCCAACACAACCTAAAATCAACTAAATATTAACATCTAATGATGTTACAGGTTGACGTTGTATAGTCATTACAAATATGATGTCTATCAGACGTTGGATTTTGGTTACCATACCTGACGAATGAATGTCAATATAACGTTGGCTCGACGTTGGATTTTGGTTGCCATACCTGAAGAATAAACGTCAGTATTTGACGTCAATATAACGTTGGTACAAGATGCTGGCTCGACATTCAATTTTGGTCACTTTCCAGCACAACTAAAATCAACCAACTATCAACGTTTAATAATGTTACAGCTTGACGTTGTATGGGCGTTACCAATATGACGTCTATCAGACGCTGGATTTTGGTTGCCATACCTGACGAATAGATGTCAGTATTTGACATTTGGTTTAACGTTGGTTAAGGTATCTGACAGTATTTGACATTTGGTTAAATTTGGTTTAAGTTGTTGTCTCAGCGTTTGATTTTGGTCACTTTCCAACACAACCTAAAATCAACCAAATATCAACATCATTTTACGTCGTTATTGGACGTCAAAATAACATTGTCCTTAGATGCTGGCAACCTAAATCTAACCTAATATTATTGTCTTATGAAGTTGTGTGTCTGCTGGGGTTGCCCTAAAAAACTATTTTAAATAATAATAATAATAAAGAAAAACAAACGTACAGCGTGTTAAATTTTTACCGTAAATACAGTAAATTTTTTATAACAAAAAAATTTTGCGGTCTTAAACTTTACATT
This sequence comes from Danio kyathit, assembly GCA_903798195.1. Lineage (NCBI taxonomy): Eukaryota > Metazoa > Chordata > Actinopteri > Cypriniformes > Danionidae > Danio > Danio kyathit. The sequence goes on along the minus strand of LR812524.1, from coordinate 1,932,977 downwards.
TCCAACCTTGAAAACCGCTTATCATCCCATGCCTAGTAACAATAACAAGATTTTTTTTGTGTTCGTCATGATCATTATCATCCCTCTATGAAGTCTGACATGAATCCGTCGCTCTCTGCTTCAATACGTCGCACCTTTAATGATATAATTATATTACAATCACACAGCAGCCAGAAAGAGGGAGAGACGGGATCTATTCTGGGCCGTGTATTCTGGTGTACAGACAGTCTGACGCCAGATGGCTCATTCTAATAAATATTCAACCCTAACACGGTTGCTTCCCATGTAACTTCTCTCCCCTTCATTTTTCTTTCTCCTCCCTCTCACTTCCGTGGTTTTCTGAGCGTCTGCCAGCATCCGCCCGTGATGGAGCTTTGTGGACTGATTACTGTACAGTACGAGAGCTCAGACTGCCTACTGTAGAACAGGCAGAGGAAGAGGGGATGAGAATTCATATTGTTGTATCACAGAATCAAAGAAATCATGACACTAAAAAAATACCTTAGCCAACGCTAATTACGTAATGCTAATAATGAGTTTTTGATTTAGCAGCTAATTCATATACATTTGTATGATCTGATTCGTACATTTTAGCACAGAATCAAAACAATGATAATCCAAAAAAATACCTCAATTCACTGGAAATTTGTTCCTCAGCTAATGCTATTTTGTAATGCTAATTCGTAATTCTAATTTTTAACTTTTTTTTTTAGTGGCTAATTTGTATTAATTTGTATGATCTTATTTGTACATTTTAGCACAGAATGAAAAAAATAATACAAAAAATGTCTTTGTTTATTGGAAATTTGGGCCTCACCCCCTTTCATAGCATTAATTTGTAATGCTAATTCGTAATGCTAATTCGTAACTTTTTGATTAAATTATTTTACATTTTTTGATTTAAATTGTTTAATTAAAAAAATGATGGTACAAAAAATAAAACTAGGTTCATTGAAAATTTGTACCTCAGCCAACGCTACTTTGTAACACTAATTCGTAACGCTAATTTGTAACTTTTTGATTTAGTGGCTAATTCATATTCATTTGTATCATCTGATTCGTACATTTTAGCACCGAATCAAAAAGATGATCATACAAAAAAACTCTGTTCATTGGAAATGTAATGCTAATTCATAACATAAATTTGTAATGCTAATTTGTAAGTTTTTGATTTAGTGGCTAATTCATATTTGTATGATTCGATTCTTACGTTTTAGTACAGAATCAGAAAAAGCGAATACAAAAAATAAAGCTGTTCATTGAAAATTTGGGCATCAGCAAACACTATTTTGTAACGTTACAATTCATAATGCTAATTCGTAATGTTACTTTCTAACGCTAATTCGTAACGCTAATTCGTAACGCTAATTCGTAATGCTACTTTGTACCGTTGATTTGTATTTTTTTCATTTAGTGGCTGATTCATATTAATTTGTATGAACTGTTTCGTATTTAGCACAGAATCCAAAAAAAATTATAATACAAATAAAAACTAGGTTCATTGGAAATTTGTGCCTCAGCCAACTCTACTTTGTAATGCTAATTCATTACGTTAATTCATAGCACTAATTCATAATCTTAATTTGTATCGCTAATTTGTAGCGTTAATTTGTAATGCTACTTTGTAATGTTAATTCGTTATGCTGATTTGTAATGCTACTTTGTAACGTTAATTCGTAATGCTACTTTGTAACGTTATTTCGTGATGTTAATTTTTAATGATACTTTGTAATGTTAATTCGCAATGCTAATTTGTAATTTTTTTGATTTAGTGGCTAATTCATATTAATTTGTAGGATCTCATTCGTACATTTTAGCACAGAATCCCAAAAATTATAATAGTTTAAAAAAAAAAAGGTTCATTGGAAGTTTGGGCCTCAGCCAATGCTACTTTGTAAAGCTAATTCTTAACGTTAATTTGTAACACTAATTTGTAACTTTTTAAATTAGTTGCTAATTCATATTAATTTGTATGATCTCATTCGTATATTTCGTAGGGATTCACAATATATGAAATATTATGCAAACTAGGCAATGTTGTTGAGTAACAATATTTTTTATGATATTCACCATATTCTTCGCGTACGAGTGGCTGCAGGCATTTGAATCTTTTTTTGGCTCGAGACTTCTGGTCTCATTCACTTCCATTCATTTTTAGACGTTAAAACAGCTCGTTCTGCTGCTTGATGTTGCAAACTGTTATTTTTTTAGTATTATATTATTCTGCTTTATCTGTATAATCATGCAAACACTTGTTTGTAGAGCAAGTAGTTTGACCGTTTTCTGCGGTTTATTATTCCTAGTCATTTCTCCCAATCAGAATTTCTAAAACGATTGCAAAAACGAGCGCACATCCGCATCGAAGAATAAGGTCATATAAACGTTTATGATCTCATTCGTACAGTGATGCACGATACTATAAAACTATGTGTCATTGTAGTTGAGTATTGCGATTTCTTACGGTATAATATTTTCTCTTGAAAAAAGCAATTTTTTTATTAGCTATGTTTTTAAATCCTTTATTCATGTGATGATATTAAAATAAACAGGTAATTATCTATGGGTGAACTATCGCTTTAATGTTAGTTCATGTTAATGTGGTAATTTAGAACCTTACACTGAAAAAATACTCATTAAATTTACTCATTTTTTTAAGTTACTGTAACTGGTTGCAAACTATTTATTTCAATTTAAACAGATTAAATGTAGTAATGTTCAACTTTGTTTGTTCAAATTCAGCCCAAATAAATTGCTTGCAGCCACTTGCCTTAAAAACATTTAGTAAATCCAATAAATCATTTTTTTCAGTGCACATGTTCGAGTTTCTTAGCAATAACATTACATTGCAGGGCGTCTCTTTTTTCGAGTGTTGCTTTAGTTGGCGGTTGTGTCCTCTGAGTGTGTTGTTTCTGAGGCGGTGGTCAGTGTGTGGTGTGTATCCTCTGTCTGAAGGGCCTGTCTCTCGTTCTGACAGTGTGTTTAGACGCGGATCATCGCTGTAATCAGCGCTCATGTGTCCTCAATCTCGCTCCGTCTCTGATTAATTTAATGACCAGACTCATATCAGAGCTCAGAGCCTGGAGACAGAGCCTTGACAACCATCCTACAGCCGTCCAATCACAGACAGCCTCTCTCTCTGTGCAGGAAGTGGATTTCTGGGAGATTTCCAGCGTTGGTGGAGTCGAGTGGGTGGACGGGGCCTTAATTCACTACTGGACACGGTGAAAGATGACTGAGGAGGCAATCGACACAGTTAAAGTCAAAATATACTCTTCTTGTTTTTATAGGTATATAGTAGTGCTTGTCATAAACAAAGATGATTCAGTACACTTCATTATTCGGTAAAAATGTGTTTGCCCTCATTATCAAATATCATAACACCCTTCTCTGCCCCCTCAAAATGACTTTTCTTCATTTATGGTCACATGGAATGCAATAAGGGCGGACTATTGTTCTTTTAGTCCAATAGGACAGAGCTATCAGTCCTTTAAGGAGGGACTGTCAGTAATTTAGGGCGGGGCTATCATTACTTTAGGACGGGGCTATCAGTCCTTTAAGGAGGGACTGTCAGTAATTTAGGGCGGGGCTATCATTACTTTAGGACGGGGCTATCAGTCCTTTAGGACGGGGCTATTAGTCCTTTAGGGTGGGACTATTAGTCTTTTAGGCCAGGACTGTCAGTCTTTTAAGGTGGGACTGTCAGTCATTTAGGGTGGGGCTATCATTCCATTGGGACAGGGCTATCATTCCTTTAGGGTGGGGCTTTCAGTCCTTTAGGGTGGGGCTGTCATTCTTTTAAGGTGGGGCTATCAGTCCTTTAAGGTGGGGCTATCAGTCCTATAGGGTGGGGCTATCAGTCCATCAAGGTAGGGCGATCAGTCCTTTAGGGTGGGGCTATCAGTCCTTTAAGGTGGGGCTATCAGTCCTATAGGGTGGGGCTATCAGTCCATCAAGGTAGGGCGATCAGTCCTTTAGGGTGGGGCTATCAGTCCTTTAAGGCAGGACTGTCAGTCATTTAGGGCGAGGCTATCATTCCTTTAGGGCGGGGCTATCAGTCCTTTAAAGCCGAAGTCACACTAGAGTTTGAGTTTGCGAAATTCTGTCGTACGGCGCTGCGAAATGGGGCGGGATTAAACAAGATGATTAGACATTAAAAAAAGTGAGAGATTGCTCCATGTTTTAAATTTCTCACGCAGTCAAGTGATGTGATTTCGCAGGTCAGAGTTCACCAAGCTTGAACTTTGCACCGCAGCAACCTGCGAAACTCGACGCATGACCCTGGGTTACCGGTCTGACGCATTCGCGTGCGTATGAATAGAAGTCTATGGAGGGAAAAGTCCAGTGTGACCGCGGCTTTAGGTAGGGCGATCAGTCCTTTAAGGCGGGACTGTCAGTAATTTAGGGCGAGGCTATCATTGCTTTAGGGCGGGGCTATCAGTCCTTTAAGGTGGGGCGATCAGTTCTTTAGGGCAGGTCTATCAGTCCTTTAAGGTGGGGGTATCAGTCTTTTACGTTGGGGCTATCAGTCTTTTAAGGCGGGACTGTCAGTCATTTAGGGTGGGGCTATCAGTCATTTAGAGCGGAGCTATCAGTCTATAAAGGTGGGACTGTCAGTCAATTAAGGTGGGGCTATCATTCCTTTAGAGAGCAGCTATCAGTCTATAAAGGTGGGACTGTCAGTCATTTAGGGTGGGGCTATCATTCCTTTAAGGCAGGACTGTCAGTCATTTAGGGTGGGGCTATCATTCCTTTAAGGCGGGACTGTCAGTCATTTAGGGTGGGGCTATCAGTCCTTAAAGGCAGGACTGTCAGTCATTTAGGGTGGGGCTATCATTCCTTTAAGGCGGGACTGTCAGTCATTTAGGGTGGGGCTATCAGTCATTTAGAGCGGAGCTATCAGTCTATAAAGGTGGGACTGTCAGTCAATTAGGGTGGGGCTATCATTCCTTTAGAGAGGAGCTATCAGACTATAAAGGTGGGACTGTCAGTCATTTAGGGTGGGACTATCAGTCATTTAGAGCGGAGCTATCAGTCTATAAAGGTGGGACTGTCAGTCATTTAGGGTGGGGCTATCAGTCCTTTAAGGCGGGACTGTCAGTCATTTAGGGTGGGGCTATCATTCCTTTAAGGCAGGACTGTCAGTCATTTAGGGTGGGGCTATCATTCCTTTAAGGCGGGGCTATCAGTCCTATAGGGTGGGGCTATCAGTCCATCAAGGTAGGGCGATCAGTCCTTTAGGGTGGGGCTATCAGTCCTTTAAGGCAGGACTGTCAGTCATTTAGGGCGAGGCTATCATTGCTTTAGGGCGGGGCTATCAGTCCTTTAAAGCCGAAGTCACACTAGAGTTTGAGTTTGCGAAATTCTGTCGTACGGCGCTGCGAAATGGGGCGGGATTAAACAAGATGATTAGACATTAAAAAAAGCGAGAGATTGCTCCATGTTTTAAATTTCTGTTCAGAGAGGTCATGTTTTGATCCTGGATTGCTCTCACGCAGTCAAGTGATGCGATTTCGCAGGTCAGAGTTCACCAAGCTTGAACTTTGCACCGCAGCAACCTGCGAAACTCGACGCATGACCCTGGGTTACCGGTCTGACGCATTCGCGTGCGTATGAATGAAAGTCTATGGAGGGAAAAGTCCAGTGTGACCGCGGCTTTAGGTAGGGCGATCAGTCCTTTAAGGCGGGACTGTCAGTAATTTAGGGCGAGGCTATCATTGCTTTAGGGCGGGGCTATCAGTCCTTTTAAGGTGGGGCGATCAGTTCTTTAGGGCAGGTCTATCAGTCCTTTAAGGTGGGGGTATCAGTCTTTTACGGTGGGGCTATCAGTCTTTTAAGGCGGGACTGTCAGTCATTTAGGGTGGGGCTGTCAGTCATTTAGAGCGGAGCTATCAGTCTATAAAGGTGGGACTGTCAGTCAATTAGGGTGGGGCTATCAGTCCTTTAAGGTGGGACTGTCAGTCATTTAGGGTGGGGCTATCATTCCTTTAGAGAGGAGCTATCAGTCCTTTAAGGCGGGACTGTAAGTCATTTAGGGTGGGGCTATCAGTCTATAAAGGTGGGACTGTCAGTCATTTAGGGTGGGGCTATCAGTCCTTTAAGGCGGGACTGTCAGTCATTTAGGGTGGGGCTATCAGTCCTTAAAGGTGGTACTGTAAGTAATTTAGGGCGGGGCTATCATTCTTTTAGGGCGGGACTATCAGTCCTTTAGGGCGCGACTGTCAGTCTTTTGACATGAGGCTATCAGAGCTTTAGGCTTTTAGGGCAGGGCTATCACTCTATTTGGGCGGGGATATCAGTTATTTAGGGCGGGGCTATCAGAGTGTGTTTCTATGCTGCCTATCCTTGTCCATTTGTCATTTTGTTAGCAACACCCATCTTCTGATGATCCATGAAATCTGATGAAATCATGCACTGCCCTACATTTTCTCCTCATTGCAGGATCAGTTCAATTGGATGTGTCATGATATGGGACAAAAAGGGACAATCTTAACCTCTGTTTCATGCTGATTTTAAAGACAAAATGATTAGAATAATTTTGCCTTCAGCTGCAGTAGTTTTGTCCTCAGTGTGCAGAATTGAGTGCATGAAGGCAGACTGCAGTGTTTCTGTGAGCTTTTCTGTCCATGTGATGTGCTGTATAACAGATGAACAGACGTCAGTGGCGCTGAGCCAGCGGTGAAAGTCACAAACACTCTGGAAATGCTGAACTCTGTGAACGAGACGTGAGGTGTGTTTCTGAGAGCTGAAGATGAACATTTACAAACCTGCTGCTCATCGCTCTGGAGTTTAACAGGGAGAGTTCACACAAATGAGAATTTACTCTCTATTTACTCTATTTGTGTGGTTTCAAGCCTTTATGAGTTCGTTTTTTCAGTGAATACGCAAAAGAAGTTTGTGTAACATTTGAAAAATAATTTGAATCTAATAATAATAATAACAATAATTGTTTTCTTTTATTCAGTGTAATCGATATTTTGCATAATGTTAGACGTCAGTACATTAATTTCAATCTTAATCCAGACGTCTGCATGTTTGACTATATTATGCAGCAGTGAGTTTGGCTTGTTTCAGCAGAAGGTCAAACAAATGCAGGATGGATGTGCTTCATAAAGCGGGAAACTGCAGTGGACTGGTTAGCACTGTTATCCGGTTACGGCTGAAACACACACACATGCACACACTTTCAGAGGAGAAGAATCACTCCAGTAATTGTTCTTGTCATTTGTGCTGTAATTTTACTCCTCAATGCCTTGTTTTAGACAGAAATTAATAAAAATGGCATTGGCTTCAGGTGCTGTGTGTCCAACCTCTCTCTCTCTCTCTCTCTCTCTCTCTCTCTCTCTCTCTCTCGTGGGTTTTAAATATAGTAAATTTAAGAAATACAGTAATCACTATAAAACATTAATTTATATATTTCTATAGTTGGGATGACACAGTGGCTCAGTGGTTAGCACTGTGGCCTCACAGCAAGAAGGTTGCTGGTTCGAGTTTCGGCTGTGTCAGTTGGTGTTTCTGTGTGTAGTTTGCATGTTCTCCCCGTGTTGGCATGGGTTTCCTCCGGGTGCTCATGCTCTATAGGGGAATTGATGAACTAAATCGGCTATAGTGTGTGTGTGTGAATGAGTGTGTATCGGTGTTTCCCAGTACTGGGTTGCAGCTGGAAGGGCATCCGCTGTGTAAAACATATGCAGGTATAGTTGGTGGTTCATTCCACTGTGGTGACCCCTGATAAATAAAGAGCTAAGCCAAAGGAAAATGAATGAATGAATTGTTATAGTTAAACAGTATAACACATTGATGGTACAGCTAATGCAGATGTATTCACTCTTTATCCCCTTAATTTGTCGCATATATATGCAGTCAAGCTCAAATTCTGACTGCCACTTTTTGTTCAAAGATAAGTAAAAGCTGAGAAATGATGCAATGATGCCTCTTGTACATGGTCTTATTATCTTTTGGTAGAAGTCTGTCATTTTCGGTCTAAAAAAAACTAAATTGCTGGTTGAATAAAAGTAGTTTTGTCAGCGGTATGAACAGTATTGCCAACTTAGCGACTATATTTAGCGAGAAATTTTAAAAAAAGCGACTAGCAACAAATCTAGCAACTTTTTTTGGTTTTATAGACTGTGGGTGAGACTAGTGTGTAGTGGGCTAGTACTAGTAGACTAGTGGGTGATGCCGTTGGCCCCGCCCCCACCTCAGAGCACTCACAGGCGGCCTAGTACTCATACAGCAGTCTCTCCCACCTGCAGCCTGAGAGCAGATCACCCCTCTGCGTACCGACAGCAAACCATTTAGATGCAAGTACAGTCAAACCGATCTACTTTTCCTTTGTTTTTAAATTTAACAATTTAATTTGACAGTTTATGCATTTCTTGTGGGTGTCACGGTGGTGCAGTGGGTAGCACGATCGCCTCATGGCAAGAAGTTCACTGGATCAAGCCCCGGCTGGGTCGGTTAACATTTCTGTATGGAGTTTGCATGTTCTCCCCATGTTGTCGTTGGTTTCCTCCAGGTGAACATGCGCTAGAGGGAACTTGGTGAACTAAATTGGTCGTAGTGTATGAGTGTGTGTCTGAATGAGTGTGTATGGGTGTTTCCCAGTGTTGGGTTGCAGCTGGAAGGGCATCCGCTGTGTGAAACATATGCTGGAGAAGTTGGCGGTTCATTCCGCTGTGGCGACCCCTGATTAATAAAGGGACTAAGCCGAAAAGAAAATGAATGAATGAATGCTTGTTCACAATCACAGATATTTTGGTGACCGTTTTGGAACTTGTCTGAGTTTATTGCTTCTGAGAGATTACTGCAAATTCACTACACCTCTTACTGATATACTTTATTCAAACAGCAATAAATGTAATTAAATTGACATGCATACATCAAGCATAGTGCAAATATTAATACCCCTTTATTAACCATAGGCTGTTAAACAAACAGAAACGGTTGGACGTTATGACGTAATATGCAAATTGACGTATGGCGTAATCTAGCGACATTTAGCAACTTTTTGGGCAGAGCTTAGCGACTTTTCATCGAAAATAGTTTGCAACACTGGGTATGAATAATTTTGGGCTTGGCTGTATCTCTCTTTCTCTCCTTACTCTCCTTATGATTATTTACGATGTGATAAATGATGTTGAACAGATTCTGGAATTTTTCACAGTATTTCCTATAATATTTTTTCTTCTGGAGAAAGTCTTATTTGTTTTATTTTGGCTAAAATAACAGCAGTTTTTAATTATTTTTAACCCGTTTTAAGGTCAATATTATTAGCCCCCTTAAGCAATATTAGTTTTGGATCTCCAGAACAAACCACTGTTATACAATGACTTTCCTAATTACCTTAACTTTACCCTAATTAACCTAGTTAAGCCTTTAAATGTCCCTTTAGCCAATCTTGAAGAATATCTAGTCAAATATTATGTGCTGTCATCAGGGCTGGGTGATTAAAATCGGCATCGATATTTATTGACTGAACACCATTGTCAATATCGATAATAAAAAAAGTTTGGTATGAAGTTTCGGTATGAAGGCTATAGTTTTATTAAAATGTGTCTGCTGAATGCGCGCCTTGGAAGGAATGCCATTAAGCTTAGAGTGTCGGTTTGTCATTTTCAATGGAGTCGCATGACATGCACATGGTGTGCAAGCGGTGCAAACATTGCGCACATGCATTTTCCAGGTACAACTAGTTGAAAAACATCAGAGCTTTTCTGAATGCCGCGTGCGCAGCGCTATTCATGCAATTAGAGCTAACCAATCTGCTTCACACTTTGTATGGAACGTACACATTTTTAACGTGAGACTAATTACCTCAGACAAGCACAGAGCACCCAAATACTGCAGTGCTTTTTAATCGTCTCCATAAACTTGCATTGGAGCTGCAGCAATGGTTTGTCCGTTTGTCATCCTCTGAGAAAATGGTCGCCTAGTTACAAGAGACAAAAATGGTGAAGAAAACCATGCGCTTGACACTTCAGGTCAGAATTACAACACATGCAAAAATGGGTGCCGTATAGCAGCAGTGAGGAGATTTGTACATAAACAGGATGTAAAGATGTCGCCAGAGTGGCTTTTTGGTTTCTTTTCTTGTGCATCCCAGCCACTATCACCTCATCTGAAAGAGCATAGGGGTAATGTAGTCATCCAACTTCACAACCTGTAATGTTGCAGTATGTATCTGAATAATGATGGCTGGGTCCTTTACTCGAAACTTGAAAGAGCATGCGTCTGATTCCTGTGACACTCCAGGGAGAGCCAAGTCTTCGTTGACGTCCAGCGTTCTCCAGCCTCCGGCGTCTAGACTGCAGCTCTGCACAAGACGTTTGGCCATAGGAGAAATGCTCGTGCCCAACTGAGCCTGGTTTCTCTCCAGGTTTTTATCATTTACTTTCGCCAATTGGTGAAGTTTTTTCCTCGCCGCTGTCGCCACTACACTCTAAAAAATATTGTTTAGACCAAACAAAAAAAATTAACGCAACAGTTTGCATCAATATATTCAAGTTAAAACAACATCTAACAATTGAAGTTCAGACAACAAACTTTATTATGTTAGCCAAATGGCCTTTTCCTATTCAGTCAGTGTCACTTTTACATAGCATAAACTCCATTTTTAAGTTGAGTACTCAAAAATTAAGTTGTTTCAACTCCCTTTTTTAAATTAAAATTTAAAATAAATCCAGTGTTATGTACTTCAAGTTTTCAAGTTTAGAACCTCAAATAAATTAAATAGCTGAAATTGTTAATTGTATGTTTTTAAATATACTGTTCATTTAGTTGCTTGTAACAAATACATTCAACAACATTTTTGATTTCCAGTAATTTTTTTTTTGTTTTAAACCACAGTCTTTCAGTATTTTACAAAACAAAAATATGTACTGTCTCATATAAACAGTATGAAAAATAACAAAAAACATCAGCTTGTGGACTTAAAAATACAAAACAACATAAAGAGCAAAATCTACTCTGAAATAAGTAGAGACTTCAGAAAATAATGTTCTTGAGATGCATTACTTTTGCACTGGCCTTCAGTCCATCAAGTTCGAGAAACTTCACAAGTATATTTAAGTGCCTTGAGGTAGTTCAGATTCAGAGTATATATTTTGCCCATCAGCAGACCACAGCACCTTGAAATATCCATTCCATTTAGGATTTTTATGCCCTCAACTATGATGGTTTTCATCTTGTGGTTCAATTCCAGAGTAGACTGATCACTAATAATGGCAATTGTCATTACTTGCCTCCTTATTAAGGTCCTCCTCATTAAGGTCCTTCTCAAATTCTTGTGTATTTTTGTAAAGCAAGAAAAAAACCTTTTTTGAGTCAAAAAGCACTGCTAACATCAACTGTATTTACCAGGAGTAGCCAACACTCTAGTGGAATGGAGAACATTGATTTGGAAATTAAATAAAACTCAGATATGAGTTTTATTTAATTAAATGTAAAATGTCCTTGGTGCCAAACAGTCTGCCGAAAAACCTGTCCAGACTTGCTTCTTGCTAGTTCAGAGGTGGAGGAGCTCTGAAATCCAGACCTCCATTTTTGTAGAAAAATTGAATTATCAACCCAATTTCTTTGGGTTGCTACTAGTTAAATATTGTTTCAAACTAATTGACTGACATATTTACCCTTAAATTAGCTGCATTTTTTAGTTGATGTAATTAGCAATATTTTCCTGTTGTGACAACCTAATAAAATAATTTAGACAACTTAAAAGTTTTAATCTAATCGGCAATTTAGAATTTTTAAGTTACAACAATGTATTAAACTATGTAATGGTAACAGACCTCTTGAGTAATTTTTTAGAGTGTAGCTTGCACGGTTCGGGAACTGTAGAGCTGCGCATCGATGGATTTGCTCTTCAGTGTTTGGACTCAGTTGTGAATATTAAACCACACTGACCTGAACTGAACTTAAACTCTGAAAACTGGACTGACACCGTTTCAATTTACTATAATCTTCTATTTGAAGCTGCTTTGACACAATCTACATTGTAAAAGCGCTTAAGAAATAAAGATAAATTTAATTGAAAGCTCAGATTCTCTGATTATCATAATTAGTTTTGTTGCCAGAGTATCATTATTATTCACACCTTACAGATGTTGATCTACCTTAGTTGCACACACTTTGTAACATTTTAAACATCAAGTTTAAGAGTCTCTTTAACGCTTATGTTTATTTTATTATAAAGAGATCAGATATTTTGTTTAAATATTTTTGTTTTTGACTATTAAAACTATTTGCCTTAGTAATGTTGGTAAATTAAAATAAAAGTGATTACACAAAAAAAAAAAAATCCTAATATTCCTGAATGTATTGTTAAAAAATATTCAAAAATGATCGATATCGACATGATATCCTGATCATTTTGTTTGCAATATCGCCCAGCCCTAGCTGTCATCATGGCAAAGATAAAATAAATCCGTAATCAGAAATGAGTTATTAAAACTATTATGTTTAGAAATGTGTTGAAAAAAATCTGCTCTCCGTTAAACCGAGGAATTCAAATATAACAGGAGGGCTAATAATTCTGACTTCAACTGTATGAAGCTGTAGTTTGGCACATGCAGTTCTCCAGTAACAGTGAATGATTTCTCTGTAAGTCCAGTAGTTTGTTAAAGTGGGCCACGGAGCCGCTGTGCCTCGCGGTGCTCTGGATATTTCTGCTTCGCTAGAGTTTAACTGGACTCACCAGCGATTCTCAGACTAATTAAATTAGCCGCGATCAGAGGTACTGAGGAGCTTTGTACTGGACACAACACTGAGCCGCACGCCTGGAGCTCAGAGACCAGAATCTGTCATTTACAGTTTCTCCCACTGACCCCAGGCCTTCATTTGGCTGAGCGAGAGACAATTATCAACTGATAATAAGAGGAGAGACGTATATACAGTTGAAGTCTCCTGAATTATTAACCCCTTGAAGTTTGTATATGTTTTAATATCCATTCATTAATTTTCCTTCGGCTTAGTCCCTTATTTATCAGGGGTGGCCACAGTGGAATGAACCGCCAACTATTCCAGCATATGTTATACACAGCGGATGCCATTCCAGCTGCAACCCAGTACTGGGAAACACCCATACACACATTTTAGTATACCCAATTCACCTATCACATGTGTTTGGACTGTGGAGGGAACTCACGATGCACATGCACAGCCATAAGTTCAGCAAAATTGACTTAACTGACACATTTAATAACTAATGACTAATTTAAATCATCATATAAGCCATAATCATATAATAAATACACAAAGAAATGCTTATTCTGATATATGTTCACTATTAGGAAGGTTTCTACGCAAACTCCTATTCTCGATTCAGCATCTGATGTTCAGTATCGGCGAACGGCTCCAGATCAGTCCGATCATGACCATCATGCATTACTGAGATGAAGCGTCTCTCATTAGCATGGTGAACTTTGCAGCGGAAACATGAAAAGTTCAGCTCCTCACAGGCGTAATTATGTGGTAAGCGGTGAGATTATTGAATGTGAAGAGAGTAATGGTGTTCATTTGTGAACGTGTGTCCTCCCTGATGATCTTTCATCTCTGCACACTCTTTCCTGATTACGTCCAAATCAAGAGGTTCCTCCGCTGCCATTAGTGCCGCTTTTGTCCCTGCAGTGGGACGGAGGACGACCAGAGGAAGAAATCGTACACTTCTTAAAGAAATCTTCGGGAATTTATAGAGCAAGTACAGCTCAGATTAGGCCTAAATAATATAGCATCGATGTCGCGGTGTATGTTGTGCAATAGTCAGGATTACATTTAATAAAGATTCAAGATATTATTACATTTTATTTTATTATTAATGCATAAAATTGGCGACACGGTGGCTCAGTGCTTAGCACTGTCACCTCACAGCAAGAAGGTCACTGGTTTGAGTCCAGGCTGGACCCATTTGACGTTTCTGTGTGGAGTTTGCATGTTCTCCCCATGTTGGCGTAGGTTTCCTCCGGGTGCTCTGGTTTCCCCCACAGTCTAAACACATGTGCTATAGGGGAATTGATGAACTAAATTGGCCGAAGTATATGAGTGTGTATGGGTGTTTTCCTGTACAGGGTTGCAGCTGGAAGTGCATCCGCTGTGTAAAACATATGCTGGAATAGTTGGTGGTTCATTCCGCTGTGGCGACCTCTGAAATAAAGACTAAGCTGAAGGAAAATTAATGAATGAATCTTGCATAAAATGATGAATGAACTGTGGTGCTGATTAACTATAATCACATTGCAATATCAGTGCTGAAACGATATATTGTGCAGCTCTAGTACAGAAGACTAACTCAAATAGCACTTAAAATGCTTAAGAAATTATCAAATAAGTCAAATAAGTGACGCTTTACTGAGACACTGATAATCTTATAAAAAGCGAAGAGACACAATGTCATCATATCATGCAATTTTTTTATTGTTGAGCCTATATTTTGAGGTTTGTTTTTAAGGTACACGCTCAGAAATAAAGGTAGAAAATCTGTCCTTTTCCAAAGGTAGATTTTTGTTCCTATAACAGATCATTAAAGGTGTATATTAGGCTACCTAAAAAGTACTATGTGTACCACACAGTATACTTAAAGGTACTAATGTTAACCTTAAAGTACAATGCATGATCAAGCAATGCATTCACCAATACACAATGCATTTTACAATAGCGGGTTGTAAAAAATGTTGTAATACCTTTCTGCATTTTACAATCAATCAATCAATCAATCAATCAATCAATCAACCAGTCTACCAACCAACAAACCAATCAATCAAATTAAAGACACCCAAAGTGAACCAAAGTGCTGTACAGAAGACTAATGCTGTGTCCCAATTCGCATACTTATACTACGCCCTAAAAGTATGTACTTTTTTGTGGAGGAAAAATATCTACTTTTGAGTGTGTAACAGAAAAGTATGCAAGCTTTGGGACATACTACTTCCTCGTTACACAGATCGTTGTGTTGCTTAGTTAAGAGCCCTGTCCATCATCCAGATTTCTGTCGTATTTAATTTCCTACCTTATTGGAGAAGCAGCAGCAGGATAATCTCCCATTCACGAGTCTTTCATGCAGAGAAATCTCCTCAGGTCTTTGGATAATTCTGCATTCAGACGGTAATGTCCAAACACGTCTTTATATAAGTTCAGTATTGTTGTTGCAGATGAAATATAACACAGACAACGCTATTTAAATATCCTCCAGTGGGCTAGATATTAACTAACAGTCATACAAACATCTTTACCGAAGCCTCTCTGCTTGACGGTTGGTCTCGTGCGTCCATCATGTTTGTAGTTTGTTTACACTTTTCACCCGCGTTTTGTAGTTCTAATCGAATTCACGTCCAACGCGCAATGCACTGTGGCCAATATCAGCGGTTAGAGTATGGACGCTTCCACACTTAAAATTTTGACCGGAAATAGTAAACCATCCGGGAATTTTCGGCATACTCTTTTCAACATACTACGATTTGGGACATACTAATTCCATTTTCACATACTATTTAGGACGGATAGTATGCGGATTGGGACGCAGCATGTAATTCAGTAAACTTCAGTAAAATTCAGTATGCAACTGTAAATGAATGCTATCATAACTAAGTGCAATGCACGATTAAGCAATGCATTCACTAATATGCAATGCCTTTTACAATAGCAGGTTTTAAAAAGTACCAAAAAATAGACATTATTCTAGATGTTAGTACAAATATATGCCTATCATAGACAGACAGTACAGTATGAACATCACTTGAATATGTTTGTTAACTCACAGTGCGTTAACTAATGTTAACAAGCACAACTGTGGATGTTAATAATGCATTAGCAAATGCTAAACTATGATTAATAAATGCTGTACAAGTATTGTTCATTATTAGTTCATGTTGGTAGATACTTTAACATCAACTAATGGAGCATTATTGCATGTTCACTGTATATCTTTGTATCCAGGCAAGGCAAGTTTATTTATATAGCACATTTTCTACACAGTGATAATTCAGAGTGCAAGAATAAAAGAGACATAATATACAACAAGTAAAAATAACAACAGGTTTAAAAGGAATAGAGAAAGAAAGATGCAATCAGATCCGTCCATCTGCTGACCTTTTGACCCCTCTAAAGCATCAGTTCTCCTCCTTTTTTTTGGCTGATGCAGGATCAGGTGAGGGCGAATCACGGCGGCTCTCTGACATCAGGAAAGCTTGTGCATTTTTTAATCCCCGCTAAAAATACCAGACTTTGCGCAGAAGAGGGTCAGAGCCCTGTCATATCAGGTTATGTCTGCCCAGGATACATGTACAAGTGTATCATGATCCATTTTGTGAGAGCATAGCTGATGAATTATAGATGGCGGCGACTCAGGCGGCCCGCGCAGGTTGCGAGAAGTGCCGCGCTTGTTTTCTCCTCGTCGGTTTCGTGTTTTCTCTTCCCCGAGGCGAGATTCCTTTCCTCACCGCGTCTCCTTTTTGTCAGAGGTTGTAGGTGCATTTTCAGCGGCGAGGTAAAAGCAGACCAACACGCTGAATAATTTAGCACGCCGTGTTTGAACAGGTACAAAAATAATCCTGTCTCTGTGTCTTTGAGAAAGCGAAGCTCTACTCGCAGATCAGAGAGGCGAATGAAATATTAAAGGTTACAGCGAGCGCTCCTGAGAGAGCAGGTAACTGCACGGCATCAGATGCGTTTGGTTTATTCATGCCGATCTCTCTCTGTAAACACAGCAGAGGATACTTTCCTTTTTCCTCTCAGAAAAGCCACCTACATTTAGGCACCTGAGGGAGCTCCACTGAGCCTTTATAACCTCCATCAGCAGGTACATCAGTGACTCCAGACGACGCACGTTCTCCATTTCCAGCGTAAGTGAAACATACACTCTCATAAATATAGGTACAAGACCTGTCACTGGGGTAGTACCTTTTCAAAAAGTACACTTCTCTATCTTACCGGGCCACGTATGTGCCTTAAAGATACATATTATTACCTAAAAAGCACAAATGTGAAAGCAGTGTTTCCCAACCCTGTTTCTAGAGGCACACCAGCAGCACATAATTTGGATGTCTACCTTATCTGACCTATTCATTACAGGCTTTGGAGTCCCTTCTAGTGTTCTGATGAGTTGATTTAGTTCAGGGGTCATCAATCTCGATCCTGGAGGGCCGGTGTCCCTGCAGGGTTTAGCTCCAACTTGCCTCAACACACCTGCCTGGATATTTCAAGTATACCTTGATTAGCTTGTTCAGGTGTGTTTGATTAGGGTTGGAGCTAAAATCTGCAGGACACCGGCCCTCCAGGAACAAGTTTGGTGACCCCTGATTTAGTTGTTTGGTTAGGAAGAGAAAATGTGTACTGTTGGTGTGCCTTCAGGAACAGGGTTGGGAAACACTGCCTTAAAGGTACAAAAGTCATTCATTCATTTTCCTTCGGCTTAGTCCCTTATTTATCAGGAGTCGCCACAGCGGAATGAACTGCCAACTATTTCAGCATATGTTTTACTTCCAGCTGCAACCCATCACCGGGAAACACCCATACACACTCATTCACACACATGCACTACGGACAGTTTAGCTTATCCAATTCACTTATAGGTCAAGTGTTTGGACTGTGCACGCTCAGAAAGAAAGGTACGCGAGCTGTCACTGGGGTGGTACCTTTTCAAAAGATATACATTTGTACCTAAAAGGTCCATATTAATACCTCAAGGGTACATATTAGTACCTAAAAAGTACTTCCTCTTAAAAGTTGTAGGTACTAATATATACTTTTGAGGTACCAATATGTACCCTTTAACCTCTCGCTCTCTCGGTCTGTGGTTCCCTCATGCTTTAAGACAGCTACTATTGTGCCAATACCGAAATCAGCTAAAACCACATGCTTGAATGACTGGCGTGCGGTTGCACTGACACCCATCTTCAGCAAGTGCTTTGAGAAGCTGATTAAAAACCACATCTGCTCTGTACTGCCCGCTAACACTGACCCTCTGCAATTTGCATACAGAAACAACCGCTCCAACGATGATGCTATTGCTTTCACCTGTCTCACCTGGAAAACAAAAACACATATGTGAGAATGCTGTTTGTTTCTACACCCTTATTTGAGGTGGTAGTTCATTCTTGAAGCTGACGAGGTGCACTACTCCTGTTTTTTTTTTTTAGATGAAACTTGAAAGATACTGGTAGCACATTCTGGGGAGGTAGCACAGATCGTCAGAGCACCGGCCCATGCCTATACTAGATCTGATTGAGACGCAGCCCTGGTCTTGCTCACTGTTGGCGATGGTGCGGTCAGTGGGGGTCGAGGAAAAGGCCTCAGGTTTGAGGTTAATTAACACAAAGAGAGAGAGACTGAACTGAAAGCCTGGCCGAGAACGATGCTACTAACGATGGTGATCTGATAGCAATTAATGCTTTGACAGGCCCCCAACCTGCCTGCAGGCCCCTCGGTGTGTATCACGGCATAAATTATTCTGATGCAAAGAAACTCTGTGATACGGCGCACTAATGACTCCAGCTTGGGTCATTTCTGCATGACAATCTTCCCTGTACAACACCAACATGATTCGGGTTTCCATCTTATCCCTTTGGGGTCTGAGGGGGTTTTGGGAGACAGGAGAACTTCTGATGTGCCCTGACATGTGTGCTTTTTTTCCAGATGCTTATAAACATATACAGTGCTCAGCATAAATGAGTACACCACATTTTGAAACTGAATATTTTTATTAGTTTCTCATCGAATATAAGTCATACACTCGCCGGCCACTTTATTAGGTACACTTTACTAGTACCGGGTTAGACCTCCTTTTACCTTCTGAACTGCCTTAATCCTTCGTGGCAAAGATTTAACAAGCTATTGGAAATATTCCTCAGAGATTTTGCTCCATATTGACATGATAGCATCTTGCAGTTGATGCAGATTTGTCGGCTGGATATCCATGATGCCAATCTCCCGTTTCACCACATCCCAAAGGTGCTCTATTGGATTGAGCTCTGGTGACTGTGGAGGCCATTTGAGTACAGTGAACTCATTGTCATGTTCAAGAAACCAGTCTGAGATGATTGGCGCTTTGACATGGTGCGTTATCCTGCTGGAAGTAGCCATCAGAAGATGGAGACACTGGGGTCATAAAGGGATGGACATGGTCAGCGACAATTCTCAGGTAGGCTGTGGCGTTGACACGATGCTCGATTGGTACTAATGGACCCAAAGTGTGCCAAGAAAATATCCCCCACACCATTACACCACCACCACCAGCCTGAACCGCTGATACAAGGCAGGATGGATCCATGCTTTCATGTTGTTGACGCTAAATTCTGAGCCAACCATCCGAATGTGTCAGCAGAAATGGAGACTCATCAGACCAGGCAACGTTTCTCCAATCTTCTACTGTCCAGTTTTGGTGAGCCTGTGTGAATTGTAGCCTCAGTTTCCTGTTCTTAGCTGACAGGAGTGGCACCCGGTGTGGTCTTCTGCTGCTGTAGCCCATCCGCCTCAAGGTTGGACGTGTTGTGTGTTCAGAGATGCTCTTCTGCAGACCTCGGTTGTAACGAGTGCTTATTTGAGTTACTGTTGCCTTTCTATCAGCTGGAACCAGTCTGGCCATTCTCCTCTGACCTCTGGCATCAACAAGATATTTGCACCCACAGAACTGCCGCTCACTGGATATTTCCTCTTTGTCGAACCATTCTCTGTAAACCCTAGAGATGGTTGTGCGTGAAAATCCCAGTAGATCAGCAGTTTCTGAAATACTCAGAGCAGCCCGTCTGGCAGCAACAACCATGCCATGTTCAAAGTCTCTTAAATCCCCTTTCTTCCCCATTCTGATGTTCGCTTAGAACTGCAGCAGATCGTCTTGACCATGTCTACATGCCTAAATGCATTGAGTTGCTGCCATGTGATTGGCTGATTAGAAATGTGCGTTAATGAGCAGTTGGACAGGTGTACCTAATAAAGTGGCCGGTGAGTGTATACTTTTGGTGCATTTGAACAAAACCAATTTATTAAACCAATATATTTATTAAAATCATACTGTATATTACACGAGCTGGATTCACAAGTCAATCACAAGCATTGATAAATAGAGTAGAGCAAAGATGCTAATTAAATAAAGAGCGCTTTATGATTGTCTGCAAGTCTCTCAGTATCCAGCTAAACAAATTATATAAACCATTATAAAATAACACCGTATAGTCTTCATCATATAATATATAAATGCAATTAATCTCTCCTGAAGTTACCCCAATGCTTTAAAACTGGCTTGAAATGCATACATTCACAGTGCCTCAAAAACACATGCACATTTTGGGTTACTTTATAATAAAAAAATGCAATAACTCCACAAAGCATGCGTGTTTTCAACTCTGGTTCCTGGTCAAATATAATCCTGACTTGACATTGCATATCCTGAGATGTGACTATTTGTG
Organism: Danio kyathit; assembly: GCA_903798195.1. NCBI lineage: Eukaryota > Metazoa > Chordata > Actinopteri > Cypriniformes > Danionidae > Danio > Danio kyathit. Next base: position 1,912,587 of record LR812524.1, on the reverse strand, counting down.
AATGCACACATTATGATATCGTTATTAAAAGGATGTATTGCCCTACTGCATACTGTATCTGCATTCAAGCACAGCACTTAAAAGACTACTCTTCATACTTTTTCTCAGTAACAAATACACGGTTGCCTGAAAGTGCGCAGGTTATGTAACCGCGTCCGTTGAGTTGTGGTTGTCGTCTCTCACAGGTGTGTTTATTGCAAGCGGTCAGAATTACTCAAGCTTTTCCTGTTAAACACTCAGCTTTCTCTTCATCACGAGCTGCTTATCTGCTTCTCTTCACATCTCCAGCTGCGCTCATCTGTCACTCGCTTCTACAGCCAATAAATAACACTCATATTAGGCTCTATGTGTATGTGTATGTGTGTGTGTGTGTGTGGATGACACATTCTCTGAAAACGTAGAGCTGCACAAAATATCGACGAATTATCATTATTGTGATAATAGTTTATGCATTATCTGTGTTGCAGAAAGGTGTGATAAATTAGATTTAATTTCTGTGCCTTACTTTGTGTTGTATGCATATTAAGATGTTTATACAGATTTGGCCAATCTGATGGTGCTGTACATTGAAATGGGAAATATGTTTCTTCTGGAATGTTTCATTGCACATTTCAGATCACAAATCCACTAGAGAGGGTGCTATGTGCATTATTGCAGATCTGAAATGCATTGGTACGTTTGTTGTATGTTTCAGATGACAAATCCAATCAATTAATCAATCAAAATTGTACTTAATTGTGTGCACAGAGATGGACAGAAATTCATATTTGACACTGGCAAACAACAAATACAACACACACTTACCGGCGACTTTATTAGGTACACCTACTACTACCGGGTAGGACCCCCTTTTGTCTTGAGAACTGCCTTAATCCTTCATGCCATACATATTGTCATGATAGCATCACGCAGTTGCTGCAGATTTGTCGGCTGCACCTCCATGATGCCAATCTCTCGTTCCACCACATCCCAAAGGTGCTCTATTGGATTGAGCTCTGGTGACTGTGGAGGCCATTTGAGTACAGTGAACTCATTGTCATGTTCAAGAAACCAGTCTGAGATGATTGGCGCTTTATGACATGGTGCGTTATCCTGCTGGAAGTAGCCATCAGAAGATGGAGACACTGTGGTCATAAAGGGATGGACATGGTCAGCAACAATACTCAGGTAGGCTGTGTCGTTGACACGATGCTCAATTTGTGCTAATGAGCCCAAAGTGTGCCAGAAATATATCCCCCACACCGTTACACCACCATGACTATGAGGCGCCAGAGTGGAGAATAGTCAAGCGAACGCAGAGAGACCGAGTGCTGGCACGGGAGAGAGAGCATTAAAGTTACTATTACTAATACTACTGTGTTTACTAATTTGTTTCCATGGCTTCTATTTAATGTAAAGATGACACATTTTGTTAATACAATTGTAACGTTTGTGAATAATTTGCACTTTATTTAAGATAATTTGAGCAGTTTTGCTCACCTCAAAATGGCGCCTTTATACACCACCAGCCTGAACTGTTGATACAAGGGAGGAAGGATCCATGCTTTCATGTTGCTGACGCCAAATTCTGACCCGACCATCCGAATGTCGCAGCAGAAATCGAGACTCGTCTGACACCAACAACCATGCCACGTTCAAAGTCACTTAAATCAGCTTTCTTCCCCATTCTGATGCTCGCTTTGAACTGCAGCAGATTTTGCCTAAATGCATTGAGTTGCTTGCATGTGGTGGTGGTGGATGAGGAGACCCCCCCCCCCCCATTGTGTAAAGCGATTTGAGTGTCTAGAAAAGCGCTATGTAAATGTAAGGAAATATTATTATTATTATTGTTATGTGATTGGCTGATTAGAAATTCGTGTTAGCGAGCAGTTAGACAGGTGTACCTAATAAAGTGGCCGGTTAGTGTACAATTCTTAAAAAAATATAAAACACATGCGACACATAAACCCCCCCAAAAAACACAGTATTATTTTAATTGTGTTCATGGAATTTAACCGGAAAGAGAAACTTCTGACCATGTCCTCCCCAGGTGTGTGTGTGTGTGTGTGTGTGTGGACGCTGCTCAGTTGCTTATGCTGCTAAAAGGAGCAGATTGATCTAAACCTGTAGAGAAAAGCTCAATAATCTGCTCTCTAAAAGTCTCCCCCGACGGGCCGTCTGTTTGCACCCGAGTGGCGTCGGGCGTCCCATGGCCGCCTGATTGGATCCCCGCTGTGGGAACGGGCCGTGACGGGCCGCTGGATCTCCGACCTGTTATCCAAATCCCAGCAGAAACTCACCATGAACACACACTGTCCTTTTTGCACTCAGAAAACTCATATAAATACCAAAAAGAGGAGATTTGAAAAAGAGCAGTGTGAGTCCCACCGTGTGATAATTGCAAGGTACCTGCTTCGCCTCACCGATGAAAGAAGCAGCAAAATCAAGCCTGAAATGAGAGCCAAACGTTTATCTGAACTTCAATGTGGCCAGAGCGCTCAAAAATTACACGAGCTGGATTCACAAGTCAGATGCATGAAATATAATAAGCCAATCACAAGCATTGATAAATACAGCAGAGCAAAGATACACATTAAATAAAGAGCGATTGTCTGCAATTTTAGCAGTATATAACATGATAACATAATGCAACACCGTATAGTCTTCATCATTTATTAATTTTCCTTCAGCTTAGTCCTTATTTATCAAGGGTCACCACAGCAGAATGAACCGCCAACTATTCTGGCATATGTTTTTACGCAGCGAATGCCCTTACAGCCGCAACCCAGTACTGGGAAACACCCATACACACTCATTCGCACACACACTCATGCACTACAGACAATTTAGTTGATCCAATTCACCTATATTCACCCATCCGGGACTCAAACCAGCAACCTTCTGGCTGTGAGGCCAAAGTGCTAACCACTGAGCCACCATTAGAATTCCTTGTGTCTGAATGGTTTAAAACTGACTTGAAATGCAAACACCCACAAGGGCTCAAAAACACACACACAAAAACAAAACAATGAGAGTCAAAAGTTTACCTGAACTTCGGTGTGGCTGGAGCGCTCAAAAATTACACGAGCTGGATTCACAAGTCAGATGCATGAAATATAATAAGCCAATCACAAGCATTGATGAATAAACAAATTTAATCACCAAATATAACACTGTATAGTCTTCACCATTTAATATATAAATGCAATTAATTTCTCTTAAAGTTACAAACATTATAATTCCTTGTGCCTGAATGCTTTAATACTGCCTTGAAATGCATACACTCACAAGGCCTCAAAACACAGACACACACACAAAAACAAAACAATAAGAACCAAATGTTTATTTGAACTTCAATGTGACCAGGGGCCTGTTCCATAAACCAAGCTTAGAGAAAAAGCCAGGCTTATTTTGGTAAGTCAGGTTTATTAATGGCAGATTGGGTTTCATAAATCAAATTTATGATAGTTCAAACTCAGTTACTCTGGCAACTTATGCTGGGAAACTAGCCTGGTCCAGGGCAGGTTAACTCTCAGGCTAAGTCTTAAGTTCAAGCTTAAGCAAAGTAATGTTAACATTCACCTGCTGTAATTTGATGCCATTTTAATTCACTTAACCTCTTAATAAGGCTTAATGTTATAGTCACTTAATAGTAATTATATATACAAACATCTTTAACAATATGTTTATCTGAACTTCAATGTGGCCAGAGCGCTCAAATTACACGAGCTGGATTCACAAGTCAGATGCATGGAATATAATAAGCTAATCACAAGCAATGATGAATAAACAAATTAAATCACCAAATATAACACTGTATAGTCTTCATCATATAATATATAAATGCAATTAATTTCTCTTAAAGTTACAAACATTATAATTCCTTGTGCCTGTATGCTTTAATACTGGCTTGAAATGCCTACAGAGCCTCTAAAACACACACAAAAACCAAAAGCAATGAGAGCCAAACGTTTATCTGAACTTCAGTGTGGCCAGAGCGCTCAGAAATTACAAGAGCTGGATTCACAAGTCAGATGCATGGAATATAATAAGCCAATCACAAGCATTGATAAATAAACAAAGTAACTAACCAAATATTACACTTGTACAGCCTTCATTATATAATATACAAATGCAATGAATCTCTCTTGAAGTTACAAACATTATAAATCCTTGTGCCTCAATGATTTAATATAGGCTTGAAATGCATACACGGCCTCTAAAACACACACACACACACACACACACACACATACAAACACACACAAAAACAATGAGAGCCAAACGTTTATCTGAACTTCAATGTGGCCAGAGCGCTCAAAAAAGGTGTTGCATCAATGCTCAAACCTGGGAAAATGCATGAGTTCTAGCTTCAGAAAACATGCAGTGCTGTTAGATATTATAAAGCCATCAGAGCGCAGGCCCGGGCTCCCACTGAGCCTGTTAACATCTCCTACAGAACGGCTGCCAGAATCGGGGAAATGTCGGGCGCGTGTGGAGCCGGCGCACCTCCGCTCGTCCCTAATCATTATTTGATGACAGAAATCTGCGCGCATTACGGCGCCAGCGCTGTTCCTTAGCAACGCGCCGGGGATATTCAAACAATTTCATTAAAGTGTGACACCTCTTAGCAGGTGGCGGTGTGCGCGAGCAGATAAACACAGAGGTGCAAGCGACGGCGCTATTTGCCAACATCACAATTGATAACATCAATTCGGCGTCGTGTTTACAAGCCCTATGAAATGAAGCGAGCGTGTAAGAGTCGCTGAACCCCAGGCGCCCGCTGTCTGCTTCCCGAACGCTCAGGTAACGCCGCTATTCAGATGGAAAACGCTTGATTTACATTCCAATACCTGCACCGTGCGCTGGGAATTCTCATTGTGATGTAATGCCAGATGTGTGTGCACTGGTTTTGGTGGTTTATGAGGACTATAGTGGAGTACTCCGGTTTCCCCCACATTCCAAACACATGCACTATAGGGGAATTGATGAACTAAATTGGCCGTAGTGTATGTGTGTGTGAGAGAGAATGAGTGTGTTTGGGTGTTTCCCAGTACTGGGTTGCAGCTGGAAGGGCATCCTCTGCGTAAAACATATGCTGGAATAGTTGGTGGTTCATTCCGCTGTGGCGACCCCTGATAAATAAGGAATTAAGCTGAAGGAAAATGAAACCGCTCTAAATAGTTTGTATGATGAGGGATCACCTTTCATTGAGTTTATTGTCCTGTGAAACTTACTGAAATTGTCAAAACTCATCTTCACTTCATAAAGAGCATCTGCAAATTGCTGTAAAAAAGATTTCTGTCTTGTTTTATAAAATACAGAATACTTAAACATTCTTAAATTCTATTTTTATTTGAGAAGAGCAAATATAAATTCTTAGATACCTAAGATATAAATTCATATGAAAGTACTCTAAGGTTGCGTTTACACTGCAGATTTTGATGGTCAGTTCGGATTTTGTGACTGTATTCTAATTTTTTTTGATGACCCGCTTACATCAACTTTTAAAAGTGACTTGCATCCGATTGTCTGCATTTACACCGCACACAATGACAAGATGCAATGACCAGGAAAAAAAGAGCGGGCGCTTACTGACAGCTAATGATAAAAGAGCGCCCTTTTCTCCGTTCCAGTATTTAATCTGTTCGCAGGGCTTCTTTTTAAATTCTTTTTGACAGCTTGTTTTACTATAGTTTATGACAGAAAAGTCATCATTTGTCCATATTCTTTTAATTGAGGCTTTTTTTTAACCAGTAGGTGTCTTAAAGTAATGTCCATGGCGTGATTTATGCACATAGTGTATGCAAAGGTTTTGTATATTGTTTACGTGGCGGATATTGCGATCTCTCTTGCTCGCTAACATGCTTGAATACTTGTTATATGACAATATAAATGCTTTTTTTTGTTCTAGTATATGTAATGTAAGGTTTGGGACTGAAAATCAAATGAAAGCATCAGAGTTGAAGTCATTCGCTATGGTTTTTAATGACGCGTGACTTGCATTGGCAGGTGAAAATCTGGTCTACCTGCTTACACTGCAGACATGAGGGCACAGAGCTGGATGAAGTGTCTGGGAAAAGGGAAGTCAAGGAGTTCTCTCCTAAGACTACAGTCCCCGCGACCCAGCCCCGGAAAAGCGGATGAAAATGAATGAATGAATGAAACTTACTGAAATTGGGAAAAATCATTCACTCAAACTAATCTGTCAAACTATTATTTTTTTTAATCTGCTAAACTAAAATTTTTTTTCATGCTGTAAAAACGATTTTTTGTTTTTTCCATATAGAGACTATCTAAGCCAGGGGTGCTCAACCCTGTTCCTGGCGATCGACCTTCCAGCTGATTTCAGCTCCAACCCTGATCAAACACACCTGAACCAATTATTTAGAACGTGAGGAGCACTTGATAATTACAGGCAGGTGTGTTTTAAGGGCTGCAACTGAAAACTGCAGGAAGGTCGATCTCCAGGAATAGGGTTGAGCACCCCTCATCTAAGCATTCCTAAATTATATATTTACTTGAGAAGCACGATTACCTAAGATACACATTATCTAAAAAAGACCACTATGGCTCAGGGATCTTAAGAGAATCTTGTTTTCATTTTTTTGCATTTTTAAAAAAAGTATAAACTCACTTAAATTTGTAGGTATTTTATTTTGCATGTCGATTAAGCATCCCAATTTAAAAATGTTAAATGCAAAAATACAATTGTGTAAAATGACATATGACCTAACGTTGAGATTTATTTGGGCACACCTTGTGTATTCATAATTGAAAACTGTTTAAAATCATCATTAACATTCATTCATTTTCCTTCGGCTTAGTCTCAGAGGTTGCCACAGCGGAATGAACCGCCAACTATTCCAGCATATGTTTTATGCAGCGGATGCCCTTCCAGCTGCAACGCAGTACTGAGAAACACCCATACACACTCATTCACACACACTCATACACTACTGCAAATTTAGTCTATCAATTCATCTACAGTTGCAATCAGAATTATTCAACCCTCTGAATTATTAGCCCTCTTGTTTATTTTTTTCCCCGATTTCTGTTTAACGGAGAGAAAAAATTTTCAACACATTTCTAAACATAATAGTTTTAATAACTCATCTCTAATAACTGATTTGTTTTATCTTTGTCATGATGACAGTAAATAATATTTGACTAGATATTTTTCAAGACACTTCTATACAGCTTAAAGTGACAAAGGCTTAACTAGGTTAATTAGGATAACTAGGTTGGTTAGGGTAATTAGGCAAGTTATTGTATAATGATGGTTTGTTCTGGAGACTATCGAAAAAATATATAGCTTAAAGGGGCTAATAATATTGACCTTAAAATGGGTTTTAAAAAATTAAGAACTGCTTTTATTCTAGCCGAAATAAAACAAATAAGACTTTCTCCAGAAGAAATAATATTATCAGACATACTGTGAAGATTTCCTTGTTCTGTTAAACTTCATTTGGGAAATACTTAAAAAAGAAAAAAAAAATCAAAGGGGTTCAATAATTCTGATTGCAACTGTAAAACGCTTGTGTTTTGGCTGTGGGGGAAACCGGAGCACCACGCCAACACCGAGAACATGTAAACTCCACACAGAAATGCCAACTGACCCAGCTGGGACTCGAGCCAGTGACCTTCTTGCTGTGAGGCCACAGTGCAAACCACTGAGCCACCATGCCACCCTAACGTGGACTTTTCACATTCAAAATTTACTACAGGTTTCTATGAGTGTTTAGGGATAGGGGCTATAAAGTAAGCATTTTAATACTGTGTCACATTATGCCTATGAAGAGTTCTCATAAACCACCAAAACCAACAATGTGTGTGTCTGTGTGTTAAATTTGATGTTTGCAGTATTCTGTATTGCGGTAAATCCAAGTATACAGTAAATGTGCTCTTGGAAAACAAACAATTGAGCATCAGCTTGACAAAAGACAGTATAAAGGCTGCTGTCCTGCTGGTGAAGGGTCAGCTGTGTCAAATGAGAATGATTTACCTGAAATACACTCGCTGTGGAAATATCAGTCCGCAGGTGACAAAGGTGAGCTGGTCAATGTGTAGGGATTATTTACCTTCAGTTTTATGTGTAACTCAGACCACGGGAGCTGTGATAATCTTCTACCTGTGTCAACTGTGTATATGTCACATACACATACAGAAAAATGTAGTATAAAGGAACATGTATTATATGACGTTTAGTATGTTCATTTATATAACATGTAGGCAGAAAAGATAAATAACACACACAGACAAGAAACAAAAAATATGGATTTGGAAAATATGGATTATTTTTTTCATGCTTTCATAATTAAAACTTAATTAGAATAAGAAATCAGAAGAAATATAATGCACACTGTAAAAAAATGACAATGACTTTATCTACTTCTTTCTTTCTTCTTCTTCTTTCTTTTCGACTTAGTCCCTTTATTAATCTGGGGTCGCCACAGCGGAATGAACCACCAACCTATCCAGCATATGTTTTACACAGCGAATGCCCTTCCAGCTGCAACCCATCACTGGGAATTTATCTACTTTAATTAGTCAAGTTTCATTCTTTCATTCATTCATTTTCCTTTGGCTTAGTCTCTATTTCAGAGATCACCACAGTGGAATGAACCGCCAACTATTCCAGCACATGTTTTACATAGCGAATGCCCTTCCAGCCCCAACCCAGTATTGGGAAACACCCATACACACTCATTCACACACACACTCATTCACTACGGCCAATTTAGTTCATCAATTCCCCTATAGCGCATGTGTTTGCACCCTGAGGAAACCCACGCCAACACAGGGAGAACATGCAAACTCCACACAGAAACGCCAACTGGGCCAGCCGGGACTCGAACCAGCAACCTTCTTGCTGTGAGGCCACAGTGCTAACCACTGAGCAACCGTGCCGCCCTACTCAAGTTTCAACAATGTTTTCTATGCAAACTTTTTAGTCAGTTTGACTGATGTAAGTTGAGGGTTGAGATGATTAGAAAAGTTCATTTGATTCAACTAATAATAAAACAGGCAGCAGTAATTTTGTTACAGTGCAGAAAACAAGGAATGCAGAATATATATATATATACTGTATATAAATGTCTATTAAAACTCATCTGTGCATCTAAATCCAGTTTAAGATTTCATTTCACATTGCTTACCTGGTGTAAACGTCTCACTAAAATGAACCAATGAAATACTCACTGAAATGTGTACTTGTTTTTATATCCTGATGGGGACCTAAACCTGAATGCACGCAGACTCATGGGGACTAAATTGAGGCCCCTATGTTAAACATGCATTTCATTTACACAGAATGAATTTTTAGGGGTAGAGTTGGGGTAGAGGAAAGCATATTCAGTCTGTACAGTAGAAACAGCATTACAGCTAGGCTTGCCATGATATCTTTTTGTTGTTGTATGATATATTGCACCAAGTGGGGTTTATTTATAAACTAATTTCGAGAGGATCACCCCATCCACCCCTACTTCCACCCTTTTTCCTATAGGGCGAGACGGCGGCCCAGTGACTAGCACTGTTGCCTCACAGCAAGAACGCCGCCGGTTCAACCTCCCACTGAGTTTGCATGTTCTCTCCGTGTTCGCGTGGGTTTCCCCCGGGTTCCCCAGTTTCCTCCCACCGTCCAAAAACATACACCATAGCCAAACGACGAAACCAAATTATTACCTAAGACAACCTTAGTTTACACTTTTCACACGGCGACAAGCGGGGGAGTTCTCGAGACCTTTCTGAGCTCAAACTCCCCTCTCGCCCTTCTAACGGGAGGGAGCCTCGGGCTCGAGGATATACGCTAAGTGTGAACTCTTGAAAATATATTGCGATTTAATAATCAGGCATTGGAGTCAGAATGTGAAAATGAATATCCTAAATTAATAATAATAGTTACCAAAAAAGTGCAAGGTAAAAAAATAACAGAGGCTGTGATATCTGCTACCAGATCTATTTTCAGTTGTCAGACAGCCACATGAAAGTATACTATAGTAATTTATAGTAAATACTAGAGTGTTTTTTTAGCCATACTGACACTGACGGCTTCAAAAGAGATAGAGATGTTGCACAATCAGCTAACATGTTGCTAGAATTGTTTTCTTTATGTATGGGTGATATACACTCACCGGCCACTTTATTAGGTACACCTTACTAGTACCGGGTTGGACCCCCTTTTGTTTTCAGAACTGCCTTAATGCTTCGAGGCATAGATTCAACAAGGTCCTGGAAATATTCCTCAGAGATTTTGCTCCATATTGACATGATAGCATCACACAGTTGCTGCAGATTTGTCGGCTGCACATCCATGATGCCAATCTCCCATTTTACCACATCCCAAAGGTGCTCTATTGGATTGAGATATGGTGACTGTGGAGGCCATTTGAGTACAGTGAACTCATTGTCATGTTCAAGAATCCAGTCTGAGATGATTCACGCTTTATGACATGGTGTGTTATCCTGCTGGAAGTAGCCATCAGAAGATGGAGACACTGTGGTCATAAAGGGATGGACATGGTCAGCAGCAATACTCAGGTAGGCTGTGGCGTTGACACGATGCTCAATTGGTACTAATAGACCTAAAGTGTGCCAAGTAAATATTCCCACACCATTCTCTGTAAACCCTAGAGATGGTTGTGCGTGAAAATCCCAGTAGATCAGCAGTTTCTAAAATACTCAGAGCAACCCGTCTGGCACCAACAATCATGCCACGTTCAAAGTCACTTAAATCCCCTTTCTTCCCCATTCTGATGCTCGCTTTGAACTGCAGCAGATCGTCTTGACCATGTCTACATGCCTAAATGCATTGAGCTGCTGCCATGTGATTGGCTGATTAGAAATTTGCGTTAACGAGCAGTTGGACAGGTGTACCTAATAAAGTGGCCGGTGAGTGTATATTGCATCACCAGAAATGACTGGGGTCATGTTCATGTGTTGTGCGATAAGTCCATATATTGATTATTGTGGCAGGCCTAATTACAGCTATGAAAAGTCGTGCTGTTTGTTCAAACGACTTACTTAAAATAAGCTGAAACAACACAAGTCTTGAGTTTTTTTGGGGACAACTTAATTGTTTTATGTTCAGTCCACTTGACCTTCTAAAAGCGGATAAGTTAATTTAATTCCTTCTTATTGTTTGGAACTCAGCATTTTTTACAGTGTATAAGAACAAGTGTGTGTGTGTGTGTGTGTGTGACACTGAGAATCTTGTTGATCAATAACCCACCTGAACATCCACAGGTGTTTGTGTTGATGATGAAATCTGCCGACCTCTGACCTCTTGGCTCTCTCCTGCACGTGTGTCTTTTCTTCTCGGACACCTCCTGCAGTCATGATGCATCCCATGATTCTGTGCACCAGAGAGACAGAACAACAAACAAATGTTCAAGCTGCACAGAGGAGCGCACACTTTGCTTTGAATGAAAATAAGCTTGCACTTTCACCACAGACGGCCTGTGCAGTGCTGTTTTCCTGGAGGAGGAAGACCACATCAAATGTTCATTAATAGAAACATGTTCAATAATGAAGAATCTCCATCACAGACACATTATTTAAAGGAAGAGTCCATGTTTGAAGAACACCACAGACTACTTTAAAGGGTTCGCATCACGAGGATCACACTTTATTGAGTTGAAATTGCCAAAAAAGGAGCATTCTTCAAAACTAATCTGCAAAAATAATGCATTTCATGTCCGATACAGAATATGTATGCCAAGGGTGTCCAAACTCGGTCCTGGAGGGCCGGTGTCCTGGAGAGTTTCACTCCAACCCTAATCAGACACACCTGAACTAGCTAATTAAGCTCCTACTAGATATACTAGAAACGTCCTGGCAGGTGTGTTGAAGCAAGTTGGAGCTAAACTATGCAGGACAGCGGCCCTCCAGGACTGAGTTTGGACACCCCTGATGAATGCGTTCTTAAATCACATATTAACCTAAGATACACATTTTTGTTTTCTGCAAAATGTGTTCACATTAGGCCTGAAAACAAAACAAATATGGGCATCACGGTGGCGCAGTGGGTAGCACGATCGCCTCACAGCAAGAAGGTCACTGGTTCGAGCCCTTGGTAGCTCAGTTGGCGTTTCTGTGTGGAGTTTGCATGTTCTCCCCGTGTTGGCGTTGGTTTCCTCCGGGTGCTCCCGTTTCCCCCACAGTCCAAACACATGCACTATAGGGGAATTGAATAAGCTAAATTGGCCGTAGTGTATGAGTGTGTTTGTGTGTATGAGTGTGAATGCAGGAGTGTGTGGGTGGGTGTTTCCCAGTGTTCCCAGGGTTGTTTTTTTATGACCGTTTGTTTGTTTGTTTTTGATTGGCAGGGGTGTTTCTGATGGACACACAGAGGAATCTTCACTTCAGCTTCTGGATGAAGGATCTGTGCATTGGGGAGATAAACCTGAGACATCTGATGATGAGTACTCGTTTCTTTACGTCTACATTCATGCGTCTGGCTTTTATTCAAAGTGACTTCAGTTGCCTTCAGGTGTGTGTTTTATCATTCAAGTATTTCTGAGATTTAAACCCGTGAGGTTGCTCCTTGCTGAACCATATCTGTTTTGTTCTTGCTTAGTTGTAAATGTGTGACTTTAATACATCTGTCTGATAGTCTTCTTTAGAGAAAATGGCTATTTGGTTTTATTTTAAACAAGAACCTTGATTTTGAGTCTGGTCTGAATACTTTGAGTATTTCAGCATGGATGAATTTCTGAATCCGGGTTTCCAATGTAAAGCTAATCTTTTCAAAGTTGGTCTCAATGCTGGTCTCAATGCTCATCTCAATGCGGGTCTTGCAGGTTTCAATGCTGGTTTTGCAGGTTTCAATGCTGGTCTAGCTGGTCTTAGTGCTGGTCTCAATTCTGGTCTTGCTGTTCTCAATGCTGGTTTCAATGTTGGTCTTGCTGGTTTTAATGTTGGTCTTGCTGGTTTCAGTGCTGGTCTAGCTGGTCTCAATGCTGGTCTCAATTCTGGTTTTGCTGGTCTCAATGCTGGTTTCAATGCTGGTCTTGCTGGTTTCAATGCTGGTTTCAATGTTGGTCTTGCTGGTTTTAATGTCAATTCTGGTTTTGCTGGTTTCAATGCTGGTCTTGCTGGTTTCAATGCTGGTTTTAATTCTGGTCTTGCTGATTTCAATGCTGGTTTCAATGTTGGTCTCAATGATGGCCTTGCTGGTCTTAATGTGGGTCTTGCTGATTTTAATGTCAATTCTGGTTTTGCTGGTTTCAATGTTGGACTTGCTGGTTTCAATGCTGGTTTCAATGTTGGTCTTGCTGGTTTCAATGCTGGTCTTGCTGGTTTCAGTGCTGGTCTCAATGCTGGTCTCAATTCTGGTTTTGCTGGTTTCAATGCTGGTTTCAATGTTGGTCTTGCTGGTTTTAATGTCAATTCTGGTTTTGCTGGTTTCAAGGCTGGTTTCAATGCTGGTCTTGCTGGTTTCAATGTTGGACTTGCTGGTCTTAATGTGGGTCTTGCTGATTTTAATGTGGGTCTTGCTGATTTCAATGATGGCCTTGCTGGTCTTAATGTGGGTCTTGCTGATTTTAATGTGGGTCTTGCTGGTCTTAATGTGGGTCTTGCTGATTTCAATGATGGCCTTGCTGGTCTTAATGTGGGTCTTGCTGATTTTAATGTGGGTCTTGCTGATTTCAATGATGGCCTTGCTGGTTTTAATGTGGGTCTTGCTGATTTCAATGCTGGTCTTGCTGGTTTTAATGCTGGTCTCAATGATGGTCTTGCTGGTTTCAATGCTGGTCTTGCTTGTGTCAGTGCTGGTCTTGCTGGTCCCAATGCTGGTCTCAATGCTGGTTTTGCTGGTTTCAATGCTGATCTCGCTGGTCTCCATGCAATGCTGGTCTCAATGCAATGCTGTTCTCAATGCTGGTCTTGCTGGTCTCAATGCTGATGTCAATGCTTGTCTCAATGCTTGTCTTGTTGGTCTCCATGCTGATCTTGCTGGTTTTAATCGTGATCTCAATGCTGGTCTGGCTGGTTTCAATCCTTATTTCAATGCTGATCTCGCTGATCTCCATGCAATGCTGGTCTCAATGCAATGCTGTTCTCAATGCTGGTCTTGCTGGTCTCAATGCTGATGTCAATGCTTGTATCAATGCTTGTCTTGTTGGTCTCCATGCTGATCTTGCAGGTTTCAATCATTATCTCAATGCTGGTCTGGCTGGTTTCAATCCTTATTTCAATGTTGATCTTGCTGGTCTGAATGCTGGCGTTGCTGGTCTCCATGCTGATCTTGTTGATCTCAATGTTGGTCATGCTGGTTTCAATCCATATTTCAATGCTGGTGTTGCTGGTCTCATTGCTGGTCTCATTGCTGGTCTCAATGCTGGTCGCAATGCTGATCTTGGTGGTCTCAATGTTGGTTTTAATGCTGGTCTTGCTGGTTTCAATCCAGGTCTCAATGCTTGTCTTGCTGGTCTTAATGCTGGTCTAGACTAATGCAGTTGCGTTAGTGTAATGTTCGCTGCATCAGAATTTCTCTGCAAACGTGTTTCCATTATTCACATGAACTGTTTCACACCCTAACTCTAACCCCAACATAACCCTAACCCTGACTGCTGAGATGAGTGTAAAACAATTTAGCAAATTTTTTCTTCAAAATGTGGTATTTCCATCACTTGTTTCTCATGCAGTACTTAAATATGCATTAACACAGGGTGATGGAAATCCAGCTAATGCAAGGCAACTGAGGCTGTTATTGTATTCATCTACACAGAGGACACAACAGCAATAATCATGTTCAATTGCAAGCATGTTCCAATAAAAGTTCATGCAAGTTACAAGGAAAAAAAGTAGTTCAGAAACACTTCACATTGGACACTTGGCTTCTATTGCAGCTGAATATCTGTCTCTGTTACTCAACATCCTGCACAAACCTGCTGTTATCAGAGAAAGTGCAGTAAATAGTGCATTCAGGAGTCTAATAGGCACATATAACCAGCTCACTATCCACGGAAGATTTCTATAATGCTGAGATCTAATCACTGTACACTGAGCTGCTGTACAGACACACGCCATTCAAACAGAAAGAGCAGCAGACACACTGAATAGAGAAGCAATATAACCTTCCCTTAGAGAGAGCGTGTGTGTGTGTGTGTGTGTGTGTGTGTGTGTGTGTGCATGCCAATTTTAATTTGACAGAAATGAACTGACATTATTTATTCACTCTTGGTGCATCAGGCACTCAGCTGTCTGACGTGTGTGTGTGTGTGTGAAAGAGAGAGAGAATTGAATCTGTGTCTGTAGCTGTGTTTCCATCCAAAGTTTCTCATTTACTTCATGCACAAAATAAAAATAGCACATAAAACATGTGTGGATTTTCATCCCATGTGTTTAAGAGAATAATAATCACTTTCTGGCAGGGTTGCCAGGTCAAAGAAAATTGTCAGTTTTAGTTTATTTCCTCGTTCATACAGAGTCAATTACTGGATTCCCACAAAGGGGGAGGTTTAGCATATCTTGTCTGATATTTTGTAATACAGGGGTCCTTCGTTACATTCTAAAAATAACCCGCAATAGGTGAAATCGGCGAAGTAGTCAGCTTTATTTTTAACAATTATTATAGATGTAAGGCTGTAAAACCCCTCACTACACACTTTATACACTTTTCTCAGACATGCATTAACATTTTCACACTTTTTCCCTCTTGTTTAAACACTCTCAAAGTTCAAACCTTCATAGAAAAGTAAGTTCATTATTATAGAATAAATGCAAAGATCCAAACCTGTTGTCAGGCGCAAACATTCATCGTTCAGCAAAAGCTTTTGTGTGGATGATGTTGGCATCCAGCGTAATGTTCTTTATCCTGCAGTCACTGATCCACAAAGCTAAAGCAGACTCCATGCTTAAGTGGGTCGCACACCGGATGCGCCTTGCACATGACAGTTGGAAGTAATACATACCGGAGGCGCATATTCGCAAGTTATTAAAAATAAAATTATTCTGTGGCACTCAGAAATATGAACAGTGTCCTGAGTCATAGCTGGGCAGCCACCGACTTATATAAACCTGTGTTTACAATTTTAAAATGCATGGTGCTGCGTGAGGCGGTGCATCAGGCATGCAACCCCCTTTACGATGGTCTTGCTGCGGACAGTTACAGCCTTTTTTGCGTCCTTGTTGAAACTCATACTGCTAGTGATCAAAGATTTATGTTAAGTTGAACGCATTTTACTGTACAGGAGACACGGAGGAGATTGATTGATGGTGGTCTACAGCCAATCGGGATGCAAAACACAATGCGCTGTAAATAAAATTGTAAAAAATCTGCAAAACTGTGAGGCCAAAAAAGGTGAAGCACGTTATAGCGAGGCACCACTGTATACACTTAAAATACAGACTGACTTTCTGCACACCAAACAACCTTTATAAGTACCTCTGATGGTTTTACCCACTAACTTGCAGCATTATTTGGGTTGCTAGGTATGTATTACGTGGTCCGATTCAGTTTTCTTTTTATATTTGCAAGAGAGAATCTTGTTGGCGGCTATGATATGTTATAAAAAGTAACCCAAAAGAACTTCTGTATGTTTTCCTGATACTGCATATTCAAAAGAGCACAATTATGCAAGAAAACTGGCAACACTGCTTTGTTAAAACTTTCAAAATGACTTGATAGAATTTATTCTATTTTATTATAGTCTGTGCATACTGGCATTTCCATCCAGCGTTTTTAATTCAAAACTCTCACTGGAATCCAAATGTATGGTCACAGTGCTTTAATTTTAATTTTATGAAAACAAACTTCAATTTACTTCTAGAGCAGGGATGTCCAAACTAGGACCCGTGGACCAAAGTTGGCCCATTGTAACCTTTGATTTGGCCCACCATCCTATCTGAAAAGAGAGGGAGAATGATGGGGATGGTTTCAAGATTTTGAGACTTTGAGCAAATCAAGACGAAGGCAGATTCTGCTTGGCTTTTTTATTCACCATTGAACTCCTCTGTGTTATAAATGTGACTGTTTATGTTTTTATTGCAATAAGTTATCATTAAAAAAGTTATACTGCATTAGTTAATACTAATCACAGCTTTATTGTAAAATAGTTTGGTATATTTATCTTCGGCCCACAGCTCTCAATGATATTTGGTTTTTGGCCCTGTATATCAAAAAGTTTGGGCACCCCTGTTCTAGTGGATTCGTTGGATCTGCTCCAAATTTGGTGCAAGTTAAGCTTAGATGGTGCTGACCAAATGCTTTGAAAATCGTTTTGATAGACCAATGCATTTTTTCAAAACTCAACAACAAACATGACTATTGTGATGTCAGAAGCCTGTATTAACTGTTGATGTATCAATGTGCAATGCTTCGGCTTGTTTAAACCGTGCCAACTTCTGACTACTGTCATTGTAATCTTTCATTTATTGTTCAAAATGTATTTGACTATTAGTGGTTGTGCTAATGACTTTCAAAATATAAAAAAAATCTGACTCAGAAAATCTGTGAGAACATTTCCAAAAGTAGCTGATGGGTGATTCAGAAAAAGAGCTTTGTTGTTTCTGAAAGCATTTCACCAATGCTAAGTGCAATGCAATGTGAGCAATGCAAAGAAAACAGATAAAAACAACAACACCTGAACATTTAAAGTAAATAAAGACATGATCTAGTCATGGAAATGTCCTACAGAGCACCCAGGACTGACATTTGGACATTAAAAGTCAAATAAAGAGACAAAGTTTTCCGAAGAGAGAAACAATCAGGTTTAATGTAATTAATAGCATTTTTCTGCCATGGCATTTTGGCAGCCATTGCTTTTATGGCATCACATTTATCAAAACATTTCTTCAACACTCTGTGACACCATCATTCCCTGGAAGAACATCAGTCAGAGAGAAACCGTCGGAGGTCCTGTGGGATTCACGGCTGAATTTATGTGAATCATCACTCGCCGCACAGCTGACTCGCGCAAACAAATAATTGAATCGCCGTGAGTGCATAAAACACCACAATGGCTGATGTTACAGCATCTCTAACTGCTTTAACTAAGACCAGCACAGAGTAAACGTAAATCTGACGCACCACTTTCCCTTTATCTCCAGCTGCGTCTGCTTTCCATGTGTCCTAAGGTTAGAAAATGCATTAATTATCTCTTCAATCTCACAGTTCGTTATTTAAAACTTCCCCATGTTGATAGAAAACCTCTATCATTGATGGAGGTTTTGAGTTGTAGTGCTACATTCAGAAAAATGTCAGGCTATTTAAACCCAATTTTGGGTAGAATATTGACAAAAGAGGCAACCAATGGGTTATACATAGTTAAATTAATTTATTAGGACCAAATTTAACCTAATATTTAGGTTTGTAAATATTTAGTACAGTTTGTACAATGCAAAACAATTTGTGTTTACAACCAGCTTGTCTGCTGTATTGTTTCAGGCTAATGCAAAACTTAAATGAAATACATATGCACAGTATTGTAAACATGCAGGTCTTGTCATTAGCTCTAGATTACTCACAGGATGTTTTTTACTCCATGCTAATTTTCCATCCAATTAAATTTTTTTTTTATTTTGCATGGAGGACTCATTCTTCAGAAAATTCACATATCACATTTAAAAGCTCAGGTTACTTTGATTACAGCCATTGAAAACTGCTATTTCTAAAACTCCACCTCTATTTACCATTTGCAAGATGCAATACAATTTGCATTTACAACCAGCGTGTCTGTTGTATTGTTTAGGGCTAATGCAAACTTTAAATTAAATACATATGCACAGTATTGGAAACATACAGATCTTGTCACTAGCTCTAGATTACTCACAGGATGTTTTTCGCCTCATGCAAATTTTCCACTCAATTGAATTTTCTTTAACTTGCATGGAAGACTTAATTGAGATGAATATTGTAGGATTCAATATAAACATGTTGTGCATTTTACATTTGTCCCACCTATTGCAAATTCACCTCTGTTTGTGCCTTTGCATTTATATAATATACATGTGCAAATTCTAACATTTTTACTTTAACGTATTGACAAAACCAACCAATGAGTTATAAAATGTTAAATCAATTTAATATGACCAAATTTAACATTATTTAGGTACAATAACAATTTCCATTTACAATTAGCATGTCTTCTGTACTGTTTCCGGCAAATGCAAAATTTTCATTAAATATGCGCACGCAGTATTGTAAACATGCAGATCTTGTCCCTAGCTCTAGATTACTCACAGGAGGTTTTTCGGCTTAATCAAATTTTTCACTTAATGGATTTTTTTTTTAACTTCCACTGAAAACTCATTTGAGGTGAATATTGTAGGATTTGATATAAACATGTTGTGCATTTTCATTTGTCCCACCCATTGCAAACTCACCTATGTGCATTGCGTTTATGCATGTAGTCTACCTGCACAACTTCTTACATTTTTACTTTAACGTATTGACAAAACCAACCACAAGTTATAAAATGTTAAATTAATTTAATATGACCAAATTTAACACATTATTTAGGTACAATAACAATTTCCATTTACAATTAGCATGTCTTCTGTACTGTTTCCGGCAAATGCAATTTTTTTAATTAAATATGCGCAGTATTGTAAACATGCAGATCTTTTCACTTGCTCTAGATTACTCGCAAGATGTTTTTCGCCTCATGCTAATTTTCCACTCAATGGAATTTTTTCACTTGCATGCAAGTCTTATTTGAGGTCAATATTGTAGGTTTTAATATAAACATGCTGTGCATTTTACATTTGTCCCACCCATTGCAAAATCACCTCTGTTCGTGCATTTGCATTTATGTATGTAATCTACTTGTGCAAATTCTTACATTTTTACTTTAATGCAGTGACAAAACCAACCAATGGGTTGCAAAATTTTCATTAAATATATATGGACATTATTGTAAACATGCAGATCTTGTCACTAGCTCTAGATTACTCACGGGATGTTTTTTGCCCCATGCTAAGTTGTTCTTTAACTTGCATGGAAGACTCTTGCAAGACTTTTTTTTTGTTTCGTTTTTTGGTAGGTTTGATGTAAACATCAACATATTTTGCATCATTTGTGCCTGGTGCGCCTGCAGGATTTTATTTAAAGGTTTGCACATATCCAGCACCACCCTGATCAGAATTGTCCAATGAATGCATGCCTTTGCACACCTTTATTTAGTCTCATTCTTTCTTGCTTTGTCAATATATCATAGTGTATACTGTTTAATAATTAATTTAAATTATGTAAAAAATAAATAAATAAATAAATAAAAAGCAGCATTAATTCTCGCCACTGGTTTGTGCCACCCGGTGCAAATACACCTCTATTCGTACATTTTCATTTATTTTGTAGGTAATCTACTCATGTAAATTCTTATTTATTTATTTATTTATTTATTTATTTATTTATTTATTTAATTAATTATTTAATTAATTAATTATTTATTTATTTAATTATTTATTTATTTATTTAATTATTTATTTATTTATTTATTTATTTATGTATTGATGTATTTATGTATTTATTTATTTATTTATTTATTTTTATCTTCGGTGTGAAATCAGCATAATTCTGTGGGAAACACTTTGTTTAAACTATACAGTATATATAAAAAGCAAAGCTGTATTATTGTTTTGATGGCTTTATTTCTGACCTTCATCACTGTTCTTCCCAGAATGTCACACTCAGTAAAGACCCTTTTTATTAGCTTAATAAACACTTTTTAACCTCTAATTTGGCATCACTTTGTGCAATCGTCCCATCACCACAACAAAGTCATGTAGAAACAAGTCTACTGTATCTTTTTCCCATTTTAAAGCACAAGCTTTATTGCAGAAAGGAACATGTTGTGATTAGATTCCCTGGAATTAACTGGGAATGATCTATCATGTGTTGTAGTTGTTGTTGGATCGCGGCCGTGTGTTTGACAGTATGAGGTATACGTGCAGATATTCCTACATTCGCCAACACAGCCAGATTGATGGATGGTATAATAGAGCACTGCTCCGTACTGAAGGACATTAACGTGTGAATGATGTGTAGCCGACACATATTTAATATTTCATAACTCCGTAGTGAACAGTGTGTCAACATCTGTCTGACCCCGGCCCAGTACACAGGGCTCATATCAGAAAGCTGATTACTGACCTTAGCACAGTAATGGGCATGTTATCGATGAAAAAATCCTTCCCAGCGGAACCGCTAAAGGCTACAGCAAACTACAACACTTCTCTAACAACATCGCAGAGCAAACACTGCAGCGTTTATTGCTCAGAGGTTACAATCTTCTATCTCATGAGACGCAATGGAGTTCTCAATCAAATATCAACTTCGTCTAATTCTAATGTCAAAAACAGGCAAACACTGTGTCCTAACTAGAGTACATGCAATATATACACGTGATTAAAACAATCTTTTCCATGTTAATTTGAGACAGAACATGCAAAGTTTCTATTTCTGCAACGTAACAGCATAAAGTATTATGACAATAATAGCCTCATGCTTAATTCAATGTTAAATGGTTCTAATCCTAGTGTGAATGCAGTTTTTCTAGACCTTTGTAGTCATTCTAAAAATTCCAGCAGATCTTTAAATAAAATTACTAGCAGACATACACTCACCGGCCACTTTATTAGGTACACCTTACTAGTACCAGGTTGGACCCACTTTTGCCTTCAGAACTGCCTTAATCCTTCGTGGAGTAGATTCAACAAGGTACTGGAAATATTCCTCAGAGATTTTGCTCCATATTGACATGATAGCATCACGCAGTTGCTGCAGATTTGTCGTCCATGACGCCAATCTCCCGTTCCACCACATGCCAAAGGTGCTCTTTTGGATTGAGATCTGGTGACTGTGGAGGCCATTTGAGCACAGTGAACTCATTGTCATGTTCAATAAACCAGTCTGAGATGATTTATGCTTTATGACATGGTGTGTTATCCTAGGATTTAGGCAGTTCTGAAGGAAAAAGTCAGTCCAACCTTGTACTAGTAAGGTGTACCTAATAAAGTGGCCGGTGAGTGTATTGAATGTATAACATTTTATTGTATAATGACTATTATATTCTCAACCATGATTTACAGATGACAGATATACAAAAAATGTCACAATAGTGTATAAATAATTATAAAATATAGTTATATATAGATAAATTACAGGGTTTAGTACAGCTCAGAGTAAATATACTTTGTTTTGACATAAATATGTTACACTGAATTATAATTAACATTATTTCACATTTTGACTTTTTTTTTCTATAGTTATTTCAAACACAAAGTAGACACTTGCATTTAGTATACTTTTTATATAAAATTCAAAGTGTTCGTTAAATTTAATAATTTTGCATGCATACATTTGCATATATTTGCATTTGTTCAAGGACAAGTGCATTTGTTAATTTTTCTTCGGCTTAGTTTCCATTTCAGAGGTCACCACAGTGGATTGAACCGCCAACTATTCTAGCATATGTTTTACGCAGCGGATGCCCTTTCAGCCGCAACCTTGTACTGGGAAACACCCATACACACTCATTCACGCACACACACACTCATACACTACGGTCAATTTAGCGCATGTGTTTGGACTGTGGGGGAAACCGGAGCACCCAGAGGAAACCCACGCCAACACGGGGAGAACTTGCAAACTCCACACAGAAACACCAACTGGCCCAGTCGGGACTCGAACGAGCAATCTTCTTGCTGTGAGACCACAGTGCTAGCCACCATGCCACCTCATATATTGGTTCATTCATTTATTTACTGCATTGAAATGTACCTGATCAGTAAACTGTATTACTTAATGGATGAGTTTATTTATTTGTGTCAATATTTACCTACTTAAGTATTTTGTATTAATGCAGTGCATGCCATCAGGTGACTTACATTTTCGCTGGCAAATAATGAATCAATAGTGTTATTGCATGTGCTGTTTGCGTTTTATTCAGGCCTGGTTCACTTAAGCGATTATGCAAATCCGGGAACTCTCAAACCCTGCGCTGAATGAAATTTGCATGGTGCAATTCCCCATGCAGACACCTGAATGGTTTAAAAATGCAGAAATGATGTTTAGATGCAATGCCTGTAGTAATGCATGCATCATTTGATTATCATTTACAGCCATGATTACAATTCTCTTCACCCACTTTTTCAGCCTACTCTAGTTTTCAGGTGCTTAGTGAACAAGACTCAGGTTTGCTGTTTAGTGAACTCGCTTCTCAATGTTTACTCCAGATGGTTATACTGCAGACGTTTGATAAAAAGTTCTGGCACCAAATAAAAAAAAAAAAGAGCATGAAGTAACACAACTGAAGGGAGAGGAAGCAAAGTCTTGTTCCTTCACTATGACTAATTTACAAGTTTTCTTCCTGGGATAACAAGAACAAGGGTGAAAAGAGGAGCGATGAGATGAGAGGGCCGTTTGATATGTGTCTCTCAGGACTGCAGCGATGACAATTACACCAGGTTGAGTCTTGTGTCTGCGGTCAGTTCCAATGCTCATGCTAACAAGCCCCGATCCTCTGCTCGCTGCGCTGAGGAAGACTCCACACACAAACCAAAAGCAGAAAGGAGGATAAGAAACACAGCCGAGGCCCTAAAACAAGACCGGCGGAGTTTACTAAAGAAAATGCATCAATGGCGGCCAATGATCAAGGTGAAATATTCCCCCTCTCCCTCTCTCTCTCTGTGCTTTTGTTCAGTAGTAATGACCTGTTTTGATTCATCTTCTTCTACACCTTTCCTCTTTGGCCTTCAGCATTCACTCTTTCCCTTTCGCTCCATCCCCCCCCCCTTTTTTTTTCCATCGTCTTCCAGAGGCTTCATCCCACAATGGGCATCTAAACTCATTAAGTAAATTCTCTGAGAGTCATTAACGGGGGCTTTCTCTGAGCCTGAGATCTCATCCTTAATTAGGTGAGCGTTTTTGACAGGACGCAAAAACAAAAGCCGAGCAGCGTTTATTTTTGAAAAGGAGCAAGTCCCGCCAAGGGCCTCACGTTCTCCACTGCTAATGACTGCCTTTTTTTAAAAGAAAGAGTGAACGGGGAGGGAGGAGTGCAGAGGAGGGACGCCGAGAGGAGCCCGGCCCCAAACAATGGCCCTCGCTCTCGGGAGCCATGCTGCTCTGCGCTCCCTCACCAGGTGACCGTGTGTCCTCATTAGGAGACAATGGCCACTCGGTTGACTGGGGTAAACAGTGTGCCACGTGGGCGAAGGGCTTGTGTCGGTGGTTAATCGGGGTCTTTTAAGATCATCCTCTTCGCCCGTGTCTTGGCAGATCACAATGCTGGTCTGTCACTGGTGGGTGTTGGAGAATTTAGTTGGGTGTTTGACTGATTGGGTCATTGAACGAAGTGGTTTGGTATTTGATTGACAGATTTTGGCTGTTTTGGGTACTTTGGGGCAGAAATGTTTCCCTAACTAAGGTTCTATTGGTTAAGAGGTTTGTACTCTTAACATTTAATCAACTGAAGTAATTGCTGGGCTACTTAGTGGTTTAATGGATGCATTTTGAGGAATTGTAATATATGATGTCAGGGGTCTTGATTGGCATGTATTTGAACAAAGCAGTTTGGTATTTGATTGAGCATTGATCAGTATTTTGGGATCTTCCCAATAGATGTTTTTACTACTTTTGGGTTTATTGGTTAAATGGTTTGGTTTGGGTATTTAATTAATTAATGTAATAGTCAGACAACTTGCATGTGGAGGGATTTGGTTATTCATTTAATTGACAGATGAATTTTGAGGTATTTTGGGACCTGATTGATAAAAGTTGTCTGATTGGCTCTTTATTGCACCAATGGGATTGGCATTTAATTGACAGATTCATTTTTGAGGTCTTTGGGTCAGAAATATCTTAAAGTTTTTATTGGTGTTTATTAGTAGAGAGTTTTGGTTTGGAATTTACTTCAATTAAAATAACTGGATCACTTAGGGGTTTATTCAGAAGTATGTTGAGGGAATTGGTTAGTCATTTTATTGACGTCAATTTTGAGGTGTCTGATTGATAGAAGTTGGGTGTTTGACTGATTTCTTCGGGTGTCTGATTGATGCCGAGAGGAGCCCAGCCCCAGACAATAGCCCTCGCTCTCGGGAGCCATGCTGCTCTGCGCTCCCTTACCAGGTGACCGTGTGTCCTCATTAGGAGACAATGGCCACTCGGTTGACTGGGGTAAACTGTGTGCCTTGTGGGCGAAGGGCTTGTGTTGGTGGGTAATCGGGGTCTTTTAAGATCATCCTCTTCGCCTGTGTCTTGGCAGATCACAATGCTGGTCTGTCACTGGTGGGTGTTGGAGAATTTAGTTGGGTGTTTGACTGATTGGGTCATTGAATGAAGTGGTTTGGTATTTGATTGACAGATTTTGGCTGTTTTGGGTACTTTGGGGCAGAAATGTTTCCCTAACTAAGGGTCTATTGGTTAAGAGGTTTGTACTCTTAACATTTGTACTCTTAGTATTTAATCAACTGAAGTAATTGATGGGCTACGTAGTGCATTCATTGATGTATTTGAGAAGTTTTAGTATCTAGTAGTATAATTTTAGTATTTGATAAAAGTTTAAGTCAGGTGTCTATTTGGCTCATTGTTGAACAGAGAT
Organism: Danio kyathit; assembly: GCA_903798195.1. Classification (NCBI taxonomy): domain Eukaryota; kingdom Metazoa; phylum Chordata; class Actinopteri; order Cypriniformes; family Danionidae; genus Danio; species Danio kyathit. The sequence continues at coordinate 1,887,061 of LR812524.1, read as the reverse complement.
GTTTGGTATTTGATTGAGCATTGATCAGTATTTTGGAATCTTCCCAATAGATGTTTTTACTACTATTGGGTTTATTGGCTAAATGGTTTGGTTTGGGTATTTAATTAATTAATGTAATTGTCAGAAAACTTTACTTGCATGTGGAGGGATTTGCTTATTCAGTTAATTGACAGATGAATTTTGAGGTATTTTGGGACCTGATTGATAAAAGTTAGGTGTTTGACTCCAGGTGTCTGATTGGCTCTTTATTGCACCAATGGGATTGGCGTTTAATTGACAGATTAATTTTTAGGGTCTTTGGGTCAGAAATATCTTAAAGTTTTTATTGGTATTTATTAGTAGAGAGTTTTGGTTTGGAATTTACTTCAATAAAAAAAATAGGATCACTTAGGGGTTTATTCAGAAGTATGTTGAGGGAATTGGTTAGTCATTTTATTGACGTCAGTTTTGAGGTGTCTGATTGATAGAAGTTGGGTGTTTGACTGATTTCTTTGGGTGTCTGATTGATGCCGAGAAGAGCCCAGCCCCAGACAATGGCCCTCGCTCTCGGGAGCCATGCTGCTCTGCGCTCCCTCACCAGGTGACCGTGTGTCCTCATTAGGAGACAATGGCCACTCTGTTGACTGGGGTAAACTGTGTGCCACGTGGGCGAAGGGGCTTGTGTTGGTGGTTAATCGGGGTCTTTTAAGATCATCCTCTTCGCCCGTGTCTTGGCAGATCACAATGCTGGTCTGTCACTGGTGGGTGTTGGAGAATTTAGTTGGGTGTTTGACTGATTGGGTCATTGAACGAAGTGGTTTGGTATTTGATTGACAGATTTTGGCTGTTTTGGGTACTTTGGGGCAAAAATGTTTGCCTAACTAAGGGTCTATTGGTTAAGAGGTTTGTACTCTTAACATTTGTACTCTTAGTATTTAATTAACTGAAGTAATTGATGGGCTACTTAGTGGATTAATTGATGTATTTGAGAAGTTTTAGTATCTAGTAGTATAATTTTAGTATTTGATAAAAGTTTAAGTCAGGTGTCTATTTGGCTCATTGTTGAACAGAGAAGTTTGGTATTTGATTGAGCATTGATCAGTATTTTGGGATCTTCCCAATATATGTTTTTACTACTATTAGGTTTATTGGTTAAATGGTTTGGTTTGGGTATTTAATTAATTAATGTAATTGTCAGACAACTTTACTTGCATGTGGAGGGATTTGATTATTCAGTTAATTGACAGATGAATTTTGAGGTATTTTGGGAAATGATTGATAAAAGTTGTCTGATTGGCTCTTTATTGCACCAGTGGGATTGGCGTTTAATTGACAGATTCATTTTTGGGGTCTTTGGGTCAGAAATATCTTAAAGTTTTTATTGGTATTTATTAGTAGAGAGTTTTGGTTTGGAATTTACTTCAATAAAAAAATAGGATCACTTAGGGGTTTATTCAGAAGTATGTTGAGGGAATTGGTTAGTCATTTTATTGACGTCAATTTTGAGGTGTCTGATTGATAGAAGTTGAGTGTTTGACTGATTTCTTCTTGTGTCTGATTGATGCCGAGAGGAGCCCGGCCCCAGACAATGGCCCTCGCTTTCGGGAGCCATGCTGCTCTGCGCTCCCTCACCAGGTGACCGTGTGTCCTCATTAGGAGACAATGGCCACTCGGTTGACTGGGGTAAACTGTGTGCCACGTGGGCGAAGGGCTTGTGTCGGTGGTTAATCGGGTTCTTTTAAGATCATCCTCTTCTCCCGTGTCTTGGCAGATCACAGTGCTGGTCTGTCACTGGTGGGTGTTGGAGAATTTAGTTGGGTGTTTGACTGATTGGGTCATTGAACGAAGTGGTTTGGTATTTGATTGACAGATTTTGGCTGTTTTAGGTACTTTGGGGCAGAAATGTTTCCCTAACTAAGGTTCTATTGGTTAAGAGGTTTGTACTCTTAATTTTAGTACTCTTAATATTTAATCAACTGAAGTAATTGATGGGCTACTTAGTGCTTTAATTGATGCATTTTGAGGAATTGTAATATATGATGTCAGGGGTCTTGATTGGCAAGTTTTTGAACAAAGCAGTTTGGTATTTGATTGAGCATTGATCAGTATTTTGGGATCTTCCCAATATATGTTTTTACTACCTTTGGGTTTATGAGTTAAATGGTTTGGTTTGGGTATTTAATTAATTAATGTAATTGTCAGACAACTTGCATGTGGAGGGATTTGGTTATTCAGTTAATTGACAGATGAATTTTGAGGTATTTTGGGACCTGATTGATAAAAGTTGTCTGATTGGCTCTTTATTGCACCAGTGGGATTGGCGTTTAATTGACAGATTCATTTTTGGAGTCTTTGGGTCAGAAATATCTTAAAGTTTTTATTGGTATTTATTAGTAGAGAGTTTTGGTTTGGAATTTACTTCAATTAAAATAACTGGATCACTTAGGGGTTTATTCAGAAGTATGTTGAGGGAATTGGTTAGTCATTTTATTGACGTCAATTTTGAGGTGTCTGATTGATAGAAGTTGAGTGTTTGACTGATTTCTTCTTGTGTCTGATTGATGTCGAGAGGAGCCCAGCCCCAGACAATGGCCCTCGCTCTCGGGAGCCATGCTGCTCTGCGCTCCCTCACCAGGTGACCGTGTGTCCTCATTAGGAGACATTGGCCACTCGGTTGACTGGGGTAAACAGTGTGCCACGTGGGTGAAGGGCTTGTGTTGGTGGGTGATCGGGGTCTTTTAAGATCATCCCCTTCACCCGTGTCTTGGCAGATCACAATGCTGCTCTGTCATTGGTGGGTGTTGGAGAATTTAGTCGGGTGTTTGACTGATTGGGTCATTGAACGAAGTGGTTTGGTATTTGATTGACAGATTTTGGCTGTTTTAGGTACTTTGGGGCAAAAATGTTTGCCTAACTAAGGGTCTATTGGTTAAGAAGTTTGTACTCTTAACATTTGTACTCTTAGTGTTTAATCAACTGAAGTAATTGATGGGCTACTTAGTGCATTCATTGATGTATTTGAGAAGTTTTAGTATCTACTAGTATAATTTTAGTATTTGATAAAAGTTTAAGTCAGGTGTCTATTTGGCTCATTGTTGAACAGAGAAGTTTGGTATTTGATTGAGCATTGATCAGTATTTTGGGATCTTCCTAATAGATGTTTTTACTACCTTTGGGTTTATGAGTTAAATGATTTGGTTTGGGTATTTAATTAATTAATGTAATTGTCAGAAAACTTTACTTGCATGTGGAGGGATTTGCTTATTCAGTTAATTGACAGATGAATTTTGAGGCATTTTGGGACCTGATTGATAAAAGTTGTCTGATTGGCTCTTTATTGCACCAATGGGATTGGCATTTAATTGACAGATTCATTTTTGAGGTCTTTGGGTCAGAAATACCTTAAAGTTTTATTGGTATTTATTACTAAAGAGGTTTGGTTTTGGAATTTACTTCAATTAAAATAACTGGATCACTTAGGGGTTTATTCAGAAGTATATTGAGGGAATTGGTTAGTCATTTTATTGACGTCAATTTTGAGGTGTCTAATTAATAGAAGTTGAGTGTTTGACTGATTTCTTCTTGTGTCTGATTGATGCCGAGAGGAGCCCAGCCCCAGACAATGGCCCTCGCTCTCAGGAGCCATGCTGCTCTGCGCTCCCTCACCAGGTGACCGTGTGTCCTCATTAGGAGACAATGGCCACTCGGTTGACTGGGGTAAACAGTGTGCCAAGTGGGCGAAGGGGGTTGTGTCGGTGGGTGATCGGGGTCTTTTAAGATCATCCTCTTCTCCCGTGTCTTGGCAGATCACAATGCTGGTCTGTCACTGGTGGGTGTTGGAGAATTTAGTTGGGTGTTTGACTGATTGGGTCATTGTTGCACAAAGTGGGTTTGGTATTTGATTGACAGATTCATTTTTGGCTGTTTTGTGGCAGAGATGTTTGACTAACTTGGGTTCTATTGCTTAAGAGGTTTGAGTATTTAATCAACTGGAGTAATTGCTGGCCTACTTGTGGTTAAGTTGGGAGAGTTGCATGTAGAGGGAATTGGTTGTTCATTGAATCAACAGATGCATTTTGAAGAATTTTGCGATTGGGTCAACAAAAGTTGGGTGTTTAACGTCAGGTCAGTTGAATTTAAGGAATGTTGGCATATGATTGATAAAAGTTTGATGTTAGGTGTCAGATTGGTTCACTGTTGAACAAAGGGGTTCGATATTTGTTTGACTTTGGTTTTTTTTGGGACTTTTGGACAGAAATGTTTGCCTATCTAAGGTTTTTAAGTGGTTTGGGTATTTAATCAACTGGAGTAATTGCTGGGCTACTTGTGGTTTAGTTGGGAGAGTTGCATGTAGAGGGAATGGGTTGTTCATTGAATCAACAGATGCATTTTGATGAAAGTTGGGTGTTTAACGTCAGGTGTTTGTTGAACAAGGGAGTTTGGTATTTGATTGACAGATTTATATTTTGGGCGTTTGGGGGTCTTTTGGACACTAATGCCACGGTCACACTGCACTTTTCGCCCTATAGACTTCCATTCATATCCATGCGAATTTGACAGACTGGAAAAGCAAGCTCATGCGACAAGTTTCGCATGTAGCTGCAATGGAAAGTGAACTCTGACCTGCGTGACCACGTCATGTGATTACAAGAGTCTAATAGAAGATCAAAACATGACCTCTCAGGTACAGAAATTTTAAATATGGAGCAATCACTCGCCTTTTAACATCTAACCATATTTTTACCTTTTCACAGCGCTGTGTGACAGAATATCGCATGCTCAAACTCCAGTGTGACCGAGGCTTAACTTTTGCGGTTTTGAGGTTTGAGTATTAATCAACTGAAGAAATTGCTGGGCTACTTAGTGCTTTAGTTAGGAGAGTTGCATGCAGAAGGAATGGGTTATTCATTGGATTGAGACATACATTTTGAGGACATTTGGAATCTGATTGATACAATTTGGCTGTTTGATGTCATGTGTGTGATTGGCTCTTTGTTAAACAAAGTATTTGAATAACAGTTTCATCAGTATTATGGCGTTTTCTCAGCTGAATCATTTGACTTCTGTAGGGTTTATTGATTAAAAGGTTTGCTTTGGGTAGTTAATCAATTAAAGTATTTGCTTGACTGCTTTAGTTGCATGCAGAGGGATTTGACAAGTCATGTGACTGACAGATAAATTCTGAGGTATTTTGATACATTTAGGTGTTTGACTTCAGGTTTCTGATTGGCTCTTTGCTGCACCAATGGGATTGGTATTTAATGGACATTCATTTTTGGGGACTTTGAGGCAACAATATTTTTCACTGGTTGAGAGTATATGTAGAGGTGTTTAGATGAATTTAATGACTGGCAATTGTCTTCGGTTGTGATTGAGAGCATATTCTTGCCTACACACGTGTCTCAAACAGGTGTCAGGTGTAGCGTGTGCTCCAGCTGTCTGTCTCTCAGCCTGTCTGTCTCTTAATCTGTCTCTCAGGTGTACGGGGGCTTGTTAGAAAGGCTGATGCTGCTGTGCAACATTCTGTTATTTCTAACAGCTCCCGTGTGCGTGTGTGTGTGTGTGTGTGTGCGTGTGCGTGTGTGTGTGTGTTCCTCTTTGTACCTCAGAGACTTAGTACTTGGTAATTACCAACAGGTGGATTGTTTGAGCTGTGCTGCGTTTCATTCTGTCATCAGGAACAAACCTGTTCCACACACACAGCCCGCTGCCCCTCGCCTCCCATAAGCCTCATTACGACTCTGACTTACACTGTTTGCTTAATTTAGGTAATTAAAGTTGCTGATGCTGAATCTGGCTTTGACTTTATGCATTTTATTTGCTCGCAGACAGCTCCTCTCTTGTGTAAATAGTGCACGCTGACAAACGGGGATTTTTTTTTAGTCTTTAAAATGGATAAATCCTGACAAACACCTTGTGGGAAACCAATAACAAAAGCCTTATTTTGTGCCTTAAGCTAACATGTTGTTGTTTTTGGCTTAGGTGGAAGGTGAAGAATAGAAGTGAGAAGACAAACATAATAATTTTAGAGCAAACCAACAGGTGAAAAGCAGGTGAGTCAGAGTTAGATAACACTGAGTCACACTGGAAAAACTCTAGCTGATCTCCTTATTGTGTACAGGATAGACAGCATGGCAATTTTCAAGGATCAAAATAAATGTTTCAATGCTTACTAATAGTTAAGGTTGTAGTTGGGTTTAGGTATTGGGATGTAGATTAAGATCATGATGAATATTGTTCCTTATAATGCCATGCCACTCACTGGCCACTTTATTAGCTACACCTGTCTAACTGCTTGTTAATGCAAATTTCTAATCAGCCAATCACATGGCAGCTATGCATTTAGGCATGTAGACATGGTCCAGATTATCTGCTGCAGTTCAAAGCGAGCATCAGAATGGGGAAGAAAGGGGATTTTGAATGTGGCATGGTTGTTGGTGCCAGACGGGCTGGTCTGAGCATTTCAGAAACTTCTGATCTACTGGTATTTTCACGCACAACCATCTCTAGGGTTTACAGAGGAAATATCCAGTGAGCGACAGTTCTGTGGGCGTAAATGCCTTGTTGATGCCAGAGGTCAGAGGAGAATGGCCAGACTGGTTCCAGCTGATAGAAAGGCAACAGTAACTCAAATAACCACTCGTTACAACCGAGGCCTGCAGAAGAGCATCTCTGAACGGTCAGAGGGTCAGAATTTGGCCTCAACAACATTAAAGCATGGATCCATCCTGCCTTGTATAAATGGTTCAGGCTGGTGGTGGTGGTGTAATGGTGTGGGGGAGATTTTCTTGGCACACTTTGAGCCTATTAGTACCAATTGAGCATCGTGTCAACGCCACAGCCTACCTGAGTTAATAATAATCATCTCAGACTGGTTTCTGGAACATGACAATGAGTTCACTGTACTCAAATGGCCTCCACAGTCACCAGAGCTCAATCCAACAGAGCAACTTTGTGATGTGGTGGAACGGGAAATTGGCATCATGGATGTGCAGCCGACAAATCTGCAGCAACTGTGTGATGCTATCATGTCAATATGGAGCAAAATCTCAGAGGAATATTTCCAGTACCTTGTTGAATCTGTGCCACGACTGATTAAGACAGTTCTGAAGGGAAAAGGGGGTCCAACCTGGTACTAGTAAAGTGTACCTAATAAAGTGGCCATTGAGTGTATAATAAGGATGCAATTGTGCACCTTTTAATTACTTTTTATAAAGTGTTGTATGTATTAAATTTAGAAAAAGCTGATGCAGAATTATTTGAAATTATTGATCAGTATTAAACTTTTGGGGCAGCAATATATATTTGTAATAAATACTTTTATCCAGCAAGACTGAATTCTGTCCCTCATTTAAAAGTGCCTCTAATAATTTTTTTTTTTTATAAAACATGAATTCAAGTAAAATGATTGGTTGTGTTCATTGCAGATACCTGAAATATGTACCAGTTTACATATCATTGTGTCAATAAGTAAATCTCAGAATTTATTGGACTCAATATTAAACTTTGATAAAAGAAGCATCGTATGATTCTGAAGACTGGAGTAATGAAACTGAAACTTCAGCATCACAACAATAAATTACATTTACTGTACATTCTCAAAGAAAATGGAAATTTGAAATAATAATAAAATGTAGGATATTTACTGTATTTTAGAGAAGGGTATAAACGGAGGTCGGAGCCAGCTCCAAGTGGGTTGGACTTGAGCTCCAAGTGGGCTGTACAAACCTGGAGTTTTTATTTATTAATAGGTGCGTTCGACTTCATGCAGCGCTGCGCAGACCGATCGAAATCTGTCTTAAAGCGGTGCATGCCGGTTAGAATTTTTGGCCGGATTGAAGCTGCGCTGACGCCATGTGACTGTCACATGTGGCATCAAAGTACCGCGACAGCGCTCCGAGATCAGACGATTGAGTCAGCCCGCGCAGCACCTGAAGAGTGCCTGCTGGAGCTGCGATGACGACACTGATGTTACACGATTGGCTGAGTTCACAGCATGACAACAACCACGTGTGTTTCGGGTTTATTACTGGACAAATTCCGATTCACAAATTTCAAAACAAACAATTAAATGTTCATACCCTCTCTATCTTGTAATGCTTGTATGCTTATTAAAAATATTTGACTGCAGTATCATCTTTTGTTAAATAATTTGTTCATAATGTCTAGATTGTTTGAACAGGTTTATTCGGCCTTTTTATACAGACTACTGTATTATACATTTTAGTAAATGACCAAACATCATAGACTGTAAAATATTAACTCAAATCAGTCTTACAGACTTATAATAAAATAATTATCATCATTGATCTTGACACACCCCTATAAAGATTTCTTAACAAATTAAGTAAAAAATATTTTACTAAATATAAAAATACATGATTATAAAATATTTTATTTCCTGTTAAGCCATTTATGCAGAAATGTTAAAAGTGTCATTGTACCTGCTCTTTCTGGGTATTTTCTATTTAGTGTAGCTCATTTATTGTGGTCCTTTTGTTCAATCTCTATGGATTAAAGTGCTTTTTAAAAAATGTTTTTATTATCCAAAATAATCATTGTTTAAGACTTAATCAAAACACCTTGTTTTGGGTTTTACATTAATATATAGGAAAGTTTTATATCTATAAATGTAAATAAATGTAAACCCTTTTTAGCATATTCAAACAAGCACTGGAACAGTATTGACATCCCATTCAACATCTAGTAGCCCAAAGACTGATGCTTAAACTCCAAGAATTTGTGCTTATTGTTTTGTTTAATAGGCCTATTCGTGGATATTTATTTCCTTTTTATGTGCTCTCTCGTTTTCCACTTATTTCTCATGTGTTTGTTATAGGCTACTTAAATTTAATTCATAATTCCCTTGTTTAAAAATGAATTATAGTTTGTAGAGACTGTTCTATGTGTACTGTAAACCTTTTGTTGTTATTGCAATAAATAAACAAATAAATAAATGATCCCGCCATGTGATCGGTCATCATGACAGCAGCAACTTCGAGCCCCGAAGTGTCCAGCTTGACAGCTCCGTTTTCAACTCCGCCCCCGCCTGCGCACGGCTAATCTCGTTGATCACCGGCTGCAGCTGTGCTTCATGTCGAACGCACCTATAGTCTTGTACATGACACGGAGTCCAATATTGTGCTTTGTGACTGTCTACACCTACCACAAACCCTAAACCCAACCCAACAGTAACCTTCATTCATTTATTCATTTTCTTTTTGGGTTAGTCTTTTTATTAATCTGGGGGTCGCCACAGCGGAATGAACCGCCAACTTATCCAGCATATTTTTTACGCAGCGGATGCCCTTCCAGCTGCAACACATCACTGGGAATCATCCACACACACACATTCACACACATACACTATGGACAATTTAGCCTACCCAATTCACCCATACCACATGTGTTTGGACTTGTGGGGGAAACCGGAGCACCCGGAGGAAAACCCACACCAACGCGGGAAGAACATGCAGACTCCACACAGAAATGCCAACTCACCCAACGAGGCTCGAACCAGCGACCTTCTTGCTGTGAGACAATCGTGCTACCCATTGCGCCACCGTGACGCCTCTCACAGTGACCTGTTGTGTTTTATTAACATCTACTCCACCTACACCACCTAAACCCAACCTACTTGTGGCGTAAGTCCCTCTCACTTTGAGGTCACCCAACCTACTTGCGGTGTAATCCCTCCTCTTTGGTATTTTATCAAGCAAAAACAGCCATGGCGAGCAAGAGAGTTTTTATAAGGCAAGACTGAAAGTGCTACACAATTTTACATTAGTAAAACACCCGTTTCTGTTTCCTGAATGAATAAATACAGGGAGTGCAGAATTATTAGGCAAATGAGTATTTTGAGCACATCATCCTCTTTATGCATGTTGTCTTACTCCAAGCTGTATAGGCTCGAAAGCCTACTACCAATTACGCATATTAGGTGATGTGCATCTCTGTAATGAGAAGGGGTGTGGTCTAATGACATCAACACCCTATATCAGGTGTGCATAATTATTAGGCAACTTCCTTTCCTTTGGCAAAATGGGTCAAAAGAAGGACTTGACAGGCTCCGAAAAGTCAAAAATAGTGAGATATCTTGCAGAGGGATGCAGCACTCTTAAAATTGCCAAGCTTCTGAAGCGTGATCATCCAACAATCAAGCGTTTCATTCAAAATAGTCAACAGGGTCGCAAGAAGCATCTGGAAAAACCAAGGCGCAAAATAACTGCCCATGAACTGAGAAAAGTCAAGCGTGCAGCTGCCAAGATGCCACTTGCCACCAGTTTTGCCATATTTCAGAGCTGCAACATCACTGGAGTGCCCAAAAGCACAAGGTGTGCAATACTCAGAGACATGGCCAAGGTAAGAAAGGCTGAAAAACCACCACCACTGAACAAGACACACAAGCTGAAACGTCAAGACTGGGCCAAGAAATATCTCAAGACTGATTTTTCTAAGGTTTTATGGACTGATGAAATGAGAGTGAGTCTTGATGGGCCCGTGGCTGGATCGGTAAAGGGCAGAGAGCTCCAGTCCGACTCAGACGCCAGCAAGGTGGAGGTGAAGGTGGAGTACTGGTTTGGGCTGGTATCATCAAAGATGAGCTTGTGGGGCCTTTTCAGGTTGAGGATGGAGTCAAGCTCAACTCCCAGTCCTACTGCCAGTTTCTGGAAGACACCTTCAAGCAGTGGTACAGGAAGAAGTCTGCATCCTTCAAGAAAAACATGATTTTCATGCAGGACAATGCTCCATCACACGCGTCCAAGTACTCCACAGCGTGGCTGGCAAGAAAGGGTCTAAAAGAAGAAAAACAATTGACATGGCCTCCTTGTTCACCTGTTCTGAACCCAATAGAGAACCTGTGGTCCATCATCAAATGTGAGATTTACAAGGAGGGAAAACAGTACACCTCTCTGAACAGTGTCTGGGAGGCTGTGGTTGCTGCTGCACGCAATGTTGATGGTGAACAGATCAAAACACTGACAGAATCCATGGATGGCAGGCTTTTGAGTGTCCTTGCAAAGAAAGGTGGCTATATTGGTCACTGATTTGTTTTTGTTTTGTTTTTGAATGTCAGAAATGTATATTTGTGAATGTTGAGATGTTATATTGGTTTCACTGGTGAAAATAAATCATTGAAATGGGTATATATTTGTTTTTTGTTAAGTTGCCTAATAATTCTGCACAGTAATAGTCACCTGCACACACAGATATCCTCCTAAAATAGCTCAAACTAAAAACAAACTAAAAACTACTTCCAAAAATATTCAGCTTTGATATTAATGAGTTTCTGAGGGTTCATTGAGAACATGGTTGTTGTTCAATAATAAAATTAATCCTCAAAAATACAACTTGCCTAATAATTCTGCACTCCCTGTAATCTTTTTAACATGTTTCGATCTCAGTGATACATTACGATACATTACAATAAAAACAGCTATTTGAAATCATAATAACATGCACAATTTTTACTGTATTGATCAAGCAATCCATCCACGCTGAGCAGGAGAGATTTAAAAAGCTCCTCCCAATGGTCTCCTGTCATACTTTATCACTCAAATAAAGCGGCTGAAGCTCAACCAGTGTAGTTATTATAAGAGTCTTATAAGTGGTAAATGAGCAGCGTGTATAGCTGAGTTTGCCGGAGATTGAAGCGTCTCTCCTGGAGATTCAGTGAATTCACAGTGTGTGCCGAGGCCAGTAACGGATCCATCACCACTCCTGGAATTAAAGAGGAATTACAGAATGCTTGGAGAAACTGACAACAGCAGAAAATATTCCTCGGCGGAGACTTTGCTTTAGTAATACCCCTCCGAGTGAGATTTAGGTGAGCTGTCAGCGAGCGATTCTCATCCCCAGACGCTCGGCAGGAGCCTGTATTTCTGCTGTATTTCATCTGCCAGTGAAAACCAGCAATAAATAAGGCATTATTCGCCATGAGAATAGAACACATTTCACTTCATTCTTGCATTTGAGTAACAATGCGTGGCCTGTACATTGAATATCACCCACCGTCAGCAGCCGCCAACAATGCAGGAATTATGAGCAATCCAGCGCTTTACCTTTTGTGGACGATTGCTTTTTATTGTACAACTGCAGAATGAGGCGGCCGGGGTTGAGTTGGTGAACTGCGGGGTTTTGATGTTGTGCTGGTATTTGTTAGGACAGTAAATGAAGTCTTTTTGTGCGCTGTGTAAAAGCTGTCACAGCTCTTTTTCTGCGTGTTTTGTTGGGTTTGTTGTAGGTCTGCGTTCAAGTTTTTGGGTTTTCTGACCTTCGATGTGTGCTGAAACTTACACGCTATGGAAACATGAACTACAATAGCTTCCCAGCAATACTGTCTGGTGTTTAATAGACGTCTTATTGATGTCTGAAAAGACGTCTTGGCTTAAACTAGGCTACATTTTAGTTGTTTGTGAAAATCTAGTAGACTTGAAGTCTGTCTACTTTTATTACAATAATAAAATCTGTAATTAACAGGTTTTGATGTTGTGGTGGTATTTGTTAGGACAGTAAATGAAGGTCTGCGTTCACGTTTTTGGGTTTTCTGACCTTCAATGTTTGCTGAAATTTACACGCTATGGAAACATGAACCATAATACCCTACTTACAAGGATCTTCAGCGTCAATGCTTGGCAGAGGGCGTGTCTGAAGTTGAGGCTGACGCGATTGTCATTGCAGCATCAGCCTATGAAATTAGTCCACAATTAGCTACTGTGTGAGCTGGTGTATTTGCATAAAGTGATCTGATTGGCTGACGCATCCATTGACGCTTAAAAAGTTGAGAAAATCCCAGCTTCTGCAGCGAGCACCATTGCTGAAGTGACGCCGACGTATCCACAATGCAGTTTGGCAACGCCTGACGTCACCCATTAAAAGTGAATGGAAAGCATTGACGCTGACACCCCCAGCAATACTTTTTGTAACGCCCGATTCACACGGGGCTTCAGCGTCAACGCTTGACAGAGGGCGTGTCTCAAGTTGGGGCTAACACGATTGTCATAGCAGCGTCAGCCAATGAAATTAGTCCATCGGCTACTGTCGGAGCTGATGTATTTGCATAAAGCGATCTGATTGGCTGACGTGTCTGTTGGCGCTTGAAAAGTTTTGAAATTCCCAACTTCAGCAGCGAGCAACGCCGCTGAAGCTGCGCCGACGTATTCACAATGCAGTTCGGCAACACCTGACGTCACCCATTCAAAGTGAATGGGAAGAATCAACATCGATGCCCCGTGTGAATGGGGCATAATAGACGTCTAAAAAGACGTCTTGGCTTAAACAAGGCTAAATTTGGGCTGTTTGAGATAATCTAGTAGCGTTGAAGTCTGTCTAATCTAGGCAACGGACGATAACCGTTTTCAGGGTTTACCGCAGTTTGGGAAAGTCAAGGTTTTAAAACCGCCCAAAACTTTATTACATCGTTCCTTTATGTCAGGGGTGCCCAAACTTTTTCGTATGAAGGGTTAAAAATCAAACATTATCATATGCCATGGGCCGAAGGTAAATATACCAAACTATATTACATTAAAGTTGCCATGCGTAATTTATTTCCTTATATTTCAAAATGAATAGAAAACATTACTTTAAATACACATTTATACCATTTAAAATCACATTTATACCAGAGTGGTACTCTAGACAAACAGAATCTGCCTTTGACTTGA